>BEHA01002522.1:73236-128244 GCA_002897215.1 Eschscholzia californica subsp. californica | reverse complement strand
TACATATTAGGTCTTATAAACATGAATGTGAAACAACCCAAGATTAGGTTAACATATAGGAAATGGATCTAAGTTTAATACTATTTCTTAAGGAACTCCATTGAATAATTCTAGCCCTTGTCTTTTTTTTCCCCTCGATCTAGTCTATGAGAGGAAGTTAGCTAAGATTATATTTCACGATGAACAGAATGACAATTCGAAGATCATCTTCTCAGATAGAAATTTATGATCAAACTAATAGTACTTAGAACCGAATTTCAGATTAATAATTTCTGATGCCTTCTTAGATCCATAGAAATCAGGTGTTAAACAGTCAAATTGGTAGCAAAAATTATACAGTTACTGCTTCAATTCAATTTGGAATTGAAGTTATTTCTAAATTAGAGCAGATCGAGCAATGGCGATAACAAATCAAGTAAATAACAAATCTAAAAATTAGGGCTGATTGTTCGAATAGAAGAAGAACAAACTGAGAGGACAATCGGATCAAACGAAAAAAAGAAATAAAGCGATCTATAATTCGAGGAAAAATGAAATCACATACCATGGCTGCCCGATCAGATATCGATTTGGTTTGAGAAAGGTAGAAAAGTTTTCTTTACTTCTTCAAAGAAATGATGTTTACAAATTCGGAGGTTGGACTACTGTGCCCTCCCTCTCTTGTTTCCGAAAAAGGTGCGCTTGTAAGCGCCCTTGTTTTTACTATTTGAGTCTCTCTTCGTGCCAACTGATTGGGGCAGTCTCAATGTTGAGTCTAAACAACACGGATTAGGCCCAGCCGGAGTGGCCCACGGAGAGTGCCAAACGGGGTGAGCTAAAAACAAACGCAGCGTCTCTAGGGGCACCCATGCCCTTTTTATAGATGGTTCAGATGGTGCTTCAGGATCATCCTCGACAAGCTATTGGTTTGGTGCATTAGGTCTTCTGGTGCAGTGCTTCAATTGGAGAAATTCACAATTTGTTCAACGATTCTATTACTACTTTATTTCATTACCGATCATCTAATAATAATTCTGGAATTTCAGTTCATGTTTTCATTGTTTCTTCAGGAATTAAATTTACTTCAATATTAGATCCAAGGGTGTTCTCTTCTACATGATTTTCCATTTCTTCATAATCAAGAGTCAGAACTTCTTGTTTGCTTTTCTTACCTTCAAATTCAGACTCGGGTGAAAAATACATGGAGTTTTCATGAAAGATAACATCCAATATAACAAACAAATGTTCGTTTAGTTGGAGGATGATAATATTGGTAACCTTTCTGATTTGCAGCATACTTTACAAATACACATCTTAATGTCCTTAGAGTTAATTTTGTACGTTGGTCCTCATGAAGATGAACAAATGTTACACAAATAAATATACGTGGAGGTAAATTGAAAACTTTCGAGAGATTATTGTTGGGTTGTGATGTCAACTAATGTTCTAAGCGGAATCTCAGACATCGCATGTCTAGCACTAGTATGGTCCCAAGATCATCATGCATAAGCTAATAATCAACTAAGAGTTTAGGATTACCTTAATCGCCAGTTTTTCTCTCGAACCTTTCCCACGTGTTGTTCCTCTACTCAAGACACCCAAATGATCAACTTGATCTCCCACCTTGTAGCTAGCTAGAACTCCAATGGTGGTTTGACATGAAGAACACCTTCTTCTTTATTGACTAGTTAGATAGCTTGGGATTAACTCACTTTCCCTCTCTACTTGATGTTGTAGAGTAAGAAAGCATCTTGAGAAGTTCCACGCCTTATTCAAATCCCTAAGAGACATTATATAGAGTCCTAGTTAGAGTCCCACCCTAATTAGGTTTCCCAAAAAGTCCATCTTGAACAAGATTAAGGAAATACCCGCAAATAGAAACTAGTTTCTATTTTCTAATTCCCTTGCATTGTCCGGCCATATGAGGGCCCCTTTGGCCAGATCTGACCGGCCCTATAAGGGCACCCGACCTGCCAAGGTCGTCCCTTTTTTGGGCCCTAAAACACCTCTTTTGTGCTCCGACCCAAAATCCCTTCTTTCGGGGCTTTTGTGCTATATTTGCCTAAACTTGTTTTAGGCCTATGAGACATGTTTATGGGGCTCTCCCATAATTATATGTCTCATCCCACTAGTCATATCATCCGATCAAATAGACATTCTTATTTGTAAACCGATGTAGGATCCGGTCGAAGTTAGCCGCGAATTAATTCGTAATTCGACGATCGTAGTTCGTTTCCAGCTAAACACTACGACCCCTAAATCGTCCGAACTTGATGATCTTCTTCATCGATTGTCCTATCTGAAAAATTACTCGCATTGTATCTTTGATTGAAGGACATCTCCTTCAGACTCCCACTTGTACTTAGAACAAGTGCAATGCTCGATTCCCGTGTCAATTTGTATCCCATCTGATACGTCACATCTTTTAGAGTTTCTTGATTCTGAGTACAATTGTCAAATACAAATGATTAACTTTTAATCTATTTGAGCGTGACCACGCATTTTCAGTTGCTACTCATCAAGCGGCCTTGAGACACGTTTTTCTAATGTGATTAGGATGACACAGTCCATTCTTGTGCTCCAACTCAGCTTCATGTCTATTATGTCTTTCCCAGTATCCTCTTTTATAACCTCCTTTCACGGCGACGTTTGGCGGAATCAAAGTCGGACATTCTTTACATAAGATGAGTGAAACACTCATGTTTTGAGGAATCTCTCCAATCTTGTCAATGAGAAGCGTTTTGACGTTCATCACGATTGATGTACTTCTTATTTGAGGGTTATCGGTGTATATAATAAATCAGGGGTGGCCCTGGGACAAAGCGAACAAAGCGTCGCTTCGAGCCACCGATTTTTAGGGGCCACCAAAACATTAATTTCTTTAAGAAATATAAAAGAAGTCCAACCCTCTAAGAAAATTCTAAGGGCCCCATTTAACACTTGTTAAGTGAAAAGGGCCACCAAATTTGATGATCTTTAAATGAATGGTGGGCCCAACAGTTTGTTTGACTTATGAAACAAACATGCTTTTTAAATATCCAAATCATGAAATTCCAATATCATTTCCTTTCTTCAAGCCAAAGTGTCAAAACAGACTGTTTATTCAATTTCTAGAAACAAAGTCTATTGTTCTTTGTTGTAAGTTGTTCAATTCTAAAAGTACAAAAAAATATTTTATTTTCTGTTTGAATTAAAAAAAAAAAAAAATTAAACTCCCAAGATGATGGTGATTTGCGAGATTCATGTGGTCGCCTTGAAACCTTTTTCAAGCATAATGAGTCATATGACATAGACAGACTAGACTTATTTTCTGAACTGAAAGTGTTGAAGCGTCTTTTACCAAATGAGATCAAAAGACCAATTGAAGTGCTAGATTTTTTGAAAGATATGAAAGGTTGTTACCCGAACACATGGATTTCTTATAGAATTATGTTAACGATACCAGTTAGTGTTGCCTCTGCAGAAAGAAGTTTTTTTAAGTTGAAGTTGATTAAGTCTCATATTCGATCTACTATGTCGCAAGAAAGGTTAAACGGGTTAGCTATATTATCTATTGAGAAGGATATGGCTGGTGATAGGTCATGAAAATGCCCCATCTGAGTCGTTTAATTTAGCCAAGTTAGTCGGTTTCGAGTCTTTATTATAATAAAATGGTTGGTTTTCTTGATTATGTGTCTTTTGCGGAGTTAAATGTGAAAAATGGTTAAAAACGAGGAAAAGATGCATGAAGGGTATTTTGGTCATTTGGAGTCAAGTACAATCTGGTAATTTGGCCAAGGTCAGTGCGTGGTTGAAAAGTAGAGGTCGAGACGAGTCCGTAGGAGAAAACGGAAGTCAAATCGGAGTCCGGACGAAGGAATAAATCAAAGTCAAAGTTGAGTCAAAGGATGTTGACTAAGTGGGACAATTTCGGTAGACGTTCTGGCATGCGGTATTGCGCTGGACACGTGGCAAAGCCTGGTGGCCATTGCATCCAACTTCTGTATACTCGAGGAACAGCGAAGTGGAGCCATCGAGCATGATCCAATGTGGCGCGCTGCAACTATTTTCGGTAGTCCCTTGCTCATCTTTTAATCTCAGCCGCAACCTTCCGCGTAATCAAGATCTAACGGCTTCCGAGATTCAACTCCATTTCTTATGATCCCATGCAACAGAAGTCACTTAGCTCCCATGATCCCGAGCCCACGTTTTAATCTTGGTCGTCCGCTACCGCGTTTTCGAGATCTAACGGCTGCTGAGCGTTTGACCCATTTCCTCATACTTCTTTGTAACCCGAGGCATCTTATTAAGATGATCCCGGACACGTGGCCTTATACCAACCCTCCAGATCCGTGCCTTGAAGATCCGACGGCTTCTGATCTTGTCATTGCTTCTTAAGTTGCTTCCGGCCACACCTTATCATCTGAAATCCTTCCCACCAAACCCTAGCCGCCCAGACTTGTCTTTTCTTCATATTTAACCCATTAATTCCCAAAATGACCCTATCTTTTAGTTCTTTTTACCATTTAACCCAACCAAAAACCCTAACCCACCTATAAATAAATCCCTTTCTCCTCCATTAAAACTAGACTTGCAAACCCTCTCAATCTCCCTCTCCTCTTTCAATCCCCTCTTACCTATTTCTTTCTCTCTTCTCTACTACTAAATCCACTTTATCCATTATTTTTCCATCTTTCTCTACTACTACTTCTTCTCTACCACTATTCTTTCTTCCATTAATAGTCTTCTTCTTCCTTCCATATTCTTCTATCATCTTTACCCTCTTCATCTCTTCTTTCCAACTTCTTTCTAGATCTAATTTCTTCCTTCTCTTTCTTTTTCTTATTTGGGTGGCAATAAAATAGCTATTACTTGGATTTCTTGGAGTAAGATTCTTGAGTACAAATGGAGCAAATCTTAGACAAATTGGAGATACATGGGGATATGGAATTTGATTGGTGATTTATTTCCATTAATTTCTTAGTATTGTCATTTATTTTACAATGTCAATGAATGTTATTCTAGATTCCATGTATAGTTAACTTAGCAATCTAAGGTTGTGAATGAAACTCATTTTGGATCTTTATAATACTTGTTCTTGATTAATTAAATCCTTTGATGTGCTTTAATGTCTATTGATTGTTTATCTATATGGATTGGATTTTCTTTCCATTACTCATGCCTCATAATTAGATATTTCATACTTTCGTTAAGTTGTTAGATGGAGTATGCTTTTTAGATGATGAATAATAGTTTAGCAATCCGAATCTCTATAAGGTAGACAATTAGAATTAGTAATTATAAAATTGTTTTTTCTAGAACACCATCCGGAATTCAAATAGTTCATTATATTGGATCCCGAGTAAATACAAAAGAGATTTAAGTAATTAAGTGTTTGTTTTATAAAGTAAAATTATGCGGTGGATTTTATAACCTTAGATATCTTCTTACCTCTCTCTTAGTTAGTTTATTTAGTTTTATTCGTTTTCTTATTTCTTACATATCAATCATCAAATCTATGAAGTGGGGTGTGTGTGTGTTTTTTCTAAGTTAGCTATTGACATTTTGATTATTGGGCTAAACTACGCCGTCAATATCCGAAATTACCTACCTATTCCTTGGGACGATTTCCCGATTTACAAATTATACTATAACTTGACCCCGTATACTTGCGGGAATAGACCTATTTTGGGCCTATCAGCTGGCAGTCTTGATTATTTGACGATTATTAGTGCATCGAAAAATTTAAGAAGAACAAAATTTCAGTGATTGTAATTATCAAAAAAAACTATTTTGTTATATAAATATGATGAAAATATTTGCGGTACTTACGATTTTCAAGTAATACATTTATACGTTTTACAATTTTATAGAAGGGGCCACATTTTCAGACCTCGCTTCGGGCCACCGAAAAGTCAGGGCCGCCCTGTGTATATTCCTAATAGTACACCCATGTAGGCGATTTGAATACTCCTATTCCTGTAGCCCATGAAACAACGCTATCTCCTCGACTCACGTGTTAGTCTTCCTAAGTCGTTGTTGTCCATATAATGACCTGGACTTGGGAGACGATAATTAAATATTCCAAGTTCACTTAATAGGGTTTCAATCATCAGATCATGTATCTGATAAATCTATTTGGAATGTCTTATTATCCGTGGATTGTCGTTTAAATACTAAACCAAATTTAGACGACTGTGAAATAACTAATTTATTTATGATAACGAGAGTTTGTAAATTTGAGCCTCTTCCGTAAAACATCTTTTATATACTCAATTTACTAGTCAAGGTTATTTCTGAAATTACCTTATACCTTAGACTTATGTATGACTCTCATACTTTATCTTAGGTGACAGTTTAGTTGACTATGGGTGTAGTCTGATTAAACCTTGCGAATTATCAACTAATTGAAGGTCGATTCCTTTGATTTTCCATTGATAGTTTGTAATAATCCTTTACTAGATTTAAGGCTTCCATTCTTTCGTTTATAGAATCTGCAACAGTTCCCGGCTAGAAACACTTTCTGCCTACTTTCCTTTCATGTCTGGAAGTTTGCATTGACATGTTCAACTTTCTTCACTCTAACTCATCCTAGCAATTTTACAACTCTTTTAGGATGTTAGTGTGGTTTCAGATCGTTTTATCTGAGTTCGGATGTTTTACATCTCTTAATACTTCAGTATTCTAGATGTCTTGGGCAAATGCTAAATCATGTCCCACATGACCGATCTTATGCTCATAACATAACAATCTTCCTCATGCGTGCTTGCTCATCAGGCCCCCCGACTCTGAGTCTTGCCGAGCTATGCGCCATGAGTGGGTCGAATATCTCTTTCAGAGTCTTTCGTATTTGGACTTTTAAGAATCCCAAGTTTTCTTATCTTAGTCCTATCATCTTTTGATCTATATCCGTAGATCATTGATTCCCAAAGAATTTCATCCTTAGTGGTCCTTCCTTAACTGATTCCCAAAGAATTTCACACCGGACCTGAAAAGCGTTACTCCCACTAACCTTCTTGAAATCCCGAGTTTCAAGATTTTCTTCATTCTCTAGGAATCAAACTACTTTGACTTCCTCTTTTGAATCGAAGATTCCAACTCTTGCTTGCTTCATCCCTTGATGGATCTTCCGAAGCATGTTTGTTTATTAACCACTAAGGTCGGGGACCGTTTCAGTTTTGACTTCCTTGTTTTAGTTATGGACTTAAACATAGACTGATGTAGGATCTCGTTCATAGTTTCTTGGTATGAATCCACGATATTAATCTTCTTCGTCTAGTTTTGAGAAACTCCAGTGTTTCCATCCTTCTCCCTTTTCTTCCTTCCAAACTAATTTCCGTCTAATGGTTTCGCTCCATTGACCAAATTACCAAGTTCATACTTGGTGAGAAAAGACTCCATAATCTATTGACTCTCAGCTAATACTAGAGTTGGTTTTCATTTCTGCACAGGTCTATATTCTTTATCTTTTATCAGTAAGATTTCAATCTTCTGATCTTTTGGATAAACTTTAAAGACCTTCAGGGCTTAACGACAACAATTCAGAATACTCTCAACTCCTTGAGATATTCACATTTTGAGCAACTTTCAACTACTTGAGAGTTCTCTAACGAATCTCCATTCGACTATCGAGGTAAGAACTTTCCTCGTACTGTTCTATAACAGCCTTTTGTTGCTCTTGGTCGAAGCATTCGACTTTTCCTCCCACTTATCCTTCTAGATCAATTATTCTTTTTGGAACTAATTATTAGGAGGATACCATCACGAGCAACAAACACTTTATTTTCTTGACTGGTTGTGTGAAGCCCGAATTTCTTTTCGAAGAAATTGCGCCAGATTTACTAATTTATGCCTCGTAATCTTTATACATGGCACTCTTAGACTTTAGACGGATTTTAATTATGTGTGGGAAGCTGTGTGTAGACATAGTGTTTAGCGGAGGACAAAGCTTGATTTGTACTCTTCAATTTATATCCATTTGGGCGTTCCAACTCGGATAGGTTAGAAGCGACGATCAACTTTTGTAATTGACTCAAGACTTTCTTTCTTGTCAATTCGATTCTTCACATCTCATGCTCTCTCGGTTATGTTGGAAGCACTTTCCTCATCCCTTTGTCTTTGGGATGATCCCATTATATGAGTCACATCCTCATGTATCTCTTTTACCGGTATAACCAAGTTTAGAATCTTTCGGTATATGTTGTTAATTTAGCACTTTTAAGACATCTCAAATAAAACTCTTTTATTGATTCTCCGTAATACTTAATACAGAGATGATGTCTAACTAGAAAACAAATTAATTTAGACTAGTGCCTAAAGAAGATTTTGATCCCTTTCAGCATCCTTAGCAGTTTTGGCTTCTGCTCCCTCTTGGATCTCTTCTCCTTTAGCCAAATACTAAATTCCCAGCTGCTTTTGTATATTCACAATGATAGAGCATTATGTATTTCATACCAAATTGGGAAAAGGTATCTCATACCAAATTGGGAAATTTTCAGTCTTTGATAAATCAATCGTTAATACCTGAAGTGAAAGCTATAATTCCATTCTTCTTGTCCTACAAGAACTTAGGGCAGTTTCTCTTCCAATGATCCTTCCCGTCACAGTAGAAATACTTTGTATCAGAAGGTGGAATTTTGTCTTTGGATTTGGCAGTTCGTTTGCCTTTTCTTTTAGTCATAGTTTTCTTCTTTTGTTTTCCACTCTTCTTAAACCCTTTGTCCTTTTGAATCATTTGAACATCCTTCTTATGATCCACTATGGCTACATCCTATTGGGTTGTCTGAAGCATCGCATGAAGTTCCTCCAGTGTCTTGTCCCATCCATTCATGTTGTAGTTCATCTTGAATTGATTGAACCCACTATGGAGGTAGTGAAGGATAGTATCGGTAGCCGCCTCTTGGCTATAAAAAAAACCCAGCTTAGCTAGCTTACCAATGAGCCTGATCATCTGACGAACATGAGGCCCAACCGATTTTCCTTTTTCAAGGCGCATGTCTAGTAATGTCCTGAACGTTTCAAACTTTTCTAATTTTGACTGCTTCTAGAATATTTCCCTAAGTTGTCGAATCATGGAGTAGGCATCCATGTCTATGACCTGCTCTTGAAGAGTAGGTTTCATGGTTGTCAACATCAGGCACGTTACAGGTTCTGCCCCTTTTCCGAATATTCTTTTCATGCTCCTTTTCTTCATGAGTCGCACTAGCATCCAATATTGGAATTGGAGTATCTAGCACATTCAGCTTGCCTTCCATCCTGAGAACTATTCCCAGGTTCTTCTCTCATTCGAGGAAGTTGTGCTCATTCAACTTCTCTTTGTCGAGAAGTGAGTGAAAGTTGAAGTTCTCTTTTGTCATCTTAAAACTACATGAAGAATTTTAAAGTTTTAAACTCGTTATCGTGTTCCGGAAAAATTCAGTTTTCTCACATTATTCAATAAACTCGTCCCTAAATTAAATAACGTGATTCCAAGATCCTAGTACTACGAAGTCAAGCGGACTAGGGCCCAACCCTCAAATCCGTCGTCCTAGGTGAGCAAACTACTTCACTGATCATACTCTTATGACTCTTGGTTGATAGATTTCATTAATGAATGCCTAATCTATCATTTTGCCTCGAGTATCCAAAACTCTTTTGTTGATCTCGTTGATAAAAAACTAATTAGACGTGTAGACCCTTGTCATAAGTCTACCCGCATTGTCCCACGATAAAGGAGGCACTCGGCGAAGGCCGACCCGCCATCGATGATCAATGGCGCAAAGGGTGTCTTAGTCTGGGTAGGCATTTTCTCAAAATTACTTTTAGGGACTTTTACACTTAGTCTGGTATGCGTTATAGTGAAATATTTAGCCTAACTAACATCCACGACATAAAGCGTAAATAAATAAGTAAATGCGCACGAGAAAGTAAATCAAGCACATATGGATCCTAGTATGGCCCCTAGTCCTAAAAGATCTAATCTTCTTAGGATTTCTTCTTGTTTCGCCAATATCGCCATCTTTGAACCTCCATTGATTTCTCCCACTAGAATTAGGATCTTCATTCTTGAGTTTCTTCAATGGACTCATAGACCCTAAACTCAAATTACAAGACTCAAACGATACGCAGATCGTATGCACTTGAAATTAAAATTATTACAAATTGCACCCAACCGTGCTTAAAACAAGAATGAAAGAATAACTTTCTAGGACCATACTAGTTTCCGCATTCACATCACATGCATTCATATAATATTCAAGGCTAACAATTATATGTGCATGATCATCCGGGAGATACTTTTGTCGACATCTCTATGTCACATTACAGACCTTAAGTCTTAATTCAAAGAATTCGACTAATGGTGCGTTCCGGTTTTATCTTTGATATTTCTAAAATCAAGTTTAAGAAAACTCCATTTGGGCTTTTGAAGAGCCCGGGTTAATTTTGGGAAAAAATATTGTTTGACTCTTAATGATTTCCCAAATTAATTTTAAGAAAAACCCCGTTTCGGGCCTTCGGGTGACCCAAAACAATTTCAGTAATATTTGGGCGGGTCTGGGAGAAAAGTTAAAACTTTCGTCAGAAAAACTCCCACTCGGGTCAAGACCCGTAAAACTTCAACCCATGGACCTAAGTCAAATTCGGAATAGTCCGGGACAACCATGGGTGTAAGAAAAGAGAATTGTAATGATTTGTATTGATTTTCATAGCTATTACATAAGATCATTATAAGGAGTAGTACAAGAGAAAAGTTTAAGCAATTGGACAATGTGGGACTATATTTCTAACATTCCCCCCTCAAACGAATGACTTTTGCTAGTGAAAAATTCATGAGTTTGCTAAACAAATTTGTAGATTTTAACTTGATTTTGATATGAAGGCATCATTGTGAGGTTGCTATGTTGTTGTTTGTTGTTGATTTTCTTTTCTCCATGTGAAGAAAAGTTGGCACCATTGCCAGGTTTGTTGATGTTGATGTTGATTTTGATTTTGCTTTTCTCCACTTGAAGAAAAGTTGGCACCATTGTCAGGTTTTGATGTTGATGTTGTTGTTGATTTTTGCTTTTCTCCATTTGAAGAAAAGTTAGCACCATTGCCAGGTATTGACAATTACTAACCATTGTCCGGTTGACAATTACTAACCATTGCCCGGTAGACAATTACTAACCATTGTCCGGTTTTGGAGATCTTCCTACCTTGGTTTTTAATAGCCCTCACACATGATCATTACTCCAACACCATCAAAGCAATTCAAGCCTTTGATCTACTTGGTTTTATGTGTTGTTGAACATAAACACTAACAATCATCGATCTTGACCTTCCCACTTCTATTCTTCATTTATACTCTCTCTTATCTCCTCTTCGTTTGATCTTATAGAAAATCTAATGGAACCAAGTAGCATACTAAAGGAACAAACATTTGAGAGTTCTCATCTTGGATATAAGAAGTATGAGCAAATCAAGTAAGAGAATTAACTCTTTTGTCATAAAGGAACCCACAAACATGTTTTCAAACATCAAAAGAAAACTATCTTTGAAAATAAGCATGATTTCTTTGATACATTGTATCAAACACTTCATGTGCATCATATTGGAAATCAAGATTTTGGATAACTATAAGTATAGTTTCAAGATAAACATGGGGTATATAACTATTCTAACAAGAAATCCACAAATTCTTTTGCCCCTCTCTAATAGCTTTCCAACTTCTCTCAAAATATAACTTCATAGACCATGGATACACATAGATTTGATGTTGTGGAGGACTTGACATTTGAAATGTTTGAGATCATTGAAGAGTATATCATGTGATTTCTTCAACAAATCACTCTTGTTTGGCACTTTCATCTTCTTGTTAATCTTCATCATCTTCAAATACTATTGAGAAAAGTATTGAAGAATGATTAAATCTCAACAATAGAAAAGAACTACTCTTATTGAAAAGAAAAAAAACCCACTAAACTTGAACTAAAAACCGATAAAAGCCCGGCGGACGGTAGTCATTAATGGGACTACCGCCGCCGGCAAGCGGAAGACTCTATTGACTAACCCAAGAAAAAAAACCTAGAAGCTCTTATACCATGTAAGAAAAGAGAATTGTAATGATTTGTATTGATTTTCATAGCTATTACATAAGATCATTATAAGGAGTAGTACAAGAGAAAAGTTTAAGCAATTGGACAATGTGGGACTATATTGGACTATATTTTTAACAATGGGTCAAGGCCCAAGACCCTAAAGTCAAGGCCCAACATGGTGGTCTGGCCCAAAAGACACTCGGGTGGTGTATGGGTCTCGACGCAGGCTAAGGACGCGTCCTGACACTAGGTCAGGACGCTGGCCTATAGCCTAGACGCGTCTGGCCTATGGCCGAAGCTGCTAGGCCATCTCGGTTCTAGACCGAGATGCCTACAGCAACCCAGACGCGTCTGGTGGAAACTTCCTTGCGTCTCGGACTGGGCGCGTCCTAGACGCGCCTTTAACTTGAGTCGCATTTGTTGCACATCTCGGGTGCTCTGGGGCGCGTCCCATACGCACCCTTGACCCGAGATGCACCTGTCTTGCTCTCAGGTGCTCTAGGGCGCGTCCTTGATGCGCCCTTGACCCGAGAAGCAACTGTCTCGGTCTGCTGACTGAGACAGACAAATGCGTCTGGCCAGGTTGCGTCCAACACGCCTCCTAGCCAGCACCTTATAGAAACTTCTAAAACTCAAACTTCTAAGTTTTTTTTTCCTTCTTTTGCTTCCAAAGCTGTTGCCCACACTTTTAGTAACTTCTAAAAACACCTAAAACTTGTCTCAAACGATTTCTAAAAATCAATGAAGAACAATTCAGTTGAAAATACTTACCAATACCGAAATCAATCAAAATCTAATCTTTTGAAACTCTTTTCTATCATCAACTTTGAAAATCAATTTGAAAACTTTTAAATCACATTCAAAATCATCAAATTGAAGCTCAAACCACTTTTAGACATGGCTATCTATCTAATCAATCACGGATTAGTCCGAAACTTAGCAAAAGTTAGCTATTTGCAAGAGGCTCTGACGCCACAGTTGGGTTATTGTGTCACCTAGTGTTCTAAGAAAAATCTCAGACATATCATGTCTAACACTAGTATGGTCCCAAGATCATCATGCATAAGCTAATAATCAACTAAGAGTTTATGATTACCTTAATCGCTAGTTTTCCCTCGAACCTTTCCAATCGAATGCGAAGACCAAGAGCCCTACGTGTTGCTCCTCTGCTCAAGACACCTGAATGATCAACTTGATCTCCCACCTTGTAGCTAGCTAGAACTCCAATAGTAGTTTGATATGAAGAACGCCTTCTTCTTTTGTTGACTAGTTCGATAGCTTGGGAATTAGCTCACTTTCTCTTTTTACTTGATGTTGTAGAGTAAGAAAGATTCTTAAGAAATTCCACAGCTTATTCAAATCCCTAAGTGACATTATATAGAACCCTAGTTAGAGTCCCATCCTAATTAGGTTATCCCAAAAAGTCCATTTTGAATAAGATTAAGGAAATACCCGAAAATAGAAACTAGTTTCTATTTTCTAATTCCCTTGCATTGGCCGGCTATATGAGGGCCCCTTTGGCCAGATCTGACCGGCCCTATAAAAGCACCCGGTCTGCCAAGGTCGTCCCCTTTTTGGGCCCCAAAACGCCTCTTTTCTGCCCCGGTCCAAAATCCCTTCTTTCGGGCCTTTTGTGTTATCTTTTCCTTAACTTCTTTTAGGCTTATGAGACATGTTTATGGGACTCTGCCATTATTATATATCTCATCCCACTAGTCATATCATCCGATCAAATAGATACCCTTATGTGTAACCCTATGTAGGATCCGTTCGAAGTTAGCCGCGAATTACTTTGTAATTCGACGATCGTAGTTCGTATCTAGCGAAATACTACGACCCCTAAATTGTCCGAACTTGATGATCTTATTCATCAATTGTTCTATCCGACTAATTGCTCGCATTGCATCTTTGGTCGAAGGACATCTCCTTCAAATATAACATCCGATAGAACTTGAAAGGGAGTCTTAAATTCAATAGTACTAGAACGTACTCTATTAATTAAATAAGTTGCAACAAGAACTGATTCTCCCCAATAAGATAATGGCATATCTTCGATCAACGTAGCCCTGATGACTTCTAATAAGTGACGATTCTTCCTTTCAGTGACTCCATTTTGTTGAGGGGTAATTGGACAAGTGGTTAGATGGACAATACCATGATATTACAAATAGGTTTAAAGTTCATGATTCATATACTCTCCACCGATGTCATTATGAAGTATCTAGACTTTTGAGTTGTACTGAGTAATAAATAATTTATGAACCTACTGAAATAATACTTTTACCTCACTTTGGATTTCATCAAACACACCAAAGTCATCCTAATACAATCATCAATAAATGTAACAAACCATCGTGACCTACCTAAAGTAATGACCTTAGATGAACCCCAAACATAAAAAATGTAAGATCAAAAAAGGAATTGGACTTTTATTTAATTTTAACGGAGATGATGTACGATGACTTTTTGCAAATGCACAAACATCAAATTGAAAACTTGAAACATTACAATTAATAAATAAGGACGGAAGTAACTTTGTAAGGTATTCAAAGGAATCATGTCCCTGACGTCGATGACATAACCATATTTCACCTTTACTTTTATCTTCAAAAGTGTTCACTACTAATGTCTGAGCAATTTACTATTAGATCGTTACATTTCACAAAATGAATCGGATGGATGAGGAAATGGTGGCGCAGTCTTTCAGATACTAAATCCAATTAATACAGGTGTTCTCGCCTAACACCATAACCAATCGAATACACAAAATCAGACCAAAAAATCACAACACAAAATAAAGTGGTAGTTATTTGTGACACTGATAATAGATTATGATCTAAAGATGGGATAACCAAAACAAAGCCTAAATTTTAGGTGTCAATAAGAGATATAGGTCCTTCCTCTACAACAGAGATTGACGTGTCATTGGTAGTAGAGACACATTTATGTGAAGATTGATTAATGGTTGACTGTCTGGAATCAAAAGTCATATGATTTGTAGCTTCGGAAGCAATTATCCAAGTATTTTTCGAAACATGTGTAGACATTTCTCAACCTTGCCTACATTACCTATAGTGGCTACCATTATTGAACCTTACTCAATAATTAGATATTCTTCCTCCGTCTCTAGAAGTGCAGCTACAAGAGTCTTCTTTGAGTTTTTCTTTCGATTATGATTTTACCATTTTCGATAGCCTACTAGTTCATAACAATGACTTTTGGAAATACCAGTTTTGTTGTTGTGAGTACACTTATAAGCAGGTTTGTCAGATTGACCAATAGCTTTAACAAGATTTGGCTTTGTCTTATTGTGAGTCATCATTGCAAAAGCATTAATTGTTTCAGATTCTTCGTTCATCGTTGTGCGTCGGACAAGGTCACGGAGAACCAAAACATAACACTCTTCCAAATCAAGAACGAGATCTTTTCACAAAATTTCACCACGAATTTGTTCAAATTCACCATCTAACCAGCAAGAAAAATTTGCGCACATTGTCGTTGAACTGATTTACGATAAGATACAATATCGTTTTCGTGTTCCATGATCACTTTATCACGGTGATCTAATTCACTATAGATCTCAACCAGTTCACCATAATATAAAAAGAGTTCCTCCCATTTTGTTTGGAGAAAAACGCCATTTGATTCAATGAAAAGACTTGAAACTCATCAGATTCATCATAAAAAGCTTTAGATAATGTTTTCCAAATATCACGAGTGGTAGGCAAAAGAATGTATCGCTTCATAATTTCTGGAGTCATAGACATCAACAACCATCTCTTGACTTTTTGATTTTCTACATACCATTTCTCATATTTAATGTCATCTTCGGTAGGTGGTAATGAATTACCACGAACAAACAAAAGTTTTTCTTTTTCAGCGATATGCATCTCATGACTTGAGACCACATATCATAATTTTTTTCATTTAATATAATTCTTAAATTAAAGGACCACTCTGATTGAAAAATCGTACCGATTCTCTGATCCATCTTTTCCATTATATTAGTTATAAGGAAGAGATTATATCAGAAAATAAAAAAAAATCGAATCTCTAAGAAGACATGTTTGACCAACTCAAAGTTCTGTAAACTTTGAGACAATACAAACCCCACAATAACAATTAAAGTTATTATTTTGTCATTTTGTCTTCTTTCTAATAACAAAATAAGTTCTCTCTTTAAAAACAAAGAGATGATGATGAAGGTTCCTTCTCCTTCAATTGACAGAAATTCGGAAGAAAATTTAAGATCGTCAGCGCTGGTACCAAATTTAAAGTAATCAAAGACATTGTTTTATTCCTTGAGGATTATAAAAGAAATACAATACTCTTCTTATAGAGTTGATATACGACTAGTTTCTAATTTTACAATATATTTAATAGCTTCTAATATCTTTACTAGTCTACATTAGGGGTGGGATTTTGGCCCGAAAACCCGGAACCCGCCCACGACCGTCCGAGTCCGAAGGGTCCGTGACCGTCCGATGCCCGAATCGGTCCGTACCCGCCCGACCGAAAGATCTTAAGCGGACGGACGCGGGCATAGGTCTTTACCCGGTGGTCCGACCGAGTCCGCCCGCTTATATCGTCCGCCCGACCGAATCCGTCCACACCCGTCCTTTTATCCTCCCCGTTATCCCCGCCCGCCTATATGATTGATTTTAAGCCTTTAGATTTGTAGAGTAAGCTACAACCATTAGATTTCAAGAGTAAATATAAATAACCCTAGAAATCACTTTTCTTAATCTTGTTTTCGTCGTTCTACTTCTCTCGTCTCTATCTCTTCCAAAATCTCAGTATCTCATCAATAATTCGAGAATCCACAATACACGGATCGTAATCCATGAGAAGAAGCATAGAAACCGATCATAATCCATGAGAAATCTCAATGCTTATCTTGCGATTTTGAATTCATTTACTTTTTAGAATTATAAAGTGGGAGTTTTAGAAAGTTGTATTTAACGACTAAACATTTTTAATTTCGAATAAAAGTTTCTTTATTTGTTCATTAGGGACCGGTGTCCGCCCGACCGATACCTGGTTTGCCCGACTATCAAAACGGTCACGGACGGGCACTTTGTTGGAGAAAAATCCGAAATGTCCGCCCGTTTTATCCGGATGTCCGAGTGGACACTTAGGACTCGTGTCCGTTCCGCCCGGACCGGTTGAGTTAGTGTCCGTTTCCCGCCCGTCCGGACCGATTCCCACCCCTAGTCTACATGATACATGGATCTGTAATTCATCGGCTATGCGAATCACAGGTCTCTGTTTCATCCTAAATGGTCTAAAGATGAATTCCTCGACGCATAAGCATCTGCATATATGTATGATCTCGATTTACACACACACCAATGAGACGTAGTTGATCTAGATGAGTACGTACTAAACAATGTTAGGAGACTTTTTTAATTAAAAAATTACTTTTAGTAAAAATGTTACATAGAATTTACATTAGAGGCCACTGCCCACATATAAAAGAAGAAGATTAAATCACTAAATGGAAATAAAAGGGATTAAAAAAACTTAAGTTAATTTAATTTTTGGTAAGACTGTTTTTTAGATAAAGAAAGAAAACAACTCACAAATTTTAAACTATTGCCAATATTCACATGGATGACATACCAACCAAAATTTATATTAGAAAAACTAAAGTTATATTTAGCTCGAAAATGGAAGAATTTGAGGTGATTAATAAATAAAATTGAAAATTATCGATTCATCAAGTGAAGAAATAATAAATAAAATCGAACATTATCGATTCAACAAGTGAAGAAATTACATAGAATAAGAGAAGCAGGATAAAAGAAATATCTAAATTTAAATACAAATCTAAAAAATTTATGCTAAAATACTAAATCATAGTATGCCCCATCTTCACCTTCATCTAATGGCTGACAATATCTTGCAATATAACTTATAGCAATTAAAAACATCACTTCATTCGAAAAATAGACACCAATAGCAATTAAGTAGCAATTGAGCAATTAAGTAGCAATTGAAAGTAACACTATAACAAAAAACAATCAAAATAAAAAATTTAACTGAACATGAACGGTATACTTCCTAACTCGGAAGTACAAAAAGAACAAACTTGCAAGTCAAAAGAAGATGAAGCAAAAACAAATTAAATCTAAAATTATAAGAGTTAATTCTTATTTGGCCCCCTACTTTGTGATCAACTTCCTTTATGATCCTCTATTTTCCGTAAATTCAAATATGACCTCTTTTTTTGTGTAAATGTCAGAACTACCTTTCCTATAAATATTTTTTCAAAATAAAATTAAAATGAAAACATGAATTCCACCTCACCTCCCTTTCCACCACACATCTCTCTCCACGTCACCACTCTCTCTCCATCTCACCTCTCTCTCTCTCCAACTCACCACTCTCTTCTCCGACGAAGGTCGACGATCGGAAAATTTTCCTTCCGGCGACCTTCAAACATAAAAAAAAATCTCTCTCTCTCTAAATTTTCCGGCGAAGGGTTTTCCTTCGCCAGAGATCTGGTTTGTCCCTTAACAAACCTGTTCTGGTCTGTTCTTCAACAGACATACCTTCGGCGAAAGGAAATCCCTTCGCCGGAGTGTTTAGAGAGAGAGATGTATATTTTTTTTTTAAGTTTCAAGGTCGCCGGCCGGGAAATTTTCCGGCCGACGACCTTCTTCAGATAAGAGATAGGTGACTTGGAGAGAGAGATAAGAGAAATTTTTTTTTTAAGGTCGTTGGCCGGAAAATTTTCTGGCCGGCGACCTTCATCGGAGAAGTGAGTTGGAGAGAGAGGTGAGGTGGAGAGAGAGAGGTGATGTGCGGTGGAAAGGGAAGTGAAGTGGAATTCATGTTTTCATTTTAATTTTATTTTAAAAAAAATATTTATAGGAAGGGTAGTTCTGACATTTACTTTAAAAAAGGGGGTCATATTTAAATTTACGGAAAATAAGAGGCCATAAAGGAAGCTGGTCACAAAGTAGGGGCCAAATAGGAATTAACTCAAATTATAACTCCAATATGAAGACTTTTTTGGTTGGAAAAAGACCACATAAAAGAAGTAGAATCAAATGCCAAACTTACTGTCACCTTCATCTAATGGCTGACAATATCCTCCAATATAATTTGTATATCACTCCATCCGAGAAATAGACACCAATAACAATTAAATAGCATTTTTGAGTAACACTATAACAATAAACAATCAATATAATTTTTTTAACTAAACATGATCGTTATACTTCTCAACTCGGAAGTACAAAAAGAACAAAACATGCAATTCAAAAGAAGATGAAGCAAAAACAAATTAAACCTAAAATTATAACTTAATATGAAAAAAAATTTGTTTGAAAAAAAAAACAAATAAGAAAGTAGTAGAATCAAATGGCATACTTAATTCTCAACAAAAAAAAAAAAAAAAATGCCATACTTAATATCACATGTAAAATAGTAAGTTTAATATTAAACCTGCAACCTACAAACAAAACAATTAAAAGAATAGATTTGAAGAAGTTAAAAGATAAGAACTTTAAAATGGAAAGATAAAATAATTGTAACGCCCCAAGCCTTAGCAGTTGTCGATATTGTCCCCACTTTAGCCACCTCACACAGGTACGGGGTTTTGTCCTTGGCGAAGGCACCACAAGCCTACCCAAAAGGCCTCGGTACTTACTAAGCTTGAGGTTACACATATAGCCCAGTCTCTGGACACTCTTGTGAGCAATGTGGGACTATTTCAATAATAAAGGAAATCCGTTCAAAAACGGAAAACTAGGAGATGATAAATTTGAAAACTAACCATTTCTCCCTTTCCTTTAAGCCATGGATAAAACAATTACATAGAGAAGATTTGACCTGTATAGAGTGATAGTTATGGGTGGGGGTAATTAAAACAAAATTTGAGAGATCGGGAGAGAGGAAAGTAGAGAGAGAAATTAAGTGGAGAATAGTTTAGATAGTTTGAACAGAGGTATATTTTAAGGAGACTGTAACCGGTTTTGGATTTTAAACTAATTAATGGCACTAATAGCCTTTTGTTATGATTCGAATTACAATTAGTATAAGTCTGTGCGTCTATTTTTTCTCTGAGTTTGATTGAGATATAAAATCATTTTTATTTAAATAGACTAAAAAAAGAAGGGTATTAGTGTAAATCGACCAAAATCGGTTAGAATAACTACTACCACGTATTTCTCTCCAATTTTTTTCTCCCACGGATTATATCTTAGAAACTACCTCTTTTCACAACTTTAAAGTAGAACATCGTGGGGGAGATCGAATGAACTGACCCATTTTCCCATATCTTCCTAATTTCTCTCTCAACCGCCTAATATTTGACTTAAAATTGAAATTTCTTCTCCAAATTCTTTCTCTACACCATTCTTTCTCAACCGCCTAACTATTTGACTTAGTGATCAAATCCGTAAATGTAATTAAGGAGAATGCTACAATCACTTGAACACCAAGTCGGAAACAAGAAGATTAAAGAGAATGTGCACGGTCTAGACTACAAAAAAATATCTCATAATTGACCTCGAATTTTTTATTGCAAGTTCTTCATAACTATCTCACTATCAATCTCGAAAAAAACTACAAAAAATAGGTGCTGGTGCGACCCACATAGTCCATCTATGTAATGGACGGACTAGACTCTGTTATAATGCATCCAAGCAGACTCGAACTTCTGGCCGCCAGGTCAGATGAGCAACCCTCCATCCGTTGGCTAAGATGATATGAATAACTACTATCACGTATTTCTCTCCCTATTTTTTTCTCCCTCGGATTACATCTTAAAAACTACCTTTTTTCACAACTTTACCGTAGAAAATTGTGGAGAGATCAAAATAACAGACCCACTTTTTCATATCTTTCTCTCTCTTAACTATCTGACTTAAAATTGAAATTATCTCATTTCCTCTCCAAATTCTTTCTCTACACCATGCTTTCTCTCTCTCAACAAGTTTTAGCGATCCAATTCCGTAAATGTAATTAAGAAGAATGCTACAATCACTTGAAAACCAAGTCAGAAACAAGAAGATCATAGAGAATGTGGATGGACTAGACTACAAAAAATAGGTGCCGGTGCGACCCATATAGTCTATCTATGTAATGGACGAACTAGACTATGTTATAATGCATCCAAGCGGACTCGAACTCCTGACCGCAAGGTCAATTGAGCAACCCTCCATCCGTTAGGCCAAGATAATATGAATAAATACTACCATGTATACATTTCTCTCCCTATTTTTTCTCCCTCAGATTACATCTTAGAAACTATCTCTTTTCACAACTTTACAGTAGAAAATCGTAGGAGAGATTAAAATAACTGATCCACTTTCCCATATCTTCCTAATTTTTCTCTCAACCGCCTAACTATTTGACTTAAAATTGAAATTCCCTCATTTCCTCTCCAAATTCTTTCTCTACACCATGCTTTCTCTCTCTCTCTCAACAAGCTTTAGTGACCAAATCCGGTAAATGTAATTAAGGAGAATGCTATAATCGCTTGAACACCAAGTCTGAAACAAGTAGAACAAAGAGAATGTGGACGGACTAGACTACAAAAAGTTATCTCCTAATTGACTTCGAATTTTTCATTGCAAGTTCTTCATAATTATCTCATTATCAATTCTGAAAAAAAAAACTACAAAAAATTGGTGGTGAGATTTGAACCTGCGACCCATATAGTCCATCTATGTAATGGACGGACTAGAGTATGTTATAATGCATCCAAGCGGACTCGAACTCTTCACCGCAAGGTCAGATGCGTAACCCTCCATCCGTTGTTGAACCCACCCCTTTGGGTGATGGGTTCAACTCCCCCCAATGGTGCTTTTTTAGATTTTTTCCAGCTAAATGCTAACCTCCATGCCAATAAGTTTAGGTCAATTTTTGACTCTTACTTCATCTATAGGTTTTATTTTACTATTTTAGTCTTAATAGTCAAATAATTTAGTTTCGTAATTGCATACTAGATAGTACATTAAGATCTATCAAACTATGTCTCTTCATTTATGCAACTCATCTCTCTCTCTCTCTATATATATATATATATATATATATATTTCTTCTATTAATATATATATGTATATATATACCTTTCTAATTTGTAAATCCTCTGGCCTCTCTTTATCAGTTTTCTCTCCAGATAGATTGTATGAGATGGCAAAGTTAGAACCCAAATTTTAAATAAAAATTGACACAAGGACCCCGTAAAAAATTGACACTTAGCCCCTAAATTGTCAGCCACGATCCTGTATATGAGATATCTAAAAATATAGAAAGATATTTCAACACCAATAGCCCACGGGATACAAATTTCCCAAGCAAGGCATGTATTAACTGTTGGCGTGAATCATGGAAACGTGAATCACCCAATATTATCATATAGGAAAGAATATTATTATATAGGAAATAATATTATTATA
This sequence comes from Eschscholzia californica subsp. californica, assembly GCA_002897215.1. NCBI lineage: Eukaryota > Viridiplantae > Streptophyta > Magnoliopsida > Ranunculales > Papaveraceae > Eschscholzia > Eschscholzia californica. Next base: position 105,818 of record BEHA01002522.1, on the reverse strand, counting down.
TAGGAAATAATATTATCTGTAAATATATAGTTACCAGTATTCGGAAATTGTTAACATATACCTAATCTCTATTTCTATTCCTGTCTATCATGTAACATTATATATACTCCTCATATGAGATGAATAAAGTATCATTCAAAATCGATCTTGCTCTATTAAACATGGCATCAGTGCAGGTTATTTAAAAATTTTACACTTCCGCTACGTCGACTATCGGAGAATACATCACCGACGGTCGCTTTTACTATCATAATATCAAGGTTTGGTTGTGTCCAGATCTAGAGTATTTCTGGATCTAGGTTGTATTAATCTTGATTAGGGACAAAGTTTTTTTTGACATCTTCAATTTCTTTTGGTGTCGTTGACAGTGCTTGTCATCCATTGTCTCTACTATTAAGGTTAGTTGTGTTATATATTGATTATAAATCATCTTTTATTATTATCAATATATATTATATACTTCCTACATTATAAGATGTCTGGTTCATCAGATATGTCAATGACAGTTCCGTCTGGTTCTCAGACTATGACCACGACAATCGTCTATCTATACTAATGAGCCTATGTCTATTGCTTATGGTGTAAAATTGAATGGTATCAATTATTCACTTTGGTCACAAGTGGTTGAGACGTTTATCGCTGGATGAGGTAAACTAGGTTATATTAATGGAAGAAATGTTGAACTCAAATACAAGATCCTATTTATGATAAATGGTGTATGGAAAATGCAATTGTTAAAGGATGGCTTATTGGTGCTATGGAACCAGATGTGATGAATTTATTTATTCGTTTACCAACAGCTAAGGCCATTTGGGAAGCTGTTTCTCGGACTTATTTTGAAGGAACAGACCGGTCAGTAATATACAATTTAACACGTAAATCTATGCAGATAAGACAGACTGGTAAACTTGTATCAACATATTTTGCTGATTTACGTGCTATCTGGGATGAATTGGATTATCGTAAACCAATTCAATTTACACAACCTGATGTTGTTCTTGCTCGACAGAAGGAAATTGGGGAAGATAGAGTTTATGTATTTCTTGCAGGCCTCGATGATGTCTATGATCGTGTTCGAAGTGATATTCTTCGTACAGATCCATTTCCGAATTTAGATTCGCCTTTTGCAATTGTTAGGGGTGAAGAGCAACGCCGAAACACGATGCTAAATGTTGATACTAATATGGCTATGGTTGCTAAAATTTCAGGGCCATCTTTACCTAATGGTCCGTTAAGAGGATGCAAACATTGTGGTAGTTCTAAGCATGTAATTGAAAATTGCTTTAAGAAGAACGGATATCCAGACTGGTGGGACAGTTACAATGAATGGAAACGAGAAGGGAAAAATAAGAAGGGTGGAGGAAAAGCAGCTCTTGCAACAACACCACATCAATTATATCTAGAAGTGAATTCTGTTTCTGATACACAACCATCGGTTTCTGGTGTCTCTCTTCTTGATCCAAAATTGATACAACAATCAGGTAGTTTCGCTCTTCTCTCCTCTGATGCTTCAGAGGATCCTGGCTGGGTCATTGATTCTGGAGCTACGGATCACATGACCTATGATGCTAATGGTGTATCTGTACCCGTTACTAAATCCGGAACTGTTAATTTAACACCCTCGTTGTCACTTGAGCACACATTACTGGATCCTTCATTATCTAATGATCTTTTGTCTGTGGCACAAGTGACCGAGCAATTAAATTGTTTAGTATTAATGTATCCTCGTTTTTGTCTACTTCAGGATCTCAACAGCAAGGAGATATTTGGGCGTGGTACTAAGAGAAAGGGGTTGTATTATGTGGATGATGTCTGCATCAGAAAAGGGTTAGCAGTAACAGGGTCATCTCATGTTAAGGAAGATCAGATTTGGTTATGGCACAAGCGGTTAGGTCATGCTTCATTTGGTTACTTACAATATTTATTTCCTCGTCTATTTTCGGGTTGTGATATTTCAAATTTTAATTGTGAGACTTGCATTTTAGCAAAAAGCCATCGTGCTTCTTATTACTCTAGTAAAAATAAAACTTTGTTACCCTTTGAGTTAGTTCATTCTGATGTTTGGGGGCCTGCTCCGGTATCTACAGTATCTGGTTATCGTTGGTTTCTAATATTTGTTGATGATTGTACCCGTATGACATGGTTATATCTTATGAAACACAAAAATGACGTACAAGAATGCTTTCAAATTTTTCATAAGATGATACAAACACAATTTTCTACTACGGTTAAGATTCTTCGTTCGGATAACGGCGGTGAATATGTTAATCATGAGTTAAGAAAATATTTTCAAAAACATGGTATTATTCATGAAACCACGTGTCCACATACCCCTCAACAGAATGGTGTAGCAGAACGAAAAAATCGTCAATTACTTGAAGTGACACGTGCAAGTCTCATTGGTGCTAGTATGCAACCAACTTACTGGGAGAACGCTATAACATCTGCAGTTTATTTAATTAATCGTGTCCCAAGTAAAGTGTTGGATTTCAAAACACCACTAGAGAAACTTTCTCAATATGTGTGTATGCCTTCTCAGTTGAATTTGGTACCTAGAGTGTTTGGATGTGTAGTATTTGTTCACATTCCTAAACATCAACGTACAAAGCTAGATCCGTGTGCTTTGAAGTGTGTGTTTGTCGGTTATTTTCCTCATCAGAAAGGGTACAAGTGTTATCACCCACCTACTCGTAAATCGGTTGTCACTATGGATGTAACATTCTCTGAACATGAGATGTATTTTTCCTCATCGATATCCAATTCTTCTCTTCCGGGGGAGACTACTGTTGTCCAAGAGATGAATTGGAGGAAGCTACTTCCAGATTTCATTGAAGAACCAGAACAGTCAAATAAAGATACTAATATTGCGGTACCAGATTTCATTGAAGAACCAGAACAGTCAAATAAAGATACTAATATTGCGGTACCAGATTTATTAGCATCGAATCTAGCAGAAGAAGTTATGATTGTTCATTCAGAACCAAGTACTCATATATCCACTACTAATACTACTCCCTTCTCTACGGTACCATCCAATGAGTCTCCTTCTGTTCCTGAAACTGAGGTATGTACTGAACCGAGTCTTAATACTAACAGTTTAACTAACAATGACATATCAATTGCTCTAAGTAATGACAGGTATAGTTTGCCACCTAGAAGCACTAGAGGTAAGCCTCCAGATAGATATTCACCTGACAACTCAAAGAGTATGAGGTATCCCATAGCTAATTATGTGTCAACAGATCATCTACCTACTTCAGTCAAGGCCTTCGTAAATCAAATGAGTGATATTATTATTCCAACTAAAGTTCAGGATGCTTTGGCAAATCCAACTTGGAGAAAGGCAATGAGTGAATAAATGTGTGCCCTTGACAGGAATGAAACTTGGGATTTAGTACCACTTCCAGAAGGAAAGAAGCCAGTTGACTGCAAATGGATTTTTACTATCAAGCATAAACCTGATGGAACCATAGATAGATATAAAGCTAGACTAGTTGCTCGGGGTTTCACTCAAACATATGGTGTTGATTATCAGGAAATTTTTGCTCCAGTAGCAAAGATTAATACAGTTCGAGTATTGTTGTCACTTGCTGCGAATTTTAACTGGCCTTTACAACAATATGATGTGAAGAATGCTTTCTTACATAGAGACTTACATGAAGAAGTGTATATGAGTCTCCCACCCGGTTACAGTTCTACTGAAGATGCTAATTTAGTGTGTAAGCTCAAGAAAGCATTGTATGGTTTGAAACAGTCACCTAGAGCGTGGTTTGGCCGATTTCGGCTAGCTATGAAAAAGTATGGATATGTTCAGAGCAATGCTGATCACACTTTGTTTCTAAAAAGACAAGATGGTAGACTAACTGCGTTGATTATTTATGTTGATGATATGATTGTGACAGGTGACGACTATGAAGAAATAGGGAAGCTAAAAGACTACTTGTCTTCTGAGTTTGATATGAAAGACCTTGGAGGTTTAAAATATTTTCTCGGTATTGAAGTTACTCGGTCAAAACGGGGAATATTTTTGTCTCAACGGAAATATGTCCTTGATTTGTTGAAAGAAACTGGCATGCTTGATTGTCAGCCGATAAGTACACCCATGGAACAAAATCATGGGATGGAAGAGCTTCCTGATCAAGTACCAGCTGACAAAGGGAAATATCAAAGGCTAGTTGGCCGTTTGATCTATTTATCTCACACTAGACCTGATATTGCATATGCAGTTAGTGTTGTTAGCCAGTTCATGCACAATCCTAGTGAAGTTCATATGGAGGCAGTTGTAAGAATCTTAAGATATTTACAATCAGCTCCAGGAAAGGGTCTTATGTTTTTTAACCATGGACACGCGAATATTATAGGATATACAGACTCGGATTGGGGTGGCAACGGTGAAAAAGGCGTTCTACTTCTGGTTATTTCACATTTGTTGGTGGTAACTTAGTCACTTGGAAGAGTAAGAAACAAAAGGTCGTATCTGTGTCAAGTGCAGAAGCTGAGTACAGGGCAATGACTAAAGGTATATGTGAGATGTTATGGTTGAAAATACTTATGGGGGAGCTTGGGTTTCCTCCTGACAAAGCTATGCAATTATATTGTGATAACCAGGCTGCTGCTAATATTGCAGAAAATCCAGTGCAACATGATCGAACTAAACATGTTGAAATTGATCAGAATTTCATATATGAGAAGATAGAGGAAAAAATTATTGAAATTCCTTATGTTAAGTCAACAGAACAGCTAGCTGATATTCTAACAAAGGCGTTACCCAGTAAAAGTTTCACTGATTCACTTGTCAAGTTGGGCATTGGTGATATCTATGCACCACCTTGAGGGGGAGTGTTGGCGTAAATCATGGAAACGTGAATCACCCAATATTATCATATAGGAAAGAATATTATTATATAGGAAAGAATATTATTATATAGGAAATAATATTATCTGTAAATATATAGTTACCAGTATTCGAAAATTGTTAACATATACCTAATCTCTATTTCTATTCCTGTCTATCATGTAACATTATATATACTCCTCATATGAGATGAATAAAGTATCATTCAAAATCGATCTTGCTCTATTAAACATTAACCCAAATTTAAAAGAGAAGGGGGTATATCTAATTTTACTTTTTTTTTATGAAATATATCTAATTTTACTTGAAAACCCAACAAGTGTACTCATTTAACAAAAGAAAAACATTATTTAAATGTTTGGTGTTCAGTTTCTTTTCTTTTTTCTTTTTTTTTGCAGGAGAGTGAGATATGTTTTATGTCAATGAACAATATCAAGATCTTATTGCTGATGTGTCCGGCCAAATCCCATCACTCATGGAATTGGAAGGTAATTAGAAAGCACTATGATCTTATTGATAATCATATCACATGGGAGGTGCACACGGGGAAAAAAATAAATATCTGGAAAGACAATTGAATCCAAGGAGTTAACCAGCAAATTCAAAATACAAACAACTCAACCCTGACTAGTGTATCTCAACTTATAAGTAATAACAGGTGGGACGATAGTATTCTTAGACAAAACTTCACTGACACCATCAATAACCTCATCAAAGCTATTCCTATTCAACTAGAAGGATTTGATCAAATGAAATGGAATCTAACTCAATCGGGAAATCATTATGTCTGATCCATGTATCAGCACCTGAGTTCAATTAACCACTCTATTCCGCCTGAGGAAGTAAACTGTACTTTTATTTGGTCTATTCCCACCGTCCTCTCCATTACGAAAATTTGCACTAAAGCGCTTCCAGTTCATCAACGTATAAGTATATTGGAGATATATTTAATTGTCTAAACTGTAGAGAAATAGAAACTATTGAGCACGCTCTTTTACATTGCCCCCTTGTGAAAAACATTTGGTTTCACTTTAATATTATATCAACTAATATCCCCTCTCTATTTGAATGGATTCTATCGTGGCAAAACCCGGATCAACTCAATTGTACTGTAGAGAATATTCATTTTGTTACAATTTTATGGCATATATGGAAAACCAAGTGTGATCATTGCTTTCAGCAAACATTATACAATGTTGGTACTATTATAGATCTTATTAAAACGTTTCACAGAATTAGTACTGCTCAGTTGAAAGCTCCTCTAGCGGACTTAGCCAAATGGCAACCTCCACCCCACCCTTTCATTAAAATTAATGTTGATGCTCTTTTGTGAATATTGAACAAATCATAGGTACCAATTTCATTGTACATGACTCTCAATCCAAATTTGTCTTTGCTAATGTGAATACTGTTAAAGCCAGAAATAGTAAAGGAAAGCAAGGCAATAGCCATTCTCAACAGTCTAATTTGGGCGAAAGAAAACAATCAAATGCAGATCATAATTGAAAGCGACAACATCAACTTGATCAAACATCTTAATAACCTAGGCATCAAGTGCAATGGCAATCGATGGTTCATATTCGAAGCATAAGAAACATTAAGCGGGATCTTCAGCAGGTCAAATTTAGTCCAATCAAAAGAAATGCTAATACTTAGGCAGACAAACTCGCTAAATGGGCTCGAAGGAAGGAGAGATCTAAAATGTGGAGTTGTATTCCCTATTTTCTTTTGCACACGTATTGTAATGCCCCTCTGAATGTTTAGTTTCTAATATATTTATCCTTCAAAAAAACAAAAAAAAAAAATGTTATTGCTGAGCATTTGAATCTCATGGAGCATGTTACTCGGATGGAATCTACTATAGTACCATATGAATTGTTTTTCTAACCCTAGAAAACTGGGTGTTCCCAGGCTCTATAACCAACTAACCAAGCATATGTACTTGTTGGTCATGAGACAAGTCTTTCTGCAGATAAATTGTCCAGCATCATTTCTTGATCTTGAGACAACAACACAAGCCATTAAATAATTTAATCCAACAATACATCCAAATCAAGATACTTCAACTTTTAAAATAGTATTCATAATTTGTACGAGTAGCCAAGTCCTTATTTATGTACCCTTTCCCTCTGTCTGATGAAGGGGTACTTGACTACTTGTTAATAAATTTGATCTTTCTCTCTCTATATATTAAATAAGATTAATTCTAGACTGTCTGTTTAGAGCTTCCCTAATACAAGGCTTGATCTTAGGGCCTGTTTGATACATGAGAAAACATGGTTGAGAAAGTTGTTTTCACGAAAAAGTCGAATTTCTGTTGTTTGATTGCACCCAATAGTAAGAAAATAGATTTCTTGTGAGAAAAAAAAAGGTGTGAAATTTGCCTCAAAATTTTTACCACGTTTTAGATGGGAAAACCCATTTCTTACCAACTCTTGTGAGATCTTTCGCCCTATCCCAGGGTAGTTCTGTATTTTACTTTTCAAAATTTCTCTTTCTTTGTTGCTTAGCAATGTTCTGGATCTTCTTTCTCAATCCAAATCCAAGAATACCAGATCAAATCCAATGTTCGGAAACTACAAGCTTAGTGATTCTAGCAAAAATCATAAAAGTGGTAGTAGTTTCTTAGATGAACTTGACATAGAAGAGAATTACCCAAACACCATAACCTACAAAAATATCCATAACCAAAAACACCCACAAGAACGCCAACAGGTGAGAACTAGAGAATGTCCACACATGGGAATTAATGGATGGATTAGATGAAGATAATCTGGTAGTAGGAAATTGCCTCTCTCATATTGCTTTTAATTTCAAATCTTTTGGTTTACTCTCCTGGGAATGTCAACATCCATAAGCCTTATCTCTCACACAAACTCTTTAACTCTCCTGATTCTCTCTCTAAAACCATTCAAACTCTCAAATCCAAATCGAACTCTCAAATCCAAATCGAACCGATATGACTATATTAAATCAATAATTGTGGTGCAGAGATCGTCACTTATAAACTATCAGAAACTTTAGACTCCCCCAGTCATGGTGATTCAGAGCGATCAGATGAGATTCAGATATCAATATATCAGTTTCGTGTTATACTACGTATGCTTGCTTTTGTTTTAGGATCAAGTTTTGAAAACTTAGTAAGGTTTAAGGGTCTTGAAGTACAAATTTACAGAAAACAATATTTGAAACACAAAACCTAAACCCCCAAATTGAGTACCAAACCCTCAGTCCCAAACTTACAAAATTGATCAAATCAATACCCAAATTAATGAATGTAGGACTAAGTTGATGAATCTATGAGCTAATTTGAAATATCCACGCCCTAAATTGAAACATGGCATCCCTAATTTGAAGTATTTCAAATGAAGAAGAAGAAGAATAAAGTTCAAGGTTGACAGAATTTGGGTTGGAGACTTTAGCCTATAGAAGACAAGATATCAAGCCAAAAAGTATAAAATCACAACCTAAAAGCCCAATTAGTATAGTATTTTCTAAAGGCACCTTATTTTCCTATGTTCCTACCAAACTCTTGGAATCTTGATTTCACCTGTGAAAGAATTGACTTTCTTTCCCATCAGAAAAAGATTGATTTTCTTACTCACACATTCGAACGTATCAAACGGACCCTTAGAAATTCTAAGTGTCACATAAAATTTTGGGAGATTTTATAGGGCCCCCTCATTTTTGTTAAAAGGCCTCCCCTTAGTGATAATTTAGCAAGTAAAATGGTTCATGGGGAGGCCTTTTAACAAAATTGGGGAGGCCTTATAAAACTACCCTAAAATTTTTAGAGTCTTTTGTTGGGTTTATACAATGGTTGGACCCATTTGGGTTTATACATGGTTGGGCCCATTTGGGTGATTACATGGTTGGGCCCATTACCATCTAATAATTAATTGAGAGTGAGCCTCACCCACTCACTACTAGTCAAGACTATTTGTCTTCTAGTTAGCACATGGGTGGGCTCCACCTCTAGACGGAAGATGGCATTCAAAGCTTTCTTTCTCTAGACAATTAATGTCCCACATCTCTCAACTAGTGAAACTAAAGGTGTCTTATAATAAGTTGCTTGACAACTCATTGTAAAACACATAGTGGTGTAGAGAAGGCTCCCACACGCGCGCGCACACATGTGAGGCATTTGGGGTTTTAACCAATTTGGACTCTTTGGCTATTTGGGCTATTTGGGCTTAGTGGGCTATTTGGGCTAATTGGGCTAAGTGGGCTTATGGGCTTATGGGGAGGAGAGTATAACTCTAACACCCTTAAATCCTTCTGGGCTTATGGGCTTTGGGCTTAGTGGGCTATTCTCCTCCCCTGACAGAATAATAAAGAGGTTTAGGTCTGACAGGGGAGGAGAGTATAACTCTAACACCCTTAAATCCTTCTGTGAAAAACATGGAATCATCCATGAATTTAGTGCTCCTTATACGCCACAACAGAATGGTGTTGTTGAGAGGAAAAATAGGACACTCAAAAACATGATGAACGCCATGCTTCTAAGCTCAGGATTACCCGATGAACTGTGGGGGGAGGCGATCTTATCTGCCTGCCACATACTCAACAGAGTACCTCACAAAGGGCTAGACAAAACACCTTACGAATTATGGAAAGGTTATGCACCCAATCTAAAATTTCTAAGAGTGTGGGGGTGTCTGGCCAAAGTGGGTATACCTGACTTTAGGAAAGTCAGTGTCGGACCAAAGACAGTTGATTCTGTATTTATTGGTTATGCTCAAAATAGTGCAGCATATAGATTCATGTTATTGGAAGATGAAACCATAACAGAATCTAGAGATGCTGAATTCTTTGAACATGAGTTTCCTTTGAAACTACCTGTTGAAAATATTCCCATGAATGATTCGTCGCTTACTAACTTACCCACACATGAAGAAGTGCCTAGCAGTAAGTGGATTTTTAAGAAAAAGATTAGGCCAGATGGGACCATAGATAAGTATAAAGCCAGACTGGTGATCAGAGGCTTTACACAGAGAGAGGGACTTGACTACTTCGACACCTACTCCCCAGTGACTAAAATCACCACAATTAGGTCTCTTATCGCGTTGGCTGCCATGCATGACCTGGTAATACATCAAATGGATGTTAAAACGGCCTTCCTGAATGGAGATCTAGATGAGGAGATTTATATGTCTCAACCAGAGGGATTCGCAATCCCTGGTCAGGAGAGCAAGGTATGTAGACTGAAGAAGTCTCTCTATGGTCTAAAACAGGCACCCAAGAAATGGTATGAGAAATTCGATGATACCATGTTGAGCAATGACTTCACTGTGAATAACTCAGACTCATGTGTATATTCTAAACAGTGTACGTCTGGATATGTCATCATATGTCTGTATGTTGATGACATGCTCGTCTTTGGTGCCAATGAAGAAGATGTGAATGAGGTAAAAACCTTTCTGTCATCTAAGTTTGAGATGAAGGACTTAGGAGAGGCAGATGTTATACTAGGGGTCAAAATCAAGAGAACCCGAGATGGCATCTCTCTAAGTCAACCTCATTATGTTGAACAGATACTGAGAAAGTTCAACTCCTATGATGTGAATCCTGTGAGAACCCCCTATGACCCTAGCACAACTCTGGTGAAGAATGGAGGACCAGGCGTCTCACAATCTGAGTATGCTAAGATCATAGGAAGTGTGATGTTTCTGATGAATCACACCAGACCTGACATTGCGTTCGCAGTAAATAGACTTAGAAGATACACACATAACCCTAGTGAGGAACACTGGAGAACACTTCATCGCCTGCTTAAGTATTTAAGAGGCACAATTGATCTAGGCTTGCATTATGGAAAGTTCCCAGCAGTGCTGGAAGGCTACTGTGATGCTAACTGGGTCACTGACAATGATGAAGTCAGTTCAAATAGTGGTTATGTTTTTGTGTTGGGTGGAGGTGTTGTATCATGGAAGTCTTCCAAACAGACATGCATAGCACGTTTCACTATGGAGTCTGAGTTTATCGCTCTTGAACTGACAAGTCAGGAAGCAGAGTGGTTGAGGAGTCTCTTGGGAGACATACCACAATGGGGAAGGGAAACTACACCAATTTCCCTTCATTGTGACTCACAGACTGCCATTGCAGTTGCAAAGAATAATGTGTTCAATGGCAAGAAGAGACACATCAGGATAAGGCATGATGCAGTTAAGCATATGCTGAAATGGTGTAATAGCCTTGGATTATGTGAGGTCAGAACAGAATCTGGCAGACCCACTTACTAAAGGCTTAACGAGGAGACTAGTTCTCGAGACGTCTAAGGGAATGGGGTTGAAGCCTCTGTGCTGATTGTCCATTCTTGTGACGTGGAACGGAGTCAGCTAGAATAAAACTAGCAGAGCTCCATTGAGGGGTCAGAGTTTGACCTAAGGATGAGCCTAAGGCTCTTAATGTATTCATAGCCCTTTGTGGTGGTTCTAATGAGACGGACTTGATGAATACACCGATAGTTAATATATCCATTACCGTAATGGTGGTCCGATTGAGACGGACTATATGGTGTTTAGCTGCTGATGATGATGAGGATGAACTTCCCAAAGTTCTTAATGATTTCAGACCCGAGTAAGGGGTCAGAGCCTACGATAAGGTAGACTCACCGAGATCACCTACGTGAGCCCGAGGGTGTAAGGCCGCCCTCTATGGAAGACAGACAACAGTCTTCTTAAAAACCTCACCAGACCCAAGGTATGTTCAGGGCCTACTTAATGAACATGAACGAATCGCGGAGAACGCAGAACTCACCGGGTATCGTATGTGTTGTGGGGGTCTCAGCCAGAAATCTCCAAGTTCAAGAGTAATTTCACTTGGTTGCCTCACTCCACTATGTGTCAATTCAAATCGAAAGATATTGAACACTTAAGTACATGTCCCACTTCCAGCTTAGCAGTCAGAAGTCTTTGATAGCCATCTTGTGGGGGATTGTTGGGTTTATACAATGGATGGGCCCATTTGGGTGATTCCATGGTTGGGCCCATTACCATCTAATAATTAATTGAGAGTGAGCCTCACCTACTCACTACTAGTCAAGACTATTTGTCTTCTAGTTAGCACATGGGTGGGCTCCACCTCTAGAAGGAAGATGGCATTCAAAGCTTTCTTTCTCTAGACAATTAATGTCCCACATCTCTCAACTAGTGAAACTAAAGGTGTCTTATAATAAGTTGCTTGACAACGCATTGTAAAGCACATGGTGGTGTAGAGAAGGCTCCCACACGCGCGCGCACACATATGAGGCATTTGGGCTTTTAACCAATTTGGACTCTTTGGCTATTTGGGCTATTTGGGCTAAGTGGGCTAATTGGGCTAAGTGGGCTTATGGGCTTATGGGCCTTTGGGTCGTGGCCCGTGAGCCCGTGTGCTCGGGTGCTCGGGAGCTTGTAGTGAAAAGACTCTTTTGCCACGAAGAATATTTTACTTAAACTCGGATTTTGACTAAGTCGGCGGGATTAACCTAATCAGTATTTGTGTATATCTCTAACTGATTTCGTAGGGTTAATCAGTTTCCGAGTTTATCTCCCACTCCCTTAACTTCTCTACCACGTTTCCTAGGCGGTTAGGGTTTTCTCAGAGGCTCTATATACTGGCCGAAATCAAGAGAGAAAACACACAACTCATAATCGGCTATCTTCCTCTTTCTGATTGTTCAAGTTTTTGAGTTCTGTTATCTCCATTACTGTCTCTGTTAGTGCAGACAGAGGAAGTAAGCTGTGGTCAATCCTTGGGGAGTGATCGGAATCAAGTAATTAGCACCCCGGTTACTCCGAAATCACTTTCAAGGCAGTGGCCTCCATACCACGACACAGTGAATAGTTCTTTTCTACCCGACAGTTCCATTGATCTACCCCATATTTCCAACATCTTTTAAAAGGAAATTCTTCAATATAAAACTTCATTTGAATCTCTTAGATGATGTTGCGGTGGTTATGTAGAGGTATTTCAAGATGACACTTTACTTCTAAGTGTCATCTTGAGATATCTCTAATTGTCCTACTTTCACTTTTAATTTTGACGGATATGGAAATAAAGTCTTCGTATATCTTTAAAATGACTAAATATTTCTTTGAATATATTATTGTCTCACATAAGTAAATAACACAATTTTAAAGAATTGACTTGGAGACACATGAAAATAAGAGGATATCTATCTTGCCCATAAGATTGAGAATCTCACTCCAGACTCGACAAACAGGACTAATGGAGTTTTTTTTTTTTTTACATTGGAGATCCTCTTGGTACACCTCCTCTTTGACTGTATTGCTTACCACTGATATGGGGAATTTGACAGGAGTGTAGCGGAGGAATGGTTCTCGGTTAAGTTATCTTTGCAACCGGCACATTTGTTTAAGGTTTTGAATTTTATGGCAATAGTTAGATTGTTTAAACGGCTTCCACGAAAAGTTGTGGAATCATAAAAAGATCCGGATGCCAGTTTCAAAGATAATTTAGCGAAGAACTTTTATCAGTTGCACTCAGTTTGTCAATTTGGGCAATACGATTGAAGAGGAAACGTACTAGGCAGGGGACTAGTGCTTGTGCATGGTGAAGACTCCCGTTCGATTCTCCCCTCCAGTAACTTACGTTTTCTTATCTCTATTCTTCTAGGGTTCATTATAATTGGCCCCCAATTTTTTATTTATTAGGAGTTTAGCCCCCTATTTTTCTAATGCTTCAAAATAACCCTAAAATCATATACTTCAAAGGAAAAGTCCACAACAATAATGACGGAGCTGCTGGGCATATCTTTAATCTTCACTCTCTCTCACAAGGATTCGGTTGAACTTTCTCTCTCACGGAGCAGTCGAATTTTGTTTGTTAATTGATGGTTTTGATTTATGAGTTATGGTTCTTAATTTCTTCTGAGCTATGACTCTTAGATAATTTCGTATTTAGTTCATTAATTGATGTCTATTTGCCAATCGACATTGCTTATTGATTCATATTTACTTTTAGATTGTTGATTGATATTGGTTGATGTTTGATTCGTGTTTAGTTGAAATTGGATCGATATTGATTTATATTTAGGACAAAATGTCAGAAGCTCCTAAAGTGCCTAAGCAAAGAAATATCACTTGTACATAAGTGTGAAAATTTACATATATGTGAGATCCATCGTTAAGAATGTATTGTTATCACTAGGAATTACCTTTAAATAACACTTATATATATGTATTAAATGCATTATAGGTAGAAACCTACTTATAGTGACTTTTCGTTAAGATTTTAGGCTACCGTGAAATTAAAGCACTTAGCCCTGTATAAGTTGAAATCCTGGCTCCGCCCCTGGTATTAGGCGCGCAGTCTATCGTTATTGACTATTAGTATTAATAAATCTGTATGAGCACGGTCAGGTGTAATCGTACGAAACTCCAGCTCATTTAATAATTGAAATTACCTTTATCAACGTATGTATGATCTGTTGTTTGATATTGAGAGAAAAAATGTGCTTTCATTATTACAAAAACTTAAGGTACACATAATTAATTAGTTAAACTAATAGTACTGGTATCATGGGGGACTTGTCCCTGATTTGATTTGAGTATATAATAATACAAAATTTGTGCACGTACAGCCAATAATTAATGTTTAGAAGAAACCAAGAAGGTGTTTGTGGGTAATAATGCACATTAGTGGTACTATTGCCTCAAGAAGAGTGAAGGAAACATCATCTTGAGGAGACAACTAATTGATTATAGATGAAGAAATCCCTGCAATAATATCTAATATCTCATCTATAATGTATTAGTAATTTGATATCGTTGTAGAAACATTAATGTTTTGCATTATTAATCGTCCACATTAGTGTTTTTCGGTGTAGTTGACTACTGTAATCTCGATGTATCTTTGAAGGTTAGTCTGCAATATTTGTCGTACTAGTTAGAAAAAAAATTATTCTTGTATATCCTCCTACAATCATAGAAAAAAATTATTCTTGTATATCTTCCTACAATCATTTAAGGAAAAAGGTGTCTCAAGAAGTGGTTGTGTCTAGAAATTTGTTACTATTTTGCTTATCTTCTTACATTTAGTGAGATGTCAAATATCATATGTACCTTTATTAGTATATAATTAGTGATTCTTTTGTCCGCAAAATAGTGAACTTGGTTCAAGTTTAGAATAGTAGACATTACATATAAACATTATGTAAGAAGTAAGATTTGGAGTGTCCAGTTGCTTTTATGGAATGATTAAAACCTATCTTGATGTTTGGGAAGTTCTTGACATCATTGGAGGGAAAGCAGATCATATAAAACAATATTAATGAGGGTGCCTCTATAGGCGCCTCCCCTAATTGCTGTAGGGGCCTCCCTCTGTTGGCGCCTCCCCTATCGTACCAAAAGGCTCCTCCCGCACCTCTTCTTATTTTCTTTTTTTCATACTTTTCTTTCTTTTTCTACTTCTAGAAATGGACGATCCATCTAAAATGCTTATTGTTCTTGAAAGAAAGATCAAACAAATTTGAGATTAGTGGTTTGAATAGATCAGAATAAGTGATTGATCTATCATTTGAAGAGATCAAATATTAATTAGTGATATTTCAAATGCTAAAACCCTAGAACCAGGTATCGAAATAATTGATGCTATGATAATTCTTAGAAGTGCTTCTCGGATTTGTCTCTGTTCACTACTACACACACTAAATTGATGCTAAAACCCTTTGTATGGGAGGCGCCAACAGAGGGAGGCCCCTACAGCAATTAATGCAGGCGCCTATAGAGGCACCCTATTAATGAAGTAGATACTGTAGTTTTTTTTTTTTTTGTGGAAAAGTAGATACTGTAGTTAGCAATCGTACAAGTTTTTTGACAATTGGATTTTCGTTCTCAAAATTATTTCCTAAAAGATATTGTAATGATTTCTTTTCCTCTAATGTTCAGTGTCTTGGTTCTTTCTACAACGAAAAGACATCTATTTCGACCAGGTTTACTAAGTTACGCTCACATGAATTCCCAAAACTTGTACGAAAGAATAGGAACCGAATCTTATGAAGCTTGTACGAGATAAGGGGGAACTTGAGTCCAAAGAATAGCAACTGAATCTCCCTTAGCATGTTTGGCTATAGTATCTATCAATACATTGAACTTTCTAGCAGTTACAAACAACGAAATAGATGAAAGAAGATGCAAAAACTTCTTGATAGCTAGAACAAATGCTCTATCTTCGCAAATTTTACTTCCTCTTATAATATCTTTTAGTAATTTGCTTCAATTCGCTCGATAAAGTCTCCGAAATTATGATTAGTCTACTTACTAACTTCCATGAAGGTCATTTCTAATTAATACATTTTTCCACTTTATGTAAAGATATTCTTTCAACAAAAAGAAAAAGTGTATGTAAAAATATGTTTCACTTAATCGATGAAAATAAACAAATTTGTAATGAAAATAATTGTCATGAAATGGAACGACAGTGACAAATCTTGAGGTTTTCTAATAGTTTGGATGAACAAAATATTTTGTGCTCGTGACAGACAAGTTTAAACCGTAACCACGTACAATTATACAATACATTACTTGTCCGGGGTATTTAGCGATACCCCCTCATCCCTAATGTCCAATTAGGGATGCCCCTTTTTTAATTGGATATTAGGGATGCCCCTTTTTTGTACTTAAAAGTACAAAACTACCCTTGTTCTTATTGTTTTCTTTTTTTGTTTGATATCTTATAACTCTTCGATGTTATGTTTATCAACTTATTTTCGTTTTTATAATTTTTTTTTCTCTTATCCATCTTTTTTTAATTTACCAACAACATTTATCGAAAATTTTAAAATTGATAAATCACAACGGCCGACATCTTGTATTTTATTTTCTTCCCTTTCATATCATTACGACCGACATAACATTCTAACTTTGGTCTTCTCGTGAATTTTTCTATCTAGTTTGTAAATTCACGACTAACATAACACTCTAATTTTGCCCGTTCTAAGAATTTTGAAATCTCATTTGCAAGTTCATTGAGTAATTTCATTTTAATTTTTTTTACTTTTTGTTCGATTCATGATCTCAATTTCCATTTGTATTTTTTGAATGGTACGAGTTATATTTAATAAAAAAAATAATAAATATCAAGAGGTTTTCTTCAAATGGGTAACGTACATCAATTTTATCGTAAAAGAAAAAACAAATGGAAAGTTAAATTTTTTTCTTAGAATTTACGATTTTTATTTCGAATTGTTGTGATTTATCAATTTTTTAAATTTTTGATAAATTTTGTTAGTAAATTTAAAAAAAAGATAGATACGAGAAAAAAAAATTATGCGAAACGAAAATAAGTTGATAAACATAACATCGAAGAGATATAAGATATCGAAGAGAAAAAACAAACAATAAGAACAAAGGTAGTTTGTACTTCTAAGTACAAAAAAGGAGTATTCCTAATATCCAATTAAAAAAGAGACATCCCTAATTGAACATTAGGGATGAGGGGGTATCGCTAAATACCCCTACTTGTCCCAACAGAAGGTATATACGGTTGAGTTAAGGTTCACCATTGACCTTAGTTAATGGGAACATAATCCAATTAATTTATAGAATATCATTTATTTGGTCCCAACCAGTGAGGCTAATATGGAGCCCACATGTAACTGAAAATATATATTCTTATTCTTATATACGTGGCAGAATCCTTGACCAAGAAATATCAACCCTCACTAAGGTGCAGTTGTGAGGACGTAAAGGTAAATCAATAATGAAAGAGACATAAAATCCAACAACAAGAAATATACCAAAAATCTAAAAAAATTAGTTTATTTTTAGTAACCCAAATTCAATAATCATGGATTCCACCTCATCTATGAATTGAACCTGAAACTTTCAGGATTTTAGAGTTTTGATACTACAAAATCATGTGGATCGATCGTATCCACATAAAAAGATATTGTTCTATGCTTGTTGTAATAGATTTGTCCGAATAGTTATATCAATTGTTAGTTGATGACGAAACACTAAATTAATTCAATTAACTGGTTATGAAATAGAAATATTAACGTGTGTTTGAGTACTCTAGGTCTGACTTGTTTGAATTGGGTTCACCTAGATCTAGTGTCTGACTCTGCATCCCTTAGACTCTGACTTCTTTTGCTGAGGGAGATGGACAATTAGATTTATTTCAATGACTCTCAATTCAAATGTATTGTATGCCTAATAGAGTAATTAGTATAAAGGGATTGGACTGGACGTCCAAAAGGAGGCCCAAAATGGGCTGGACGTCCACGGTTGCCCATAAATAAACGAGAGGTCCAATTTGTCAGGCCGGGACTTAAAATGACTGAAACAGCCTCCGAGTTCATCGAATTTACGCCCCGTGCCATTGAAAATTAACCGGGATTTGGCGACTTTTTTGGCGCGATTTCTGACTGATTAGAGGGACGGAAGTGACGTTTCCTGCAAACGGTCACTTCCACATTAACTTCTTCCCACGCCAAGTCCATCCCACGCCTATTCCCAGGTAACTTTGCTAGTTCTCAAGAAATTACAACCTCCAACTTTTACTTCATCCTTCATCTTCCTCCTGCATCTTCCTCCTTCAACTTTTACTTCTGAAGGGATTCAAGTTTTTTTGAAGAAAAGGAAGGGATTCAAGTCTGTTTGAAGAAAAAATCTACAAGTTTGTGAAGGGATTCAAGTAGGTTTTACTTCTATCTCATCCCCCTAAAATTTTTTGAAACCCTAAAATTTGTGAAAACCTTAAATTTCTGACGCAGATATGGTGATTGATCTTTCTTTTTGGACGCAAGATTTTAGAAACCCTAAAAGTTTATAGAAATAATCTCTTATTGTTTGTTTGATAGAAGTTTTTAGAAATCATAAAATTTGTGTATAATCTTTCATTTTTTTGACGCAGATATGGTGAAAAGTAACAATACAAACAAGAAATCAAAGGGTGTGACTATCATAGAACCAACTTCCACTAGAGATATATCAGAAAAGGAAAGACCTATAAAAGAAATTCTGGCTAGAAGAACTAGTCCAAGAAAGAAGAAGGTATGTAACTGAAAAAAAAAATAATTTGTTCTTGAAAATGTTTCTGGTAAATGTTTTTTATTCTAGTAAATGTTCTTTATTCTGGTAAAAAATATTTTGTTCTTGAAAATATTCCTGGTAAATAAATAAATTTCTGGTAAATGTTTTTTATTCTTGAAAATATTTTATTTTACTGTGATTTGGATTTTTCTAGTGTTAATGGGAATAATATTTTGCACAGTAAATTGTTTTATTCCTGGTAAATAATTTTGTTTACTGTAAAATGTTTTGTTCCTTGAAAATATTTTATTGTACTGAATTATTTTGTTCCAAGTGATAGGGATTTGTTCATAGGAATAATGTTTTGTACAATAAATTGTTTTATTCCTGGTAAATCATTTTGTATATTGTCAATATCCATTGTAAATGTTTTGTTCCTTGAAAATGTTTTTTAGTTCCTGATAAAGATGACCATGCATTTGAAGTGTTTGTTGTAATGTGTGACACAACAGTCTTTCCTGGTTGGTAAATTTTTTACAGGTAGAAACTACTGAGAGCATTGAAGTAAAAGGCAATGCAAAAGGCAAGAGAAAAGCTGCACCAGAGAGAGAAGAAAGCAACAAAAAAAAGAAAGGAAAGAAATCAAAAACTGAAGTTGGAAACTCAACGGGTGAACGGAAAAATAGACCACCCAACCTTGCAGCACTGGTGCCGAAGGCTTACAAGTATGCCCTTCGAAATACATGGAGACAATTGAAGACCACTTATCCAAAGATGTCGACTAGACAGAAAGAGTTGTTAGCCGCTACTCCATTTAAAAATTTGGTGATGGCTTTTGTTGAGGACAAAATAGATTGGGATAACATAAACAAACCCAACAAGGCTATCTTTGAAATTCTCTGCCTCTATTCTAGTTCGACAGAAAGGTTTACATTGGCGGGGAAAGAAATGCAAGTGAAACCTGAAGATGTGGCCCTAATCTAGGTATGCCATTGTCAAGAGAGGTGAGAGAAATCTTCCCTAAAAATAGATCACTAAAGCAGCCAGAAATAGATTTCTGTATGAAGTACTTCGGTGAAATCCCTGGATCGGTATCATGCATACAAATATCCAATCCCCTGAGAATTGCTGTCAACGGAGAGGTAGATGACATGGATGTGATCAGGCTGATCATCATGTCTATTTCTGCAAATGTTTTATTTGCTCCGCTATCAGGTTACACGGTTCCAGTGCGTATTCTCTTCAACTTGCAATCAATGGAATCAATTCAAACTTTGTGTTGGCCAACATCAGTGCACTCATACCTAATTGATCGAATCAATAAGTACCCCAACGACCCACTGAAAGCTTCAGGGTGCCTTGTATTAATTCCTGTGAGTGTGTTTTTTATCATTTAAATTCAAACTTAACTTCATGTGTCTCATACTTTATGTTTTTTATAGCTGTGGTTTTGCGAGCATACCCTATGTTTTGATCGAGAAGAGAGGTTTAGGGATGAGGTGCCTAGGATCGTGAGGTGGTCTTTGACAAATATAGATGATGCATTTGACCAGAAGCTTGCAAATCTTACTGCAGAACAGGTATACATTTGATCAGTGTTAATGGGAAACTGTTTTATTCTGGTAAATAAAAAATGAACCATTAAATTGTTTTGTTCTTGGTAAATAAAATTATTTCCTAGTAAATGTTTAGTTCCTGGTAAATAATTTCGTTTATTGTACATTAAATCAGGTTAGTGAATCATTTGTGTACCCACCAAATGATCAAGAAAAAGAGTTGCTGTCAGCCCCAAAGAACACAGAAGTGGTAGATGAATTGCTTCTCAAGATTGAACAGCTACAAAAAGAAAATGCTGAACTTAAAGAAAAACTACGAGAAGCGTGCGAGGATAGGGATGATTCTTACAAAGCATATGAGGCACTCCTTCAAACCTTTTTAGTTCCTGTAGAAGAACAGGTTAGAGGAGAAGATGGCCTGATCAAGGTTGCGGATAATGTGGAGGAGCTATACGCACAGAGGCGTAAGGGAAAGAGTAAGATGGAAGATCCAAAAGATGGGGAGAAAGAGAAAGAAGAGAAACAGAAAAAAGAGGAGAAAGGGAAGACAGAGGAGAAAGAGGAGAAAGAGAAAGACAAGAAAGATGAGGGGGAAAAGGGTGTAGAAAAATATGATGAAGAGGGAGAAGAAGATGATGAAGGAGAAGAAAGTGAGGATGAGGGTAGAGAAAAAGATGATGAGAAAGATGATGATGAGGAACAAGATGATGACAGTGACGAAGATGAAAAGGAGAAAGATGGAAGCGAGGATGGAAGTGGCAAAGAGGAAAATGAGAAAGATGAGAAAGATGAAAGGAAGGACAAGAAAAATGATCAGAGTAATAAGTATCAACTTAAAGACAGTGACGAAGATGATAGCGATGGCGATGAAGATGGTAATGAAATAGTTTCTATTTTATTTTATATTCTCAGTAAATATTATTCTTTTTCAGTTTTATTTTTTTATTCTGAGAAAGTATAATAAGTATGCTAAATGATGAAGGCGATGAGGGAGAGGAAGAAAAGAAAGGCAAGCTGAATGATAAAGGCGATGCTGAGATGGATGATGAGGATGAGATTCGAATCAATTTGTCAAGTGAGGAGCCAGGGTGGGTGGATGATACTATTGAGAAAGAGATGCCTTACAAGAGAGGTAATGTTGGCAAATTATGTGGTGAAATAATTAAAGTTTCCGAGTTTGTTAAAACATTATTTTTCTGAATATACATTATTTGACAGAGAGTATGAAGGATGATACCAATGATTTCCCAAGTTTTGATCTTAACTTTGGGACGCAAATTATTGTATGGACTCCACCACCACAGCCGGACATGGAGAAGAAGGGATATGAGGTTTGTAAAACAGTTGAAGAGAATTTCTCCGATATTGCAGAAATGGGGAGAGCATCGGTGGAAGAAGTATCCAAAAACTTGGATCATGTTAGAACAAGTAGAAAAATTACATCACCGCACGTCAGCCCCCCAAAACGAGTAGTATCGAAGACACAGAAAGGGTCAATTACTAAACCAACATCTCTTATCAAAAGGGTAAAGGATAATCCCAGAACACGAAAACAAACATCCAAAGCAGTAGCTGCCATTAAATTCCCTGTGATTGATATAGAGTCGATAACAATGAAGAAACAAGTGAAAGAACCAATAAGTAACTGGAAAAAGGGAGGGTTATGGCCCTACGTCCAAGAGAAAGAAAAATCACTAATGCTAGAATTCATGACATACAGGTGGACAAGGTAAATAACTGGTAAATAATTAAATGTCTGGTAAACAAAAAAATGTATGGTACACAATTTGTATAGTAAATGTATATCTTTCTGGAAAATAATTGTGTGGCTGGATTGAATTCTATGTACAGCCTCGAAGTGTGGAACAAGGACAAAGAACATTGCCTGAAAGCGAAAGATTTTGATGAACTTATGATGAATCGGGGATGTGACTCGCAAATCATAGACTGGTTTGAGGACCACCTGGCACAGGACGCCAGAGACGTGAACAAAGAAGTTATTTTCCTATCTTCATTGCTTTTTGTAAGTTTCCTTGTCAAACATATAATTCATTTTTAAATGGTGTTGAGTAAATAGTAGTCTAAAATATATAACGATTTGCAGACCTTGATCAAACAAGAGCGGAGTCAGGCAAGTATTGAGGCCAATTTAAATCAGCGGCTGGAAGCACAATACATCAAAGATCATACGACAACGTTGTGTGCGCCACTAAATACGCCGTACACAGATGACTCATTCGAGGGTCATCATTGGACTCTGCTTGTCTATGAATTCGAAGAAAATGAATGGAAGCACTACAACTCTTTGCAGCGTGACACTAACCTGGCTAACCAATGCAACAATAATGCCAAGAAATTTGCATCGCAGCTGGCAGAAACATTGATAAAGATGAAGTGCACACGCAAACGAAGTGGGCAATACGCTAAAGAAAGGATGACGGAAAAGATATCCTATGTAAAGGAGGTTGACTGCCCTCAGCAAGGGGATAAGTGAGTCTAAAATTTGCTTCCTTACTTTAGTAGTTATTAAGTTTCTTTAAACTCACATTTTATTTTTGAATCAAACAGTCCAGACTGTGGACTCTACGTAATGCTCCAGTTGGAGGATATCTTCAACATAAGCAACCAGTCCAATTTTCCGGGGTCCTGCTCGCAGCTGGAAACTTATGCAGACAAAGCAAGAAGAAAGAGGGTAGAAGTAACTTTCAAAATTTTGGATGAATCAAAGGAGGTATGGAGAAGGATGATAAATGAAGGGTCATAAATAGTTGTTTATGTGAAAATTATGTTTGTGTTTTTTAACTGTTACTAAGTATTGGAAAAAACTTGGAAAGTTTTGTTATTGTGAAATTTTTTAAGTTTTACTAAGTACTGGAAAAACTTATGGTTGTGTTTATGTGAAACTTTTGTTAGTCAAAAATGTGTTTTCACTGGAAAAAACTTGTTAATTTTCCATAAAAAAATGCCGGGAAAACAAAGAATTCCCGGTAAAGAAAAATATGTACTTGACATAACTTAGGAAAAAATATTCTAAAATCCGGGAAAAATTTAACTTTCCGGTAAATAAAAATATGTACTCGACAAAACTTAGAAATTTTTCCCAAAAAATCCCGGGAAAAAAAATAATTTCCGGTAAATAAAAATATTTACTAGACACAACTTAGAAAAAATCGCGGGAAGAAAAACAATTTTCGGTACATAAAATAATTTTCGGTAAATAGTAATATGTACTCGACATGACTTAGAAAAAATATATTCAGTACATATTTTTACTCAAAACACCACATGCCGAAGCTTGGGCAGAAGATTGTTTTCCCAAAAACTTAGAAATTTTTCCCAAAAAAACTTAGAAATTTTTCGGAAAATCCATATGTACTGGACAAAACATAGAAATTTTTCCCAAAAAACCCGGGAAAAAAAATAATTTTCGGTAAATAAAAAAATGTTCTAGACAAAACTTAGAAAAAATCTCTTTGAAAAAAACAATTTTCAAAACATAAAATAATTTGCGGTAAATAATAATATGTACTCGACTTGACTTAGAAAAAATATATTCTGAACACTGGAAAAACTTAAACTTTTCGGTAAATAAAAAATTTACTGGACAAAACTTAAACTTTCTGGTAAATAAAAAAATGTACTGGACAAAACTAAAAGTTTCATGTAATGCATTATGTTCAGGCACAATACACATTAACAAAATATAATATAATACATTAACTTTAAACACAAATACATTAAGTTCGACAAAAGATACAAAAAAATCAAAGCAGCACAAGGCTAAAATATGACTCTCTTCAAAAATTTGAAAAGCTCCAACACTGTAAATGCTTTTCAAAGTTGTAGAGTGCCCCTAGTTTTTGTTGCTGATATAAAAACGATTTCAATCACTAAATCGCTTCGTTGCACGAAGCACGGTTGTGATAAGAGAGCTTTTTACACCTACCGCATATCCGCTGTCTCTTTTTAAAATTTCCAGAACTTTCAATTCTTACAGAACGTGGTCTGCCTGGACGTTTCTTGGTTAAAGGAGGAAGTATCTTGCTGGCTTCCTCAAACGTTTTTTGGTTGATCGAAAGATGGGACAGGGTTTATGGAATGACTATAAGTCTTACAGTATGCATCCATTGTAACAGCGGGATAAAAAAAGGATGATGAATCACCTCCATGCACTTTAATACACAATATGGCATGCTCACAAGGGATACCTTGGACTTGCCACTTACGACATGTGCATGTAAGAGCCCCAAGGTCCACAGAGTGACTCGGCATGGACATTACTTCATACACAAATTTACCTGATTGTATGCACTTCCAGCTACAGGCAACGTTGAATCTAGACTGCATTTTTTCGTTGACCTTAGGGCACAAGAAAGAGTCCCAAGTTGCCGACTCAGTTCTTCTTGCATTCATCATGTTCATAATTTTAATCCTCAACATATCTAGCATTACGGTTATTGGAAGAACTCTCTCATCCCTTATCCACGAATTGAAGGATTCCGAGAGCGAAGAACATATTAAACCGTACCTTTTTCCTGGAAAGAAAACATCATCCCAATGTTCCGGATTTACAGAGTGAAGAAATGCATCCACGGCATTGCCACCCATGACTACGAGTTCAGAAGTGTACTTCTGAAAATCCAATATAGTAAGGGCTCTAGCCACCTTAAACATGAGGGATTGGAAATAGTCTGACTTCTTCGCACCATTCTTTACACGTACATTCAAATTGTTTCTTAGATGCCAAACGCAGAATGAATGGTGCGCGGTTGGGAAAATGTTCGAAACTGCATTTATAATACCATTGTGCCTGTCCGACATAAAAGTCAAAGACTCACTAATATCAACCATTTTCGCCAAGTTACAAAAAAACCAGGTCCAGTTTTGATCATTTTCTACATCAACGACAGCATAGGCGAGAACAAAAAAACGTGCAAAGTACATATCGCAGTAGGAAAAACAGGAAATTAATTAATATTTCAGCCTAAATCTTTAGGTTAGGAAATAACAAAAAAGCCAGTAAATAAAAATGTGTACCGGACGAAAAATATTGGTAAAATACTTACCATCATTGCCATTCTTCGCTACAGCTGCAAGAATGCACCCATTGTATTTCGTTTTCGCAAAAGTACCATCAACAAATATCAATGGGCGGCAGTGCTTGAAACCTTGAATGCATGCTCCAAGAGCAATAAATATTCGAACAAAACGGTGGGAATCTTTATCAACTTGAAGATCATCAATTACACTATTAGGGTTAGAACGTGATAGGGCATCAACATACTAGTTGAGTTTGGCATAAGAATCAGCTTCCTCCCCCATAGGCCAAAGAAATACTCCTGTTTCGAGCCTTATATGAATAGTAGTAGCTGAGTTGAATTCCATAGTCTTTCTTGAAAGATGTGACAATGTCTTTAGTACTTTTGGTCGGATTTTCCTTAATGTCATCGACTATTAATAAGCTAACAGTTTCGGTTGATAATCTTGGCTTATTCTCTGACATTATAAAGTCTTGACATGTGTGCACAGGGTTGTAAGCTTTTAGAACAAACATTGACCTTGACTTCAGAGGAGCCACAGCGTGAATGGTCCAAGAACATTTTGGGGATTTGCATACGCAAGTAATACGATCAAGATCATTCTTCAAATAATTAAAATTGTACCCGTGCTTTATTGAATATCGTCCAAGTGCATTTCGAAAGGCGTTGGCGCCTCCAGGGAATTCCTGCCCCAAATGTGTAAACACCTCAGGCCAGCTAGCAAACCTTAGAGGTTCAGTCCTGACAATGGCAGTACATGCATCCTCAACCAAGAGAGAGGAATTTCTGGAAAAATCCCGTGGGAGACTGCACAAAACAAAACTCTTTACTCAGAAAAATTTTGTTTTCGGATAAATCAGAACAATAAACTAAATATCAATACAAGAAAAACATATCATTGGCAGGAGAAAATTTAATTTAGGTAAGGAAACAGTTTTGTTTTCGGTAAACAAAAATATTTACTGACCATATTTTTTTTCACGGTAAACAGAAATATGTACTCATCAAAATTTTAAGTATTCATGTATACTGAACCAGAAAACTTTTTTATTTACCGTAAAGTAAGAGATGGTTATAAGTACACAACAAACAACAATATGTAATGAATTCCACACATACTTATTAGACATTTGTTACTGGTTCATATAAATGGCACAGGTAAATTATTATTAGGTAAGGAAACAGTTTTGTTCCTGGTAAATGAAAATATGTACTCACCAGAGTTTGGATTCCGGTAAATGAAAATGTGTACTCACCAAATTATAATTTTAAGTAAAACAATAACGAAACAGTAAAGTTCAAATTAGTTCCAAACTTACTTATTAGATACTTGTCTGTGGTTCATCATTTCAGATGATGTTGCAGCAGAAGTAGATGAAGTATAGCCGAAAAAATCACGCTCCAACCTGGATAGAGAGAGAAAATAAAGAAGGTATAAAACGATAATGTACAGAAAAGAAAAAAAAAATTCAATATCCATTGTATACTGTTACAACTAAGTTGAAGTTTGTTTCACCAAAGAGGACGTCGTGCAACAATGTCCCCAGAAAGCATTCCTTCAATATCCATTGTATACTGTAGGGAAAAGAAAAATAAAGAAGGTATGAAAAGATAATGTACAGAAAAGAAAAAAATCCTTTCACTTTGTCTGTCATTTTGGAATGTCCAAGTTTCAACATAGATTTAGATGAGTAGTTGTTCATTTACAAATGACATTATCATCTTCCTTAAAAGAACAAATGGAATATTCAGCTTCCTTAAAGTCTATCATTGAAGGAAAATAGGATTTGCTCATTTAAGAGGCATTACCTGAAAAGGTTGGAAGATAAGAGCAGATTCTGGTTGGAAGATATTAAGACAGTCGGTGGTATAAATAGGTTGGAAGATGAAATTTAAAAACTTTTGAAAGATTTTGAAAGTGATCAATAAAGAAAGAGCGGGATCCCAAAAATTTCGCCAAATTTTTTGGCAAAATGGGCGGAAAACTCAGGATTAATGGAGGATAATTTAGAGAGAGAAAGAAAAGGAAAGAAGGAAGAAGCAGGTTGGCGCGAAATGGAAGGAATGATGTGATTGGCCTGTGAGATATGGACGGGTATTTAATGATCCCTCAAAAAACGTGGGAGAGAGAAGGGCTGGGTCAAGTCGAGGGGCAAGAAAGGAAGGAAAAAAAAAAAGAAAAAAAATATTTTCCCTGACATTAGGACCTGCACCGGATTTTTAGGCAACTTAGGATTTTTTTTTCCTTTTACCCCCACTTTTTGGACCCCTAGCTCAAAAATCCAATTAGTATATATAGCTAATCTATTTAGACGCAGACACATAAGCTATATTTAAAACAAACATTTAGAATATGTGTCGATTCAGATTTCAAATTTGATCTGGAAAAAAAACACCATCTTAAATCAACAATGAATTCACATATAAGACTAGTAAAATTTTTAGAGTTTTGCATTGGAAATGTTCTTAGACTTAGTACACCTCCTTTTTGACCGTATTGCTCATCCACTCAGGTAGAGAATACAACAAAAGGAGTGCATTTGAAGGATGGTTGTCGGTTAAGTTTTCTTTGTAACCAGCATAGTTGTTTCTGATTTTGGACTTTTTTTTATCTCAATAGTTAAATTGTTTAAATTCCACTTGAAGTTATGGAATCGCTTAAAGATCTAGATGTCAGTTCCTAGGATAGTTTAGCGAAAAAAATTATATCAGTTGCACTCCGTTTGTCCACTTGGGCAATACGATTGAAGAGGAACTGTACTATAACTTTCATTAGTATTAATAAATCTATAGGAGTACGGATAAGGTGTAATCGTACGAAACTCCAGCTCAATGTTAATTGAGACTGTTGCGTTCACATTGAGAAAAAAATGTCTTTGCATTATTACAAAAACTTAGCACGCACATAATTAATTAGTTAAAATAATACTAGTATCATGGAGTAGTACTTGTCCTTGAGTTGAGTATATAATAGTACTAAAATTTATGCACGTACAACCAATAATTAATGTCTAGAAGAAACCAAGAAGGTGTTGGTTGGTAATAATGCACATGAGTGGTATTGCCTCAAGAAGAGTGAAGGAAACATATCTTGAGGAGACAACTAATTGATCATAGATGAAGAAATCTTCGCAATAATATCTCATGTATAATCTATTAGTATTTGTTTGTCCCAACTTAAAAATTTGATTTGTGGAAACATTTATCTTTCGCATTATTAATCGTTCAAATTAGTGTTTTTCGGTGTAGTTGACTACTGTAATCTCGTATCTTAGTTTGCATTATTTGTGGTACTAGTTAGAAAAAAGTTATTCCTTTATAACATTATACATCATATATGGGGGGAAAAGTTTGTCCGAAAGAGGGTTTGTATGTCTAGAAATTTGCTAGTATTGTTTTGCTTGTGTTCTTACATTTCATGAGATGTCAAATATCATACCTTTATTATATTATTAGTGATTCTTTTGCCCAAAAAATGGAACAGTAGACATTACATATAAACATGATGTAAGAAGTAATATTTGGAGTGTGTGAGTTGCTTTCTCGAATGACAAAAACCTGTCTTGATGTTTGGGAAGTTCTTGACATCATTGGAGGGAAAGCAGATCTTGTAAAACAATATCAATGAAGTAGATACTCTAGTTAGCAATTGTACAAATTTGTTTGACTATCCATGGACAACCGCATCTGATGTCCGTTCTCAAAATGATATACTATAATATATTGTTACTTTTGTTTTCTTTAATATTCAATGTCGTGATTCTTTCTATAATGAATTAAAAGACAACTAGTTCTGATCGATTTTACTAAGGTTCTCAAGAATTTCCAATTTAAAAAAAAAAAACAACTGACTTGGGAACATATATATCAAGTCTAAATTCAAATCGACCAAAATATTGAAGTGAAAGGGATATTACAATGTTCTTTATAAACTTGTACGAAAGAAGGGGATATTAAGTCCAAAGCATAAGAATTGATTCTCTCTTAACATGTTCGGATATAATATCTATAAACACATTGAACTTTCTAGCAATAAAAAGAAATGAAATAGATTAAAGAAGATGCAAAAACTTATTGATAAAATTCTCTATCTTTTCAATGGATGTTCTTCCCTCTTGTAATATGTCTTAGTAATTTGCTTCAGACTTTGTTCGATAAAGCCTCTATTTGTTCAATAAAGGCTCTAAAAGTATGACTGATCTACTTACGACTTCCAAGAAGGTCATTTCTAAGTGTACGTAAAGATATTGTTTCAGTTAACAGATAAAAATGAATAAATTTTTCATGAAAATATTTGTGAAAACCATTGTCTTGTAAACTCAAGACAAATCTCGCCCATTGATTTTTGTTTATGAAATATTTTTCATTTAGAGAGAACCAAATATTTTGTCCACATGACAGACAAGTTTAAACCGAAACTCAAAGAGTTTTATACAACACATAACTTGTCCCCACAGGGAGAGAGTATATACGGTTGAGTTAAGGTTGACCATTGACCTTAATGCTAAAGATCATAATCCAAATATTGTACTATACAAGATCATTTATTTGGTCCCAATCTTGGGGACTCACGAGAAGACACGTCCTGCTAATATGGAGCCCACATTTAACTGAAAATATTCTTTTCTTGTATACGTGGCAGATTCGTTTCTTTTTGTTATTAAGTCTAACTAGGGCTGCTCCATCAGATAATGAATTAGTATTTTCGGGTTTGGGGGCCAAAAAACAACACCTTATCCCGATGGACCCTTAAAATTATTAGTCCGAGTCTGAGTTATCTGGGTCTCACTTGTCTAAATCAGATTCACCTAGATCTCATGTTTGAGTCAGCCTCGCTTAGTCGGTGAGTTGTTTACACACGAGATAGTCAATCAGATAGTATACTAGATTTAGGCGAATCAGACACATAATGATCTAGATTGTCGCGGAAGCGTAAAAGTAATGGAATCCACCATTGTTATTAAACTAAACTAACGAAATAAAACTGATGAAATAACGATAAAAGCAATAAAACGATCAACTTGATTAATAATAAACGATAAACTTGATTAACAATAAACTTCATTCATAATATTCTTTGATCTGAATAACAAGGACATACCTGACTTCCTTTTATAGGAACTTAGAAACTTCTAGATAGACTCAAATTAGGATTCCTAAATATGAAAGATACTCAAACATAGAAACTTCTAAACCTAGACTTAGTAGGAAATATTAAAACATGGAAACTCCTAGACTCTAACCTAATGGGCTCGGCCATGAGGCCCTCTAACTAGTTCGGCCGTGAGGCCCATCTTGATGGTCTCCATCACATAAGTTATCTAAAACAAACATTTAGAATCTGTGTCAACTCAATTGAATGGGAAGAGAAAAAAAAAACAACACCATTGTAAATTAACAAGGAATTTAGGTACACAATTTACTTGTTTGGTGCAAAAACCATGACTGGTACTCCTTTTTCATATATATAGTTTTACATACATGAATTTGAGATTCCATTTCAAAAACAAACTCGATTGGTGTCACTACATTGTGTTAAAGACACTACAACTTCCTCGACGAACATCGAAAGAATCCAAGAAAACCGACCGACAAAGCGGACATGTAAACCGATTTGAATCCAACCAAAGTTTAATACAATGTAGGTGAAAAACATGTCCACAGTACTGAAGCTGACTAATTTCATCTTGTTTTTCAAACTCAACTAAACAAACAGAACACATTTCGTCGATTCTCTCGCTCTTGTTATCCAATTCTTCGAACTTTGAAACTGGAAGAGAATTACAATCTTCTTCAAAACTTTGATGATGATGAAATGGTTGATGATGACAATTAGTTCTTGATATGAATTCAAATATGGATTTGATAGATTGTTTAATTTGAAAAAATGGGATACAAATACAAGTATAGAAGATGATTGTTGCTAACTGTAAATGTGACTGAGCTACTACTAGACAAATCATTTTCTCTCTCTAACTTCTTACTTTTTCGCTCTCTAGCTCTGTGGGATTTTTGTGATGAGGATGGGGTGTTAAGATGAGGTAGTTATATAGTTGTTTTTTTCAAGTCAAATGGGTACTCTTCAAGTTTGTCAAATTGGAAATTGTTTTTTAAGTATCTATTTCCTAGCAGGCGGTGGGGCTTGTTTTTCGAGTAAGATTCTTTGCCCTCCTGGAGCTAAAGATCCGTATCTGATTTTGTGTGTTGACTGGTTCGAGTTAATTGTGTCAGTTTTCATAATTCAGATCTCATGCATCAAAATGGCGACTTAGGTGCTGTTTGTTTTTTATTTTCTAAATAGCCCCTAACTTTATGACCAACTTCCTCCTTAACCCCTAACTTTATCAAAAAATTTCAGATGGTTCCTTTTTTCAGATACTGTTAGAACACCGTTAACCAATCATCAACTCTCTCTCTTACATCTCATCACCTCTCTCTGCCACCTCATCTTCTCGCCACCTAATCGTCTTCACCGGCAAAGGTCGTCGGCCGGCCAATTTTCCGGTCGGCGACCTTCAAAGTAAAAAAATATATTCCTCCCTCCTCTCTTTCTCTAAAAAAAAAATTTATCTTTAAACCTCTCTCTCTTTCTCCACAGATCTAGAGAGAGAGAGAAGACCATTGAAGGTCTCTACAGATCTAGAGAGAGAGAGACGACCATTAAAGGTCTCTACAGATCTAGAGAGAGAGTTAGTTAAAAAAAAATATTTAGAGAGAGAAAGGATGGAGGAATATCTTTTTTTTCTTTGAAGGTCGTCGGCCGGAAAATTAGTCGGTCGACGACCTTCACCGGTGAAGACGATGAGGTGGCAGAGAGAGAGGTGATGAGATGTAGGAGAGAGAGTTGATGACTGGTTAACGGTGTTTTAACGGTAACTGAAAAAAGGGGTCATCTGGGAATTTTTGATAAAGTTAGGGGTTAGGCAGGAAGCTGGTCACAAAGTTAGGGGCTATTTGAGAAATAACCCATTTTTTTTTTATTTTGGAAAATCTGAATTCTTAACTGAATTAACTCAATGTCTGAATTAGCTGAAAAAAGACCCACATTTTTCAGACTTTAAAAGAAGTCAGAAATCATTGTCAAAATATGAATTGAATTAATTTACATTAATAACTCCATAAATTAAAAAAATCCACCAGAACCCCCATCTCT
>BEHA01002522.1:59321-73188 GCA_002897215.1 Eschscholzia californica subsp. californica | reverse complement strand
CACAGAACCACCACTAACCATCACCTACACGAACCACCACCAACAGGAACTACATCACTACCACCACCCCAACTAACCAGACTACCACCAACAGTAACCACATCACCACCGCTTCAATAAACCAGTCGCCACCACCACTATCCAGATCCCAACCACCACTATCCAGATCCCAACCACCACAATACCACAATAAACCAAATCGCCACCACAACCAACTCGCCACCATCACAAATCGAACTGCCACCACCACATCAAATTACGACAACCACCACATCACCTACGACCACCATAACTCGAAGGTGCGTGAGAAGAGAGAGAGGGAGTGAGAGTGGGAGGGAGGGAGATAGAGACTCCTACCAGTTAGCTAATGGGGGCAGAGAGAGCAGGAAAGTGGAGAAAGATGTTTGTCTCTGAACTTAGGTTTTTTTTTTGGGCAGGAATAGAAGGAGACAAGTAAATTGGTAAATTAAGGTGTTTGGGTTAAAATGATGAAATGAAGGCATAAATGTTAAAATCCTAATTCAGACATAATAATTCAGATTTCAAAAACAAACATCTAACTTATGAAATAATTCGACTAATTCAGATTCAGCCAATTCAGATTCAGCTAATTCAGATTCAGATACAAATAAAAAGAACAAACAACAGCTTCGACTCCCCTTGTTTTTCTACATGTGTGAAACTGAAATCTAAAATGCTTGTATTTGTAATTTTGGTTGTTTTGTATATTTTATCTTAAGATTTTGAATCGAGTCTTTATATTACTACATATGTTTTTACTTTACAAATTTTACAACAAGACTTTGTTTGAAGGTCAAAATTGATTACTGAAGCAAACACATTAAGTACTCAAACTATACTTCAATTCCAGGCTTAACAAATTACATATCTTTTTGTTTTTAAGTCCTGCACCTAACCTATTTAGAGCAAGTCTAACCAGGGACTGTCCCATGTCCTCAAAATAACTTTTTCACCCAAATTTTACAGTCTCAGCTCGGCCCCTGAAATTCAGCTCCAACCACAGACTCTCTTGGGACCCTTAAACTTGAATTTTTAATTTCTCAATTTATTTAAATAATTCGATTAAACAACATCGATTACAAACTAACAATTGATTAAAAATTTAAATCTACGTAAATACGACTAAACAACAATAGAAAAATTAAAAATAGCTAGAAAGGGTTTTTTGGGTCTCGTCGTTGACCGTTGAACCAAGCTTCTCGCGCTGCTATAAGCATTCGTGCACCATGTTCGTCGAGAGACCTAGCATCGATCCTCAATAAGCCTATCCCGTATTGTCGGTTCTTGTGTTCTTTACCAAAATGTAGAAACTCTGTTGAATTCGTATAGATTCTTGCATTGACACTGATCTTTGTTGAGATTCTTCCTGTCTATTTTGTTAATATTCCCCCGTCGGAGCACCACTGACTTCTTTGTCTTTAGCGGTTTCTCCGACTCTTGCATTTGCTTTGGCTTGTTTACGACCGGTTGGTCTTTCCTCCGATGGATTGGTGCTAGAATCTCTTTTCCCGGATGTTGACTCTCCTGGCATGTCTGCCATCCACTTGTCATGTGACCTCAAAATTTTGTGAACATGTTGGAATCTAAACATTTTGTGATTTTTTTTTTATAAACTTCAAGTGCTCTTTGTATCTGAAATAATCAAAATTGATTTGAAGTTCTTATTATGAAATCAAAAGATAGAAATATATAGATTAAAAGTACGAAAATTTACCCGGTCATAATATTTCTCCCCATTTTTTTGAACTTTATTTACTATCCTCAAGGTAGAGATAGAACTTTGACAACGAAACTTATCTCACCGAAACGAGATTTATAACTCTTGACTGTGCGTTGAGAATTTGCAATTGAATTAAATTCATCCGTTATTTTTTGGCAAAATACTTTATATTTCTGACAACCACATCAAACATGATTTTCAAATAACATTTAGTAAGTATAATATCTTCATCGACTGTATACGCAACCCGTTTAGCTTTCTTGGTTGAAGTCGTGACTTTTTGCTCGCGAAAATCTTCTAAAGTTTCATCTACCAACGAGGGAACGCGTGAAGAATCATCAAAAGTTTTATCATTTTCTAATTGACTTGAGTGATAACCGGGAGTTTGAATGAGATCCTTAAAACTTTGGCTAAACAAATCATTATTATTCAAGGGATCCATTGAAGAAGATTGAAAAAATTGGAAAGAAAATTGGAGAGATAAAATTGAAAGAGACAGAGGTTAAAGGGGCTAGAGAAAGAGTTGAAATGAGGGATTGTTTGGGTTCAACCCTCATTTATATGGATTGAACCCAAATTTGACCGTTGGAGCAAATCCAAGGAACAGATCAGGCCCCCATATAATCGTTGGGGACCTGCCCCCATATAATCGTTGGGGACCTCCCCAACGGTCATATGAGAATGTTCAGCCGGCCCTTAATAAGGGCCAGCTGTGGTCGGACCGGTGGGGAGGGGCCCTTAATTTGAATTAAGGGTGCCAATTCCCACCGATTGGACTTGCTCTTAAATGGTTGACTCGGAACTGGTTTTAAATGCATATGGCTGAATTAAGAATTCATTGATAAGTTAATATAATCCAAAACTATTGTACATCTTACAAAAATAATACATCTTAATTTGAATTAAGGGTGCCAATTCCCACCCATTGGACTTGCTCTTACAAAAATAGTTTGACTTTGAAGACTCAAGTTTAGACGAGTCAGATTAGGCAATAAAAAATCCGGACATAAGTGTTGTTGGTATAATCTTATTTTTGGTTGTTAAGTGTTGGTTCTCCTCTTTCAACAAAAAAAAAAAAAAAAAAGTGTTGGTTCTCCTACTGAGTTATGACTTGAATATTCATGATTCGATGTGGTTCGTGATTTCTTTTAGACCATTCCTTTTTGGTTTTTATGTTTAGATTAATTACTTCTTGCTGAAATATCGATTAGAATATTTTATATAACCTATCCCACTAAATAAAAATTTGCTGAAATATCTTTTGGACCATTCTTTTTTGGTTTTTATGTTCAAATAATAGAAAAAAGCTTCCACTCTAGGGAAACAACAATATCGCTGAGTAAAACATTTTTGTTGGAGGTGTTTTGTTTCTCTTTTGTTTCCTCCAAGACCCCACCGTTTCCTTCTCTTCACTCTTGCAGGAGTCAGGAGTCACCAACAAACTACCATTGTCGGTGATCCTCAAGAAAGGGAGTAGATGATCTTTTTAAGGTTGTGGACGGTAGAAGTGTTTTTGCGACCTTTACCGGCATGAGAAAAGAACTTGTGGTGGGTCACAAATTATGCGCATATTGATTGTTAAGTTTGACTAGCGCAATCATATTTGGAGACCAAATTAAAATGTTTAACAAATGTATAAAAGGCTAAAGTTCCTGTTAGTCACTAATTGGGAGCAAATTTAGACTAATCCAATTTACTCCAAAGAATATTAATGTTTTTGTTGCTGTGGTTAAAGTTTTTAGTCATTTTAGTATATAATCTCTTAAAAATGCAAAATTCATCGTGAACAATAGTGCTGCATAGGAAAACAGTGTCATGTCCAACATTATTACAGTTGGAACTTTATTTTTTTTGTCCAAAAAATAACTTCTTCATAGGAAAGAAATCCACGTCAATCCAAAATGTGATGTTTGGAACCGAAATGTCAAGGTCAAATGTGATAATGTCTGAGTTTGTGTTGGGTTCTCGCAAGGATTGTGTCAGTACATATTAGTTATGTCAAACGCACATAGGTTATGCTGGCGAAAAGCATTAGGCGATGTACATGACATTTCAAAGCGTAATGTGCACGAATATATGCGTTGTACGAAATAATAGATAAAGGACGAACTTTTGGAAAGTACTTTGCGCGAATTTATGCATTGTGCAAAAGACCAAATAAAGGGAAATACTTTGAAAATGTACAGTGCAATTGAGAAATATGTCTGTTTGTGTTGTACATTATATGATTTACAAGGGCAAATATGTTATTGAATGTACTGGAATCTACAAAAGAAATTTAAAAGTGTCACATTTTTTGTCAGTTTGAACCGGATGTTTTTGTTCAGTCATTTTTTTTAACTAAGCGTGATCGACCATATATTTTTCTACCTTTTACCCAGTAGGAAGAGAGGAGTTGACAAAATATCGCTGGTCTTTGGAAATTCACACAGAGGATGTTGTGGAGCTGGCTCCAGTTCAGTGTGAGGAGAAGAAAGTGGGAAAGGATTAGTTGACTTATCACTTGAATTACAAGGAAAGGGAGAGGAGGAAGCCGACCAATTCTTTCAACAAAAAGAAAAAGGAAGCCGACCAATTTCCCAAATCACAAAGATCTCTTTAGGGCTTGGGAATTTTCTGGGTAGGTAGGAGGAGGTAAGCAAGCATGTCTTTATTTTATATCAAATGGTGTGATGTTTCTTTCTCTCTCTCTCTCGTTGAAGAAGAAGATAAAGTTTCATATTTAGCCGGTTAGTCGATTTTGTTTCAAAATAAAACCGATCACGTGATCTCGTACTACTCACAATTGAATATTTATTTCTTCCATTTTCATGGCTTTAACCATTAGTATCGCTTCATATTTGTCATGGAAAGGAAAGTGTCTTTTACTCAATTTAGATTATAAAAAAATGTCATAACACTATTTTTAATAAAAAAATGATGAGTCAATTTTTTTTTTAGACTTAATGAATAATTTGGTCAAAGTTCTCTAAGTACATTTTTAATAGTCACGGCTTTGGAGAACAAAGAAAAATCTTCAGAGAATAAAAACTCTACAAAATATGGACTTCCAATTTTGGGTTACAAAACTAAATTTCTAAAAAGATTGACTTTTTTATTTCTGTTTGTTGTTATAGGACTTCCAATTTTGGGTTACAAAACTAAATTTCTAAAAGATCTCATAAAGGAATTTAGAATAAATTTTTATAAACTTAAACAAAATCTTTTTAGGAATCACCCTGAACTCCTAATCACTAAACTATAAAATATGGAGAACAAACTAATGTGTTTAGAAGTGACGAAAAATATGCTTTAGGACTCCAAATCAAGGAAGAATAAAAAGTTTGACTAGAAATTGTAGAGGAGACGAGGTAGATGAATTTTTCTCCATAGAAGAGAATGGGAAGAAGAGAGGGGAACATGATTACTTAAAGTTCAATTTTGCAAATATTGTAAATTTTTTCTGTATTGCCCAAAGAATTTCCAGCCACGGCTTTGGGGAATAAACAAAAATCTCCGGGGAATAAATTCTCTAGAGAATCCATATTTTTTTGTATGTTCTCGGGGGCATATTTTATTTTAGTCCAAAAATTTACTTGATTGAACATTACTCCATAATTTTCATCTCCTTGTATATTTCTCTCTCTCTCTCCTGCTCATCCTCTTGCTGATGCTCTATGTATCTCTCCCCCTGTTGATTCAATTTCTCACTGTTGATGATTTTATCTCTCTCCCTCTCACTCTCTCAGCCTCCTCTCACTCCCTCACTGCTTCTCTCCATTTTCCCATGTCCTTCTCGAACAATTTATATTTGATAAGAGAAAATTTTGTGAAAAATGCAGACATACAAATCTCAGTAACTACCCAAGATTCCATTAGTGGTGAACTATTTCTCAAATTAAAATCCTTATTCTCTCTCCCTGGCATTATATACCTAGATTTATCATCCTTTCAGGCTAGGCAAAACAGGATTGAAAATCAATTTATGTATGTGAGTGGTTAATAGTAGTATTAGATTGGGATAATTTGACATACACCCCCACTAATAATTCGATATTAGGACTACACTCCCACTTTTTGAAAACTTTTGATATATACCCCCACGTGGACGGAAACCGTGATATCGCTGTTAACTTCACCGTGTGCGAAAGGCACGCGTGAAGTATGACACTTTTGGGATTTCTGCGTGCATAAAAGAACCATGGGCACCCTTGGTTTGAATAAACACACTTTGCTCTGAGCCTATAGTCTTCATTTTTAATGTATTTATATTCAAATCTGTTGTTGACAACAAATTTCCTCAAAAACCTTCTTGCTTCATGTATGTTGTCCCATTTGGTACCTTCACTTATCACATCTCTAGCCATTTCAGTTCTTTGATGTTCCATTGACTCATCATTTCTATATAAGTTATCAGATGCTGCAACAAAGTCATTGAACTCATCAGTGGTAGGTCTGGGCTCATCTTCATTTTCAGATTCATTTGCTTCTTTGTCATGACTAGGGTCATACTCATCATCACTTGATGAGTTCAAACTGAAATAATCCTCTTCCACAGGTATATCATCAATCTCATTGGGAATACCCTCAGTGTGAGGATCTTGAGGTTCAGATGACTCATCTCTAGTTACATCATCAGTGGTAGGTCTAGGCTCATCTTCTCTGTCAACACTAGGATCAAAGCCATCTACATTTGGCATTTCATCTAGTTGTTCTTCATCTAATTCATCACTAATAGATGTCTTCTTTGGTAATTCAGGAGATAACTCTTCTGCACCACTATCATCACATGTATCATCACTAATAGATGTCTTTTTTGGTGGAGACCTATTTCTAGAAGAGCTGCCCACATTTATCCTCACTGTTGAAGTCTTAAGTAAACTTGGTAGTCTTGCTCTTACTTTAGTCCTATTGGACACAGGTCTGGTTTCACTTACTTGAGGAGGTTGAATTCCAAATTGAGGTTGATGAATTAAGAACAAGTGCCCTCTGCCTTTGCCATCTACCTCACCTTGCATCCACCATTCAAGCAAGTCTATTTCTTTGTTAATATCACATTTAACCCCTTGTTTCAAATACTCAAAAATCATATTATGCCCAACTAAATCCCCATCCCTTTCCACCATACCTGAATCAAATCTAACAAATTAAGCTCATCACCATCCACATTCACAAAAATAGCTATCTTCCCACTTACATAATCATCACATGACCATCCACATTCACAAAAATAGCTATCTTCCCACTTACATAATCATCACATGACCATATTCCATTCTTAGGAGAATGCCTCCAATGACCATCATAATTCACTATAAAAGTTCTCACAGGAGCAAACCCTACACTGCAAGCATAAATCAAGTATGTTTTCCAACAGATTTTATCAAATTGACAAACCATTAATAAAGCAGAGAGTAACAATAAAGAGCAAATAACTTAAAACATAATTCAAATTCATTGTATAATTCATCAGCTAAATTCATATCTCAAGAGTATAACTTCATCATCTATTTAACTTCAGATTCAATAACAAAGAAAGTATGAAATCAAAGAGTATAACTTCATCACCAATGATTCTAGAGATAGAAAGAACAAAAATACAACATTCACAGCAAGTTAAAAACAAAAATACAGTTAATGAATAAACTCCTAAAGTGCTTACAAAAAGACATTGGTTAAATTTCATCAAATCTTCATTGACAAAACATTGATAAAGTAGAATTGGGTTAAGATTACCACAAAAAAATCGATTTTATGGTCTGAATTTCAAATCATAAGCCCTAAATATGCAGAACTAGATCAAAAGTTCATCATTATGTTAACTTTACACATAAATAAATTAGGAATAACTTACTGATAACTACCAGAACTCCCTCCTTCAGCCATTAATGGTCTTTTCACAAGAAAACCTAAATATGGAACTCCAAATCACCCAACCAAATATCCTAATGTTGCTAACTTTAGAGAGGGAAAATACACTCTTTTGCTCAAGAAATCAACATATTTGTCTTGTGATGCAGAGAAACCCCTAGCTGTCGATGGAGACCGATTTCAGAAGCCCTAGTTGTCGATGGAGAAACCTCAAGAAGAAAAACGCGGGTAAGTAGCAGTTGAAAAGACAGACAATTTGACGGTAAGCTATTAAAAATTAGGTTTAAGTTCCAACCGTTAGATCTGTGGAGATGATATCCGTTCGATTGAGCGGGGCAAAAGTGTCATACTTCACGCGTGCCTTTCGCACACGGTGAAGTTAACAGCGATATCACGGTTTCCGTCCACGTGGGGGTATATATCAAAAGTTTTCAAAAAGTGGGGGTGTAGTCCTAATATCGAATTATTAGTGGGGGTGTATGTCAAATTATCCCTATTAGATTCCCAACTTGTTAGGAATTTTGCTTCCCGTTTCTAGGGTTTTCTGGATATCATTTTTCTTCTTTCATTTTGTTGAATTAGAAACGTGGAGGTTTGGAATGGTTAGAAAAACAGGTCGAGAAGGGTTAATCATTCCTGTGGTTCCTGGCTGTTGTGAAGAAAACTGCAACTCTACTACACAAGGAGATGGATTTTGTTGGATTGTAGAGGGAACACCATAGTTTTGGATTGTTTTCCTAACTCTATTTGATTCTTTTTATTCGACAAACAACATAGTGAGAGAAAGAGAGTAACAGTGAAAGAGAGGAAAAGAAGAGAGGAGAAGACGTGGTAGTGGATGGTGGGTGGTCTGAGTGGTGGTGGTAGGTAATCAGAAAATGTGATGATGGAGGTGATGAGAAGATGATGGAAGGAACCAAACTTTAATCAAATTAATTTTAGGGCTAAACAATATGTTCTAAGTCAAATTCAATTGACTAATTTCTTTAGGCCAGCGCTTTGGGGAAAGCTAAATAGTTTCCGGGGTGTGAAGACTTGGTCAAAAATTGGTCAATTTTGTTTGACAATTTTATTTAGGAGGAAAGCAAAATACTTCTCAACCTCACCTCTCTCTCTCCACCTCACCTCACGCTCTCTCCACCTCACCTCACTCTCTCTCTCTACCTCACCTCTATCTTCTCCGATTAGGTCGCCGGCCGGAAAATTTTTCAGCCGGCGACCATAAAAAAAAAAAAAAATTTCACTCTCTTTAGAA
Organism: Eschscholzia californica subsp. californica; assembly: GCA_002897215.1. Taxonomy (NCBI): domain Eukaryota; kingdom Viridiplantae; phylum Streptophyta; class Magnoliopsida; order Ranunculales; family Papaveraceae; genus Eschscholzia; species Eschscholzia californica. Next base: position 64,342 of record BEHA01002522.1, on the reverse strand, counting down.
ACTCCGGCGAAGGGAAATCCCTTCGCCGGAGTTTCTAGAGAGAGAGAGTGAATTTTTTTTTTTTTTCTTCATGGTCGCCGCCCGGAAAATTTTCCGGCCGGCGACCAAATCGGAGAAGACAAAGAGGTGAGGTGGAGATAGAGTGAGGTGAGGTGGAGATAGAGTGAGGTGAGGTGGAGTGTTTTTTTTTTATTTCCCCTTGAAATTTATTTCCCCGGAAAATTTCTAAAATTATACATATTCCCTTTAAAATTTCACACCCCGGAAACTATGTAGCTTTCCCCAAAGTGTTGGCCTTTCTTTATTCCTCGGAGAATTTTCTTTATGCTCCAAAGCCGCAGCCTTTATTCCCGTGAAATTTTTCTTTGTTCCCAAAATCGCCGCCTTTTTAAGGCGCAATTTGCAATATTTTGTAACAACTCTATGATACCTTGCGACAATTTTACAATACTTTACAACACTTTGCAAAAAATATTGAGTTTACTTTACAACACTTTGCAAAAAATATTGAGTTTTTAACCTTAACAGATCATACATGAATTCCTCTATTGAAACAACCTTAAGAGCATTTCTATCAAGAGACTCAATCTTAAAATCATAAGTGTCACCCTCTCAAATGCAAAACCCAATTGAGGAAAAAAAAAGGGGAAGTTTTTAATTTTAAGATGTATGAATTCCAAATTCTATTTATGAGATCTCTTTTGAATATGTTAAGTATCCCAATCATCAAATTTAATTCGATAACAATAAAAAGTTTTTCTTACCCATATAGGAAAGACACTCAAACTTAAGACACATAACTCCATTAGAATTTTTTTAAGTTTTGCATTGGTGATGTTGTAAGCTCACAAAGAGGCATGAACGGATAAATCATCTCAATACAATGTCACACATGGACTTCTATTATGGTAGTGACTTTCCTTTCCCATACCTAAGAGAATACACCTACAAGCGCCCACTCAACTTCAACAGTATACTACCCAAAGGTCCCAAACTGTCCAACATCCAAGGAATTAAAGAAACAGAAGATAAAAACCCAAAAAATGGTGAAGAGTCGGCTCAAGCTAAAACAAAAAACAAATTGTAACAAAACAAAGGGGGTGAAATTTCTGATGAAACATAATACTCTACTCAATAAGAAGATAAACTCTCTGACTATGCCAAATACAAAATCAAAACCTGTCAGGCTTAGAATCAAGCTACCTTCGGATACTTAAACAATGGCATTGGCTGCACTTGCAATCCTAGGCCATAAATCAGCACATTCCTTTCCGATTGGGCCAGTAATAGCAGACCCTACAAATATCACGACAACAATCAATATATTAGTAACATGAACTGTATTATTTTCCAAACAAGATGAGATGATCATGTCGGGTTGAATTCGAACAACCCTCACTCGAACACAAATAAAAAACTAGAATCCCCTATCCAGAACAAATTTTAAAGCGAGCCCTCTATCTATTAAGGTAGTGATAGGCTTCATCATCTAAAAATAATCATGTCAGGTTATGATCCTGGATCAGGTGTCATATTTTACACTTAAAGGCTTGTATAAAAGAATTAGAAAAAACAAACCTTTCATTTCTCCCTTTGGGTTCACTATAACTCCAGCATTATCTGCAAGCATGACAAGGGCCAATCCAAAACTCAGATTCAAAATGTTGTACAAGTACATGATATGAATACGCAAACAAGACACACAGACCAGACTGTTTATTATCATTTTCATGATTTCATCAAGTAGGAAAAATGCAGCTCTTCAAGGTCTTAACTCTTAATCCAACATAAGCTTCAATGCAACTACTTAGGCGGCGTTTGTTTTTTTCCTCATTGACTGAATCCGACTCGTTTGAATCAGCCACTCGGACGAATTAGACTAAAACAAACAATCTCAAGTTTGACTTGGGTCAATTCAAACCTCAATTCAAGGTCTCAAATTACAGGATAATGTGAATCCTAAGTTCCTAACACCAGAAAGAATTAGAAAGAAACAAGAAGCAAAAAAGGCTTGTGTACCACAATGATTGATCTCATTTGTTCCACCAGAATAAGAACAATTCAAATATGAATAGAACTGATTTTGCAGATTTGAACAACGCTAAAATGAATCACTCTATAATATTTCACTAGATCAAAATTAGAAATAATATAGGAATGACCATCCCCGTCAAAATACGAAGAAGTAAAACTCATAGTAGGTTCAAGAGATTTACAGGGTATTTAGTTATGAGCCCATCAGAGTTAGACTTATTTAACAAACCAATCTTCATAATCTTGACCTTAATTCTAAAACGACTATAGGAGAGAAACTAAACAATGCAAAATAAACTCGAATTACCACCAGCAATGCCCTAAACATTTTGCAAACTTCTACAAACTTTACAAGCTTTTTCGATAAGAATCAAGTCTTTCGGGCACAATCTTAAGTCTCTTGTAACAATGTGTCAATGTCACAACAACCCGAGCTAGACTTCGAAGTTTAACTAATTAATTATTGGTAGTGAACTAATGATCATAAAATTAAAGAAGCCTTATTTAAGCATTCTAACCAAATAACACTAGAAATGAAAGATTGATTCAGATTGAATTACCTTCAAAGTACATGAAGACACCATCTTTTCGTCTCCAAGCTTTACGTTGCCTAACAATGACAGCAGGCATGACCTTCTTCCTGAGATCTGGTTTTCCTTTCTTAACAGTAGCCATAACCATATCTCCAACACAAGCTGATGGTAATCTGTTAAGACGACCTTTGATTCCCTTAACGGAGATAATGTACAGATTCTTAGCTCCTGTGTTATCAGCACAGTTCACTGTTGCTGCAACTGGAAGACCTAGTGACATCCTGAACTTGCTTCCTGCTGTTCCTCCACGTCCTGAAAATCAAAAGAAAAACAACATTCTTAATTCTTAACTTGTAGGGGAGAAGTTAGAGAGAAAGAGAGAGTAGAGAAAACATACGCTTAGCCATTTCGGATGCTGAAGATGAAGATCAGATGGTTTCCTCCTTCCTCGTCTAGCAATGGAACCTTGAAATGGATTAATGAATTAGGGTTTTTAGGTTTTTATATTTGTAGAGATCGACGGATCAATCAGATCGATCCAGTAAAGGTTTTTATAGGCCTTACCGAAATTCCAGTCAGAAGTTCTAAAAGCGCCCCTTTTGGGCTCGTACCTCCTCACACTCTACAACTTCACTAAAACGGTTAAAATCACCTTTTTTTTAAGATTCTTTTTTTTTAAAGAGTTAAAATCACCCTTTAAGAACACCTCCAATAATGCAAATTTTAAGGCTGTGTTTTTTTCTTTGAAAGTTAAGGTTTTTTTTATATCACTTATTTCCACTATTTTGTACGATTTATATTTCTATGGCTTTAATTTTCTTGCTTCTCCCTAGGAATTAGCTTCAATGAAAAGTCCGAAACCAAAGAAGTGACATTTTAATATACTTGAAAATTTGAAAAAAAAAAAATTCATTAACGGGGTGCTATTGCCGAAAAAAATAACTTGAAATCTAATATTATACTCCATATATGTTCAAAATGACATTTTAACAATCAATTTTAACAAAAAACACTTTTAACTCCATAAAAAAAAACAATCAATTTTAACAAAAAACACTTTTAACTCATGTTGGCAACTGACATTTTTGTCCCTTTACAATGCAAATGGCGTGTTTACTCTTATGTTGTCAAAATGACATTTTAGCCATGTGATGTCAAAAATACATTTTTACCCTTCTACAACACCAAAATGTCATTTTGGCAACATAAAGGTAAAAATGTCGTTTCGGCAGCATAGGGTTAAAAATGTAATTTCAATTGAAACTTACATTTCCGTGGAAGTATTCCTCTAATATAAAAAACAACCTTAAAAAAAACTCAACTTCTCTTGTGTGTCAAGTTTATGAGATTTTGTTTTCTAGATGACACTATTAAGATCCTCAATTCAGAAAACACATCTTTAATACAACACTCTAAATACTTAAAAATGACTTAGTATCATGTTCTAGATGAACAATTCCGTATAATTAATATTGACTGTGCAATTGAGATTCTCAAGAGAAACCTCAAATGTTGTGTTTCTATCACATCATCTTCAAATTCAAATTGAGTTTTGTAATGGAGAGATTTCTTTTAGAAAATCCTACTTGGCACTTAGTGTTTTTCAATTTCAGTCTTGCATTGATGCTCTAACAAACACCTCGTTCATTCAGTTTGTTCTTAAAAAAATTAACTTAGATTTCAAGAGTCATTACGTTCAATATGATGTGGGTATAGCCTAAACAAATACATGAATTGAATAAGTCTTGTAACTACCATCATCATAACATCTACGCCTAAAGACCATATAAAAATTCTTAAAGATGTCGTGGCAGGCATGGAAACCCATTTCTATCTTAACTCTATTCCTAGATCTTAACAAAGTCAATAAATGAATTCCACTTCCACTCTAAACTTGAACTCATGACTTCTTAGGCGAAGTGACCCTAACTTTTTTTTCGTTTATTTTTTGCTCCTCTTTCCACTCAATTTTTTTGTTATATGTTATGAAACGAATTTCATTCGATGATAATTAGCAAATTGTTGCATTCAAGGGAATTTTTGGAGCTTGCACCTTCACCATTATCGTTCAGTGCGTACCAAAGAATTATGATTAATAAGTTTTTATTTTATTTTATTTTATTTTATGCGAGGCACCTCATCTATTTAGACTAAACCACCCAAAATATGTGATAGTACTCGATTTGTCTCCACTAGTTTTAGTTACAAAACTCGAGTTGTCTCCTCCGACTTTAGTTACTCATTCCAGATTGTGTAATCCGAGGCATAGTAAACTATTCTGATTTTTGGTACAAAAAGTCGACATAAAAATAGAACAAACAATCTGAAATTTGGTGCAAAATTGATTCCGACAAAACGATATTGTATTTCAAATCTCGAACTATGACTAGTCTGTTATGATATTCGTCAACCGTCATTATTTTTGTAAAAAAATAATTCTGAACTTCTTCAAGC
>BEHA01002522.1:23224-59217 GCA_002897215.1 Eschscholzia californica subsp. californica | reverse complement strand
AGGCAACATAACATCTATTGATTATAATGAAGGTGAATTACATGAGAGCTATGCTGAGATAGAGTGCAGTTAGACATACAAGTAGAGATGTTCAGTCCAGTTCGCCTATTACTAATAGCAAGGTTGTTAGACTTGCTATTAAGTTTTCTATTTACAAACAAAAAGGAAATAGAGACAAAAGAAGAGACTAGTTGCTTGATTTCCTTTAGGATGTGGATCGCGGTTCAGTGGACTGAGTTTTGTTTCCCATTCAAGAAGTTGTGGACATTGATTGAGTCTCCTTCCAAGAGTAAGTTTTTAACACCATGATTCTTTGCCCACTTGATACCCTGGAGTGCAGCCTTTGCTTCTCCTTCATCTACTGTCCTGAAGGTAGTGGTGGTGGACTCACTCGCAATTTGCTTACCTGTGTAGTCATGCACAACAAAGGCAAGAGAGGAGAGGAGTGAATGTTGTACAAATGAAACATCATAATTAATTTTTAGTGATCCTTGGGGGGGTGGGTTCCACTGATGAGGACTCATTGCGCAAGGTTGGTGGTAAGTTCTGAGGGAGAAGACTGCCCTAAATGTTTCCCCATTTTTGGTTTTAGGTTTCAGATACAGAGGCAACACGTGGGAGGTTTTTTTTTATGAGAGAGAGGGTCCAGTGTGACGTCATCTTTGGCGATTTTTCCCTCTTTCCTTTTCTACCAAAACCCTAGCTCCCGAATCTAAAGCTTTACCTAATCTACTTCAGTAAGTAGCAATCTTCATAAGAGAATAAAAAACACATAAACCCTATAATCCTTTCAATTATCCATATCCTTTCATCTCGAAACCTCATCTGCTATCTATCAATCTAAACCTATTAAACCCTAGATCTAGACTTTATCTTGAAGTGCTGAAAAATCTTAGGCCGATCAAGAGATTGTTCGAATTAAGAAGAAAAATAACTCCTAGAAGATGAAGGTTTAGACTCACCAACCAATCAAATCAATCGGCATGTACGGACAAGATGACACCGCCATAAACGAGGGTCATTAAAAAACCAGGGAAGTCTTTCAACAATAGTTTGTAGTATTCTAGGTTTTTTCTCGGTTTAATTTATCCACTGCTTCATGCACTTGGTTCTTGCCCTTTTTTCTTTGCTTGGTGTTAATCTTGATTTCTATTTGCCTATGCCATGGTAGTAGTAGGATATTCAGGTTAAGGTGGTGTCTTCTTTACTGTGGTTAAGGTCCATATGCTCTTGATCTCTACATGTTATTTGTTGACAGACTCTTTATGTGGTTTTAATGGATTCATCATTCTGAATAGCATCAATTTGTTTACTGTTTTTTCTGTATCTCTGTATCTCTTCTGTTTTTCTATTTAATTTGAATCTAATTTCGTGTTAAGTGATTGTATATTAGTGTCTCCTATCTTCTACTAGTTTGTTTAGTGTCAGTTGCTAAGTTAGTGTTTATTTGTGTTCTTTTTTTATATAAAGAAAAATATCTTAGGAGTTATAGGTAGGTTTTTTAAGCTTGTTTATGTGAGATCATCCCTAGTTTTAGTTTTGATGTTAATATTCTGCAGTTCATTAACTCCATGTGGTTAGGTTTTCTTATTTTAAGCAGAAGATATACTTCTTGTAAAGGGTCTGGTCATGGTTATGAACATTTCTTAAGTTCTAAGTTACTAATTGTCTTCCTAAAAAAAAGAAATAAGTATATATTTGTTATCATATTAAATATTTGTCTTCATGGTTTATATGTAGCTCTGTTTTAGTGTAAGTTTAGTTCTTATTCTTGCGTGCGTTTTTAGTTTTTTTTCTATAGTCATTCTGTGCACTTGTGAGTTTTTCTTTGGTGTTCTCCTTTCTCTTTCCATCCTCCTCTTCCTTCATCTCCTTCTATCTCCTCTCTTCTCCCTGGTTATTAGGTGGTGCCTTTAGCGCTTTGTTGGTTTTGGACTGTAACCCTCTTGGATTTCCCAGCCTGTATAGCTTTGAAGAGGGCCTTTAGAACTGTGGCCTCCCTTCTCCTTTCGTGGGTTTGTCTTTTCTTTCTGGGTCATCACATGGCCGTAATCACTAACACAAACCCTACCACCAGCATCTCTTGTCTTAGCTGGAATATTAGAGGCACCTTCATGTATATCTCAAAAAATATCTTCTTAGCCTCATTACCTACAAGCAGCCAGATATCATCTTTCTTTCAGAGACTAAAAACAAATCTTGTAACATTGCTAAACACATTCCTATTAGTAAAACTCATGCCAGCCACTTTGTAGAACCAACCAATAGAGCTGATGGAAGTCCTTTACTGGAAGCATTACTTAAACCTCTCAATCATTCAATCTAACCCTAACACTATACATGCGGAAATAAAAGATACAACCAATAACATGAATACTTATCTAACGGGCTTCTACGGATTCCCTTACAATAAAAATAAACTTCGCCCCTGGAAAATGCTTACAAACCTTAATATGAATTTGGACCAACCATGGTTGGTAATAGGTGACCTCAACAGCATTCTCGACCCACAAGAAAAGTGTGGTGATTTAGGTTTCCAGGGTAACCCGTTTACGTGGTCCAACCGACAATTAGATGGAAACTTAATCCAAGAGAGACTAGATAGAGAGCTCTTGTCAATGAAACTTGGTTGCAGTCCTTCCCCAACTCTAACCTAACTCACCTCGACACTAGTGGATCAGATCACAATCCGATTTTCCTAAACACCATAAACATTAATCAACCTAAACCTAAACCTTTTAAATTTATCAGAACATGGATGCCACACCCGGACTGCCATGATTTCATAGCTAACAAATGGAATGGTAACTACCTTAATTCTCCTCAACATATTCAAAAAAACTTAATTATCCAATTTAGGCAAACACCTATCTAAGTGGAACAGGGAAGTCTTCGGTAACCTAGAATTGCAAATAAAAACCACCATAGAAACCATTCAAATTACTAAAAATAGCAATTAACTTATTAATCTAAAATCTCGTCTTGAAGAGCTTTATAGACAACAAGAAAGTCTTTGAAAAGAAAAATCTCGCAATAATTTCATAACTTTAGGAGACAAAAATACAAAATATTTCCACTCTCAAGCCATACAAAGAAATCGTAATAATCGTATTCTGGCAATTAAAGATCTCAATGGAGAATGGCAGGATGACGTCAAAGATATTTTCAACATCGATCTTCACTAACCACCTCCTCACCATTAACACCTCTTCCAATTGTAGTAGCTCGCCCACTATTCTAAACTTCTTCTACTCCATCATAACCCAATCCCAAAATACAGAATTGACAGCAATCCCAGACAGAGCAGAGAATGATCTTGCTATCCAGTGGTTGAAAAAGGATGTCGCCCCTGGTCCTAATGGTTATCCTTCTTTCTTCTATCGGGCCAACTGGGATACTGTCAGTAAGGATATATACCTTTTAGTTCATAATTTCTTCCAAACAACAGAACTTCCTCCAGATACAAATCACACTCACATTTGTCTTATTCCCAAAATAGTTGTGCCCCAAACCCCGACCGACTACAGGCCTATTAGTCCGCTTAATACTACTTACACAATCATAACTAAAATTCTAGCAGAGAGACTGAAAATCCACCTGAACCTCTTCATCTCTCCTTTCCAAACTGCCTTTGTCCTAGGTAGGCAAATATCTGATAACATCATAATGGATCAAGAAATCATCCACTCTTTCAAACAAATGAAAGGAGCTAAGGGATATTTTGGCCTTAAGTTAGACATGTCTAAGGCCTTTGGTAGAATTGAATGGTCTTTCTTAATTGATATTATGCAAAAGCTAGGTTTTTCGGATCATTGGATCAACATGATTTCCAACTGCATCTCTACCTCATCTATGTCTGTCCTTATTAATGGTCACCCTGGACCTAAATTTCACCCTTCCAGAGGCATAAGGCAAGGGGACCCCCTGTCACCTTTCCCGTTCACTCTAACCATGGAAGGGTTAAGCCGAATTCTAGAGTCCTCTCTTGAAAACTCTAAATTTTAGGTTTTCCCACCAACAACCCAAATCTAATTATCTCCCATCTTCTCTTTGTTGATGATTGCATCATCTTCGGTCAAAATTCGATCGAGAATGTGCATAATCTTAAAACCATCCTTAGCCTTTTTTGTTCGGCTTCTAGATAAACTATCAACTAGAACAAATCAAATATATTCTACTCCAAAAACTCACATCCAAAATTTAAACGTATAACATGATAACTCTAAAAGTAAAATATGCTTCTACTTCGAAAAAATATCTTGGAACTCAACTTTTTATCGGAGTCAAAAAACAAAAACATTTAATAGCATTCTAGATCAGATTGAAAATAAATTATCTAAATGGAACCACTCTTTCCTCTCTCAGACAGGTCGTACAGTTGTTATCTCTGTTGTAGTGGCAGCTGTTCCCCGATATCAGGTGCAATGTTTTGTCATTCCTAAAGGCATAAGCAAACGCATAACGACTTTGCAAAAGTCTAAAGGCATTTGTACGAAAGCCTGGTCGTATATATCTGTCTCCCGAAAAACTAGGAGGGCTAGGTATTCATGATCCTCATCTAGATAACACAACCCTTCTAAGCAAGCTAGCTTAGAGATTCAAGTCTGACCCAGAAGCCATTTGGATAAAAATTTTGAAAGCTATACTTTTGTAGATGTTGAACAACTTATAGGTACCAGCTTTATTGTACATGATTCTCAATAAAAATTTATAACTGCTAACGTGAATATTGCTAAAGCCAGAAACAGTGAGGAAAGCGAGGCATTAGCCATTCTCAACAGTCTTATTTGGGTGAAAGAACATAACCACATGCAGGTTATAATTGAAAGCGACAACATCAACTTGATCAAACACCTTAACAATCCCAGGCATGAAGTGCAATAGCAATCGTTGGTACATATTCGTAATATAAGAAATATCAAACGCGAGCTTCAGCAGGTCAAATTTAGTCACATCAAGAGAAATGCTAATACTCAGGCAGACAAACTAGCTAAATGGGCTAGAAAGAAGAAGAGATCTAAAGTGTGGTATTCCCTATTTTATTTTACAAATGTACTGTAATGTCACTCTGAATGTTTAGTTCTTAATATATTCATCCTTAACAAAAGAAAGAAAAGATACAGAAGCAACACGAGAAGATTGGACGAATGAAATTCAAAACTAGGTATAAAACCAAGGGAGATTTGCCGTTTGGACCCCCTTTCTTATTATTGACTTGCTGTTTGGACTCCCTTTTTCCAGTGTTGCATTTTGGACTCCCTTTTTTATGAAAAATGTTAAATATAACAGTTTAAAAACAAATGACAGGAGAAATTATTATTTTACCCTCTACTTGACCTAACCAAACCCAAGTAGTCAACTCCCTTTCTCCACCTTCTTCTTTCTCAAAATTAGGGTTTATGGATATTAAGGCTTTCTAGAAATTGGGTTTGTGGATTTGGGGGTTTCTAGTTTTAGGGTTTTTTTAAATTGGAGGTTTGGAAACTTTAAGTTAATTTCCTTTTAACTGGATTCAATTACAACAGTGACAAATAAGTTGTCCTATCTTATTACCCATACCTGTTATAAGAAGGGTAATCACTTCACCATCAAACCAATATCAAGTCTAATTACTTCACCATCTTGTTCCGTTTTGATGTCTGGCCGGTTATGGAAGGTTTACATAATTATACGATGCATACTACTACATCGAAAGAATACTCAAACTGTTTTATTCATTTCAGAATAGATAAACTTTCAATTCCTTTCAATAATTTAATTATGAAGTGGTTACTAGGTCAGGAATGTTTGCTTCTTAGTAGAGTTTAATTTATATTTCCAGGTTCTCTTTCATAGCCTCAGTTCTCATGCCAAGTGCTAGTTGTTCATATTTTGTTGTGAGAGGATTAGCCATCCTCTTGATTTTGTGCGATTGGGTGATTTTGAGTATTAGGGTTCTTGTGGTTTATGTTGTTAAATGGATGTAGAAGATGAGTTGAATAGAAGAAGATGGGTTGAGTTGGTCCAAACGAGTCTTATCAGTCAACAGTCATATGGACCAAATATATATTTTGACACGTAATTTCCGTACATGTGCAACCATTATCTTGTTGAGTTAAATAAACTGGGGAGTCCAAACTGCAATATTGGCGTATAAGGGTAAAGTAGGAATTTTTTAAAGTATAACTTTGAAAACGGAATATTCTTTGATTATTCCGTTAAAAGGGAGTCCAAAGTGCAACACTGGAAAAAGGGAGTCCAAACAGCAAGTCAATTATAGGAAAGGGGGTCCAAACGGCAAATCTCCCCTAAAACCAACCTTTCAACAAAAAAAAAGGGTATAAAACCGACCAAAAGACCACGGGTACCAAGATACAATGCCTCTCAACAAAAAAAAAAAAAAAAGATACAATGCATACCAGCCCATTTAACCACGTGTCACTTAAAACTTTGAAAAGATCAGCTACCAAACATGACCCACCACGACAAATTAGGAAAAATGAAAATGTCACGTGGAGCGTTGACCTGCCTCACCCATACGTGGGGGGTGAATTCAGCAAATGTGTCTATATTTGGCGCTTTAGTAGCATGACACAAACAATTCTAATATCACTCCATAGAGATGAATTAAGGAGATGTTTGAGAAGTGTAATTTAACCCAATAATAAAGAAATATGCTAGTATGAAAAGCACTTTCTTTGAGTGCTTAATTAATGAGTAATATTAAGTGCTTAGTTAATTTGAAGCAAACCACCACTACAACCGAGATGTTTCGACCGCTACCAAATTATACACAAACCAACTCTAGTGTAAGCAACTTAATTTTATGCCTTGTATGATTTGATAAAAGAACAATAGAATCAAAGACACAATGCAAATACCTCCATATGTGAATTTAAATAGAATTTATATCTGAGTTTTAAATGATTGGTTTGAACTTATATTGAAATTTTTTTTCAATCACTTAGAGGAGGAGAGGTTGAATAAGCAAACACAATGATGGATATAAACGAAAAAGAACTTACCATGAAGAATGAAGACAAAAAGGTGGAGAAGATATAACAGTGAAGATGAACCTACAAAAATAACTGAAACCCACCCAAAAAGAATAAGAAAGATGAGATTTTACTAAAAAAGAAAATGAAAGCCGCAAGAAACTTGGTAAAAACTTAAGTCTGAACTCTTTAATTTCTTTGATTTTGACCCATTTTACCCTTAATTGCTCAAACCCTAACTTCTTACAACTTGGATATCCGTGGGAATCCTCTTCACAATTTAGGTTCTCTCTTGAATATTTTTCCATATAATTTTTGCTTATTGTTATCTCCAAAACACAAAACACAACTTAAAATCTAGATTAAACAGTTTTCTTGATAAAACGCAACTTGAAATCTAGATTAGCCATTGATGGTGTCGCTAGTGTTAGGAAAAATAACCTAATGAACTTGTTCAGGAATATGAAGATAAACGATGTGAATCTAAAAGCAGAGACACCAAGATTATTTAACGTGGCAAAAAACCCCTCCAAGATGGAAGGTAAAATAACCACGGGACCTAGTCCAGAAATCTTCAACTATGATTAAATAATGAGTTACACACTTCTTCCCTAAAGCAATAGGGGATTAACCAATTCTTCAAGATGTGTAGAAACACTCATGGATAACAACTCTTCACCAAAACTATGGTGGATAAACTGAACAAAGAAACAAAGAAATAGAAATCTCTTACTCCTTAGGATTTGAACAAATCCTAGATTACTAAAGGCTGAAGAAGATAACCACAAACTAAATTGCTTCACAAGGTTAATAATCTTCTTTTGTTCAAATCAATGTTCTTCTCTTTTCAATCTCTCTTGAAAGAACCACTTCAGAGATCTCTCTTTCTCTGACTTCTCGTTGTTCTGGAAGTTGTGAATAATCTCTTCCCTTTCATTCCCTTTTATAATGATAAATAGGGAGGTTTACCAATAGAAATAGGAATTCCTTTTTAGGGTTGAAAAAAATACAAGTTTCTATTTTTCCCCAATTGAGGAATAAGGGAAATCCTATTCCAACTAGGAGTCCTTTTACTATAGGAGGGGCCCCAACAAACTCCCCCTCCCGACTTATGAAGATGGACCTACCGTCCCCAAACCTGCAACACTGCTACTAGCTCATGTTAATTTGCCTTTGGGTAATGGTTTTGTCATCATATCTAAATCATTGTCGTTAGTATGGATTTTCTCGATCTTCAACACCTTTTCTTCAAGAACATCTTGGATCCACTGGTATCTCACATTTATATGCTTGGACTTGGAATGGAAACTAGAATTCTTACTGAGGTAGATGGTACTTTGACTGTCGAATAACATAATTATCCTGTTTCATACCAAGTTCTTCTAACAACCTCTTCATCCATAACATCTCCTTACAACATTCTGTAATGGCAATATATTCTGCCTCTGTAGTAGATAAAGCTACACACTTTTGTAATTTAGATTGCCATGCCACTGCTCCCCCTGAAAATGTAAATAGGTAGCCTGATGTGGACCTTTTGGAGTCTACATCTCCTGCCAAGTCTGCATCTGTGTAACTGACTAATACTGGCTTATCATTACCAAAACATATACGAGCTTTAGACGTACCTCTAAGATACTTCAGAATCCACTTCACTGCTAACCAATGCTCTTTGCCTGGATTGGCAAGAAATCTGCTTATTACTCCAACTGCAAATGCAATGTCCGGTCTCGTACACACCATTGCATACATCAAGCATCCTACAGCTGAAGCATAAGGAATTTTCTCCATTTCTTCTTTCTCACTTCTAGTTGATGGACACTGATCACGAGTCAACTAAAAGTGACTGGCTAATGGAAAACTCACTGGTTTTGTCTTGTCCATATTGAACCTTTCTAGAACCTTCTCAATGTATCTTTCTTAAGATAACCAAAGTTTTCCAGCATTTCTATCACGCGAGATATGCATGCCAAGAATTTGTTTTACTGGACCCAAGTATTTCATATCAAAATACTTGTTTAGTTCATTCTTTAACCTGCTAATTTTATTAGCATCCTAACCAACAATCAACATAGAGCAGAAGTATAATCAAATCTCCATCCGGAAATTTACGAAAACACAATGATCTGAAGTCGTCTTGTGATACCCTTGATCCTTCATAAATGATTCAAACTTTTTGTACCACTGTCTTGGTGTTTGTTTTAGCCTATATAAACCCTTCTCTAACTTACAAACCAAGTGTTCCTTACCTTTAACTTCAAACCCTGTTGGTTGTTCCATATACACATCTTCCTCTAAGTCACCATGAAGGAAAACGGTCTCGACATCTAGTTGCTCAATTTCTAGGTTCATAATTGCAGTCAATCGCAATACTAACTGTATAGAGGACATCTTCACCACCGGGGAGAAAATCTCATCAAAATCAATACCCTTCTTTTGCCCAAATCCTTTCACCACTAGGCGTGCCTTATACCGTGGTTGTGAATTTCTTTCTTCGGTCCTGATTTTGAACACCCACTTATTTGTAAGAATTTTCTTATTCTTAGGCTTTTCAACCAACTTAAAAGTGTTGTTCTTATGCAATGATTCAATCTCATCTTGCATAGCTTTCAACCACTCCTTCTTGTTTACATCATCTAGGGTTTCTTCATAACACTGCGGTTCTCCACTATCTGTAACCATCACATACTCGTGTGGAGGATACTTGGTAGATGGTGCTCTCTCTCTAGTCGATCTTCTCAATTCATTTGGTGGTTCATGTTGAACTTCCATTCCTTGCTCAACATCATCACCCATATGAACATCTTCATGAGCTTCATCTTCATGATTTTGTTCTTCACCTGCATTATCATGCATAACCTTAAAAGAGATATGTGGATCTATATCAATGAGATCATCACTATGATTCTAATGCTTCTCAACTTTCCCGAAGTCCTCAATAGTTTGATCTTTAAGAAAGACTACATCTCTACTTCCAATAATCTTCTTATCGTCTGGATCCCATAACCTGTATCCAAATTTCTCATCTGCATACCCTAAAAAGATGCATTGCTTGTCTTTATCATCAAGATTTGCTCTTTGATCTTTAGGTATATGAAGCCCTGTAACCAAACACCCTTAGGTGTTCATAACTGACTTCTTTCCCAACCCATACTCTCTCAGCTACATCTCCATCTAATGGTGCTGAAGGTGATAAATTGATCAGATAACATGCAGTACACATTGCCTCACCCCAGAAGCTTTTAGGCAGCTTAGCTTCTGAGAGCATACATCTGATCCTCTCCACAATAGTGCGATTCATACGTTCTGCTACACCATTTTGTTGTGGAGTTTTGGGAACTGTCTGTTCATGTCGAATACCACGGGTTTTGAAATACTCTTTAAATGACCCGATGTATTATCCTCCATTGTAGTGCGAATGCACTTCAATGATTTTGCTGTCTCTCGTTCTACCATGTTGTGGAAATTCTTGAAAACTGTAAGTACTTGATCTTTAGTCTTTATGGCATATGCCCAAACTTTTCTGGAAGCATCATCTATAAAAGTAACGAAATACAAAGCACCACCAAGTGTTTTGACCTTTAAAGGTCCACAAACGTTAGAATAAACGAGCTCCAAAACACTGGATTTTCTTTTAGATGCGTTCCTTTGAAAGGAAACTCTATGTTGCTTTCCTACTAAACAATGAGAAGAAGTGTTTAAATTTATACCATTTGTGTTCGGTAAGTTTTGTCGTTTAGCAAGGATTTGAAGTCCTTTCTCGCTCAAGTGCCTGAGTCTTCTATGCCAAAGATCAGTGGAAGAATCTCTTTCAACTGCATTCAATTCTCCTTTACACAGTTTTACTTGAGTCCTGTATAAAGTAAAACACTTCTTCCCTCTTGCTATCACCATTGACCCTTTTGTGAGCTTCCACTTTCCATCACCAAAGTGACTGTGGTGCCCTTCATCATCTAATACTCCGGTAGAGATTAAGTTATATCGAAGATCTGGTATATGCCTCACATTCTTAAAAATTAATGTACTCCGTGTGCTCGTCTCAATGTTCACTTCTCCAATTCCTATGATTTTTGAGAAACCTAAGTTTCCCATCCTGACTTTGCCAAGGTCACCAGTTCTGTGAGATCTAAAGAAATCCTTACATGGAGTAGCATGATACGAAGCACCTGAGTCAACCAACCATGTTGTTTCTAGTTCTGACTCAGTCATACTTAAGCAAGTGTCTCCACAACCTGAGAGTGAGATAATGTCATCACCTGATGCAACAGCCGCAACATTATCTTTTTTTTCATCATCCTTTTTATTTTCCTTCTGTGGTTTCCTGCAATCACTCTTATAATGACCCATTTTTCCACAACCAAAACATATAACTTCTTTCTTTGGTTTTGATCTCCCCCCTTGACTTATCACGGTTATGAGGTTTTCTACTTTTACCTCTCTCCCGTCTTTCTGTAACAAGTGCCTCTGAATGAGACTCGTCTGACGATGATTTCATTCTTGTTTCTTCATTTAACAAACTACCTGTTAATTCATATGCATTATGCCATCAGGAGCAGAATTGCTAAGAGACACCATCAATGTCTCCCAACTATCTGGTAAAGAATTTAGAAGAAGTAAGGCTTGCAACTCATCATCTAAAACTGACTTCATTGCAGAAAGCTGATTTACTAGACTTTTCATCTCATTCAAGTGTTGAGCAATTGAGGTTCCTTCTTTATATTGTAATTTTCCTAGCTTTCTGAACAAGTAAGCCTTTTTGACAGCTGTCTTCTGATCGTATAATTCTTCTAATTTCCTCCATAGACTAAAAGCGGAAGTCTCCGTCGATACATGATGAAAAACATTGGATTCTATCCATTGTCGAATAAATTCAACAACCTTTCGATCTAATACCTTTCAGTCTTCTTCATCCATCTTCATCAATTTTGTACTGTGATTTTCAATGGGTGCAGTTAGGTCTTTGCAGTATAACAAATCTTCCATTTTTTGCTTTCCACATCAAATAGTTTTCTCCATCTAAACTAATCATATGATTAGTATTCACTTCCATATTTCTGAACAATAAATCTAACCTTAGCTCTGGTACCACTTGTTAGGAAAAATAACCTAATTAACTTGTTCAGGAATATGAAGATAAACGATGTGAATGTAAAAGCAGAGACACCAAGATTATTTAACGTGGCAAAAAACCCCTCCAAGACGGAAGGTAAAATAACCACGGGACCTAGTCCAGAAATCTTCCACTTTGATTAAATAATGGGTTACACAATTCTTCCCTAAAGCAATATGGAGATTAACCAATTCTTCAAGATGTGTAGAAACACTCTTGGATAACAACTCTTCACCAAAATTATGGTGGATAAACTGAACAAAGAAACAAAGAAACAAAGAAATAGAAATCTCTTACTCGGATTTGTTAGATTACTAAAGGCTGAAGAAGATAACCACAAACTAAATTGCTTCACAAGATTAATAATCTTCTTTTCTTCAAACCAATATTCTTCTCTTTCAATCTCTCTTGCAAGAACCACTTCAGAGATCTCTCTTTCTCTGACTTCTCTTTAAACTGGAAGTTGTGAATAATCTCTTCTCTTTCATTCCCTTTATAATGATAAATAGGAAGGTTTACCAATAGAAATCGGAATTCCTTTTTAGGCTTGAAAAAAGTAGGAGTTTCTATTTTTTCTCCAAACAAATAATAAGGGAAATCCTATTCCAACTAGGCGTCCTTTTATTATAAGGAGGGACCCCAACAGATAGTGACAAATAAAAGAGAGACCTAGTATATACTTCAATGAAAGAGAGAATAAGGGGGGTGGGGGGAATCCTAAATTAATAGGAAGTAGATGATTTCGAACTAACCTGTAGTGTAGGTCAATTTCTTTTTCTAAATATCTTGAAAGCAAAAATGACATCTTTCAAAAAAATGTTCTTATTTCCTCCCTCTTAATTCCCCCTTGAACCATTGGATGGTTTGTAAGGTAAATTAAGGGATTGAAGTTAAAAAGGTTTACACGAGGGTTATAATGACAAAAACTTTGATTTAATAACTCATTTTCACTAAAAGATGATTTTTTTTTTTTAAATTTGTCTTTAATCTGGACCGTTCTTTTACCTTTGTAACCTATCGAAGCAAAAATTTTGTAAAGAAATCATTTCTACACTTAACATTTCCCAAAAGTTTAATCTTAACAATAATTTGTCACCAATTACAAAACAACATTAATTTGTCACACTAAATGTGAGCTCATTGGGAGGAGGAAAAAAAAGACACCCAAGAAGAAAGTCTGTTCCTTCATCAAAAAAAAAAGAAGAAAGTCTGTTACCAGAATACCAGTAGTTGGGATTCCAAACAGGCTTTCAACTCTCCATTAATTCTCTCATTTCCTCTCTCTACACACCCCATCTAGTTTTTCTTACTCGAAATTTCCAAGTGAAAACATAACCAAAGTAACCATGAATGATTTTTTATAGATCTTCATACAATTTTAAAAATTATTTCTAAATCGAGTCAAACAACAATAAAATATTTTAAACGTTCCCCACGCAAAAAATTACTTTCTTGTCAACAATTGAACTTCATATAAAAATCCCATCTCTCATTTCTTCTCTCTATTCCCTAATCTAGTTCACCAGAGCAGCCATGAATGATTCTATCAGATCTTCATCAGTTCCTCTATTACTAACAGAGAAAGATGAATCAAAATCAACTTTTGTTAAAGATGTTTGGGCAGAATTGAAAATGATCTGGTATATAGCAGGACCAGCAATTCTAACATCTATTTTTCAGTTCTCTATCGGCTTTATCACTCAAACCTTGGTGGGTCAGATCGGAACTCTTGAACTAGCTGCTGTTGGTATTCAAAATTTAGTCATCAATGGAATTGCATTTGGTCTCATGGTACCCATCTCTCTCTCTATACCTACCTATATTTTTCTACCTATACATCTCTAACTTTCTCTCTCTAAGTTTTTTTGTGGGTTTTTTTTTGTTAGTTGGGAATGGGAAGTGCATTAGAGACATTATGTGGGCAAGCATATGGAGCAGGGAAATTACAAATGTTAGGAATTTATATGCAAAGATCATGGGTTATTCTTCTAGTAGCAGCTCTACCATTAACACTTTTGAATATATTTGCCGGCCCACTTCTTAAATTAATTGGGCAAAAATCAGAAATTGCAGAAATGGCTGGAAAATTTTCAATTTGGATGATTCCTCAGTTATATGCTTTTGCATTCAATTTCCCAATTCAGAAATTTTTACAAGCACAGAGTAAAGTGATGGCTATGGCTTGGATTTCTGCTGGTGTTTTGATTCTTCATGTGGGGTTGAGTTGGCTTTGTATATTCAAACTTGATTTGGGTTTAGTTGGAGCTGCTTTTACTCTGAATCTCTCATGGTGGTTGCTGGTTATTGCTCAATTAGTTTATGTCATCTGTGGGGGTTGTAAGGATTCATGGACTGGTTTTTCATGGATGGCTTTTACTGATTTGATTGGATTTGTTTGGCTCTCTTTGGCTTCAGCTGTTATGCTTTGGTGAGTTCTTCAAATTCCCTCCCTCCCCTCTCCTTCTATTTAATTTTAGGTCTAATGTGGGCTTCTTTCTTGGATTGCCCGAATCTCTAGCTCGTCTTAATCTGAATCATCATGCTCAAAGGGTCCTAAAATTAATAGTCATTCAGATGAGTTAGTCATCTCGAGTCAGACGAAAACAAGCATTCTGAAATTATATTAGCTAAATTCGAGTCAATTTCGACTTGATTCGATTCAATTTCAACCTCAAGTCAGCTATTAGATTTGGCTAAATAGAAAAAACTATACATACAATATGTTTGCAACAATAATACACCATTTTTTTTCTTTCTACTTGTCTTTTCTATTTATTATTTTCATAGTTTTGAAATTTGTCGAAATAAACTTAGATTGCTAAAATAGAATATGCCGAATAATTTTTGGAAGTTTGTTGTTATCTTTGAAACAACAGAGGGTCGGGGCCTCGGGGGAGGGACCAAAATCAGGGATGAATAGAATTTTTGAACTTAATATATAAGGTTATTAATTCTCTTCTAGTTTTAGTGTAACTCAAAAGTTGTAAATTTGGTATGTGACAACATATTTACAAAACTTGATTAGAAAAGGTGGTTAAACTCAATTAAAAATTACTTATAAAACCAAATTATACAAAGGCATGTGATTTTAGTGCACATAATTGATTGATAATTGTTTAATTTGTCATCCATGTGGGCGGGAGTGGAGTTAGATTTAGAATGATGCAAATCTATACTATAATTATTTCTGGTACACTTAATTAGGCGACTTTATATGATTTTATATCGAAATATTGATGGCAAAGTTTCTCTTTAAGTAAACGATTATATAGAAGTTGTTGTTTTAAGAGATCAATGAACAAATACTGGACTTTATAAAAGCACGTAAAATAAAACCCACTTGGACAACACCAATATTCTCAACCTAATCCCTAATCACTACCTGCATGACTATTTGAGGCAATCCAACTACTTTTTCCTTTGTTTGGCTATAGGTCCGGTTCTGTTAGTGTTTGAGTGGGCGGTTATCGAGCTTATCACATCTATGATGTATCAAGTGCCAAATGTAACGACATACGTAGATCGTAGTCGACTTCCAAAAAAAAAAAACTACTTTTTCCTATGTCTTTAATAGAAGTCTGTGTTAGATGGGAAAAATAAAAAATGATGATCAGAAATTGGATCCAAATTAATGATTCTTGATGATTTCTGTGGAGGAGTTTCTGAAACAGATTGAGAGAGGATTAGAGGAAATCAGTCTCCCCTTGATGTTATGATCTTATGGACAACATTTCTGGTGAGGGATGAGTTCTTATGCATCAAACGAAGTTCATCCACTAATATAAACAGCAAATTGAAACCCTAAATTGACTGTGATTGAACTTTTTCTTCTTTTGATTGAAGAGAGTGGTTGGAGTTATTACTTTGATGATTTCTTTTCAAATAATTATAGAGAAACCCATCTTCCACTTACGTTTTTGGTTTTAATTATACCCCTTCTTTGGTTTCTCATGATGCTTCTGTTCCTCCGTGGAAATCCTCATCCAATAACAACAACCATCATCATGGTTATCATGTGCATAATGATACTATTACTAAACAGCATCTCCCACATACTGAACAATAATGTTAGAAATTTGTAGGTAAATCAGGGGATTTACATTTATGTCATGTACAGTCTGTCCTGCCCTCCACCCCAAAAAAGGCCCACTCAAATTTTTTTTCGTTGAACTCAAACTTAATACTATTAAAATATAAAAGGTGATATCGAAATTACAATACGAACGAAACAAATGGCCTAGTGGTGCTATGCCTGCCCCACACATCAAAAGTGTGGTTTCGACCCTCATAGGTGCCAACATTTAAGCTAGTTTTTTTTTTTGGAAACCGATTACATTGTCGTGCAATTGGCATTGAATATATCAAATATGTGATAACATTTAAGCTTGTTTTGAACTATTAGTACAAATCACATTGGTAACTTTTTTGTTGAACTACATTGGTAACTTGTAATTTGTTTTTTAACTTGTTTTTTATTGTTAGTACAAGTCTCAATGATAAATTGTAATTTGAAGAAGACATAATGGGTTCTATCATCAGTTTGTTCTATTTTAGTATATTTTTAGGAATATTTGAACTTTGAGACAAAGAAGAAATACATTCTTACAATTAATTTTAAATCGTAACATTTTAACCATCTCATTGACTAGTAAAACAGAAAACATAAATATCTATTAGATGATTCTGATAATTTCTTAAGAGCACTAATTTGCGAGATAGATTTTAATTCACAACATTTCAAGTTTATGTTAACATATTTTGACATGAAATTTTAGTTCTACATGTTTTTACTGTTATGTTTTCTTTGATCATCTAACAACTTAATTACTGAGTAACTAATTGCTATACAACCTATACTGCATGCATAACAAAGAAATTTTATCTGGAAAATAATTGAAACGGTCATTCAGAAACCTCATTTGAGTTTAGTTTCGTCAAATATTTAATATCTGTATTATTGAGTAATTTTATTTTGTGATATGCGAAGTGTTCTCTTAACTTCATGTTGTCATACAAGAAGGTCTCTCGTAAAATTTGACTGAGAGCCTTAGTAGTCACGGCTTTGTTATTAAGTTATAAATAAAGGTCTTTAGGATGTCTTTTTAGGACAGCTTCCCTCTGCTACGAGCATGTACCATCCTACCAGAGTTATTTGAAGTGTGGTGTTTGAAGTGTGGTGTATAATTGTTTATTTTCCTCATGTCATACCGTTGTTAGAGAAAGAGATCTATAATTAAGAACGTGTATTCTTTAATATTAAAGGTAAATCAATAATGACACTCAACCTTTATTTATTCCATCTTTTTAAGATGTGGGGGCATATCAACCTACAATCAATAATAATTTAGTTCAAGGATTTCAAAAAAAAAAAAAAATTTAGTTCAAGAATTTCAACAAAAAACAAAAATTTAGTTCAAGGTGGCAAGCATCATCAATTGATCGTTTGACTCGCATTTCAATCTAAAATTAAGATTTTACAAAGTGGGTAAGTAATGACATCTAGTTGACTTGTATGGCTAGTGATTTCTCCAGCATAACTTTCTTTCCATCTTTTTGTCCGAAATACATCATTTTCTATCTCCATTAGGTTACTTTTCTTGAAAGTAGGGCTACTTTAATTTTTTTGTACACTCACTTGATTTTTTTTTTTGGATCATATCCATTATTAACAGCATTTTGTTGACATAAACATTTACGCATCTAGAAAAGAGTGTAGTTAGTATTTGGATGATTTCGAGAGTCTAAGTAGGAAGTCAATCTAGCTATAGTTTGGGTAAAAATAAATAGGGAGATGTTAGAGTGCCCAATTTTTTGGACATTTTAATGCACAGCTGATGTGGAATCACTAAAAGACATATTTTATTTCTAAATGAGAAAATATGTCACCCTCTAAGTACCAATTTCTAAGTCACTCTATCATTTCCCAAATAAATGAGAGATGCTAGAGTCGGAAGGAACATCAATTGTTTAGACCGAGTACTATGAATTTTCCTTCCTCAATTCGGTAATCAATGAACCAATATTCTGCCAATTTGTAGAGTTGGCTGAGATTTCCAAGCGACACAAAAAAAAAAAGGAAAAATATTGTTATAGGATTTAAAATTCCTAAAATTTTTAGTTGCCAAATGATCCACGGAATTCAAATGTCTACCGTATTATAATTTGTCACTAAATCCTATTTTGGATTCCTCTGGGGAAACAAACCATAGTTTTTTGTTTCTTCTGTAAGGGTATGAGCTAGGTGGGTTTCTTGCTTTATGGAACAAGAAACCCATTTCACTTTAAGATCAAAGGCTTATAAAACAGCTTTCTTGGCTTTTGCAGCTTGGAATATTGGTGTTATATGGTGCTGGTTGTATTGGCAGGACTGCTTCCCAACCCAGAAATAAAAGTAGATGCTGCATCAATTTGGTATGTGTCAATCATGTTATTTAAGAAAACTAACCGATTGTCTTCTTATTTTTATTTTGTTCTTGAAACAACAACATTAGAATTTTCTTTCTGCCGTTGCACACGTCTTACACCCAATTAGAAATCATTAATTGATTTTTTTTTTGCAGCTTGAATATTGAAGCATGGATATTTATGATACCACTTGGTTTTATTGCAGCCATCAGGTTCGAACATTTTGTAACAAGAATTAAACATTTTTAGCTCGGAAATGGTATAGTGCTCTGATAGACATTTTCGCTTCTTTCTTATTTTATACATAATTTCAGTGTGAGGGTGTCAAATGAGTTGGGCGCAGGACGTCCAAAAGCTGCAAGATTTTCAGTTTGGGTTATGGTTACTATTGCACTTATCACACAAACAATATTTGTGATTATAATTTTGATAACAAGGAAAGATTTTCCTGTGCTCTTTACAAATAGCAAGGTGGTTATGGATGCCGTTACCAAATTGTCACTATTTCTTTGCATTTCAATCTTTCTGGCCAGCATTCAACCCGTTTTATCAGGTTCGGTGTTGTGTATATAACTTGATTTGCTACTATAGTTCAAGGGATTCTCAATGTTCACAAGCCATTAATATTATTTAGGTCGTCACAAATCATTCTTTTCTCATTTGGTATTGTTCTTGCACATCCTCTTCTATGTGACATTATTTGAGCCCCAACATATGTCAGAAGACATTGATCACGTGTTGCTGTTGGGCTATCTTTTGTTGGCCAAGCTCATACACCTTGTTAAGTTTGTAGACATCAAAATCAAACTCAATTGGCTGAGTGGGGAGGCTCTAGATTTTATTTAGTTGGTCATAAAATTACACTTTATTTATGTGACTATTCTCATAACTCCTAGTACTTCAATAAAAATGACATTTGATCTAACCATTTATATCTCAATTGGTGAACTCATAGGTGTGGCTGTTGGAGCTGGTTGGCAATCTACCGTGGCTTATGTGAACATTACTACTTATTATATAATCGGGTTGCCGCTTGGTTTTCTTTTGGGATTCAAATTAGACTATGGGTTGGAGGTAAATTTTACGTTTTCTTTCTGACATATCTATATTTCACCTCTTCTAAGTCATGTTTATTCCTACAAAATGTAGTGAATTACAAAATCAATTGTCAATTGTTTGGGCGTGGAAGGCTGGCACAACCCAATTTAAGATGGTTGTATCATGCCATCGTACCCAATAAATTGGTTGTGAAAAGAACTAGCCCAGTTTTGTCAAGAAACTTGCTCGTGGGCAGAGTCCAGCCTGGGCTAGTATAGGCCCATTTAGACGGGCTAGATCAAGGTCGGGCTTAGGTAGCGCAACCCATCTTACACCAGTACTCTAAACACTTGGCTTCCTAAAGTTTAAATTTCAATCTCTTTTTTTTTTTCACTAGGGACTTTGGGCAGGTGTGCAAGTTGGAATTGCTCTACAAACGATTACACTTATCGTACTTACTGTGCGTACTGACTGGGAGAAAGAGGCAAGTTTTCAGCAGAGAAATACATTTTTTCGTTGTACAATTTACTGGTTAGATCAAAGTATTTATGATTAGTAGGGTAAAATTATTTGTTGCAGGTGGCTTTGTCAAGAGAAAGGATTTCAGATTGTGTCGGTTCAGATGATAAGTTAACTGACTGAATCCAATTAGGGGTATATATTTAGTATCCGAACTGACCAAACCATTCCGGTCCAAACAAATTTGGGAAGTTTGGAGACCGATCCAATGGTTATCCGTATTGGTTCGAATATTAAAAAGTCAAAACCAAAGGGTATGGTTCAGTCCATGGATTTGTTTGACGGATAAGAGAAAAAACCGAACCAAACCATTTATTGTTATCTTTTATATATTATATATATGTTAGAATATGTGATTGGGTATGATGAATGATGGAGATTCAATTGTTTATCGTTTTTTTTTATCTTCCTCGAATGTTGATAAACTATGTCGACTTAATCACGTACATTTAGACTTCGGTTGTGTTTGATAGCCGTTTTTTTCAGAGAAAGTAGAAAACTTTTATCAATTTTTTTTATTTTCAATGTGTTTGGTAGCGGAATGAAAAAAAATTGTCAGGTGACTTATTTTCCCCAGTTTTTCTAACTCAGGGGGAATTTGTCACCCTTCTAATACCGGAGTAAGACTTTTCTCTCCGGTGCAGAAGACTAAGAATTTTCTCTCTACTTTTACTGTTGCTTTTTTTCTATCATAATGATATCCCTCGCACTCCCTTTATACTCCTTTTGTTTATCTCTCTCTAACATAGGTAGGTTTTTTTTGGGTTAATTCCGTTTTGGCCCCCGATTTGTGACCAACTGACCGTTTTGGCCCCTAATTATGTCCGACAGTTCGTTTTGGCCCCCAAAATTCCTAAATGGCCCCAAATTTTTTCAACCTCCCAATTCTACCCCCATGGCATTTCTGTAATTATTTTTTTTTTCTTTTTCTTTGTCCACCTCATCTAACAATTGTCACATCACTCTGTCCACCTCACCCTTCTTCTCCGGCGAAAGGTTGCCGACCGGAATAAAAAATTCAAGGTCTGGTTCTCCGGCGAAGGGGCTCCGCCCCTTTGCCGGAGTTATAGAGAGAGAGAGAGAGGGGTTAGAGAGAGAGAGAAAGGTAAAGAAAGAAGAAGAGAGAAAGAAGGAGATGAAGAAGAGAGAGAAATGAAAAAAAAATTATTTTGGTAAAGGTGGCCGGCCGGAATTTTTTATTCCGGCCGGCAACCTTTCGCCGGAGAAGAAGGGTGAGGTGGACAGAGTGATGTGTCAATTGTTAGATGAGGTGGACAAAGAAAAAAAAAATAATTACAGAAATGTCATGGGGGTAGAATTGGGAGGTTGAAAAAATTTGGGGCCATTTAGGAATTTTTTGGGGCCAAAACGAACTGCCGGACACAATTAGGGGCCAAAACGGCCAGTTGGTCACAAATCGGGGGCCAAAATGGAATTATCCCGTTTTTTTTTTGTTGTTGAAACAAAACATAGGTAGGTTATCAGCAGGGGTAGAGAGAGAGAAAAATGGAACTTTTTGTTATCTTCGAATGTGGAGTTGAAGCTTCATCTTCATGATTTTATCTCTCTTTTTCTCTCTAAAAAAATGGATTTGACCCCTGACTTAAAGCAAGTATCTTTACTTATTCAACTTGGTTGAGATTTGAAACCTAAGTTGGAAAAAAAAGATACAGAGAGAGAGATGTGTTGAACTCTCTGAGTTATGGCTAGTGATGCATTGCAAAAGATTTTGTTGAACGAATTGATAAATCACAAGCAAATGGAGGTTGTTGAAGAATAGAGGCAGTGTATACGAATTGTGACAACGAAGGTAGTAGGTGTCTTTTTCAAATTGTCACAACGAAGGTAGTAGGTGTCTTTTTCTTCTTTTTGATGAAAGAAATCAAGATAGAGAAAGAAGAGGAATGAATTAAGTTATAGATTTGGAGCTACAACCTGTATCGGTACCTGATAGATTCACTGACTTGTTGACAACTGCACCCGGTTCATGTGCTCTATCCATCAAATTGGTGCTTGAGATTGGACATTTGTCGTCCCCACAAGGACAATTTGTGACTGCCAATTATATTATAAGATGGTATAACTCATTTCTACGCAGTTCAAACAATTCTATAATTATCACCCGTTGTAAAATTTGTCAATGGTTTCAGACAATTTCTACGCAG
Source organism: Eschscholzia californica subsp. californica (assembly GCA_002897215.1). Lineage (NCBI taxonomy): Eukaryota > Viridiplantae > Streptophyta > Magnoliopsida > Ranunculales > Papaveraceae > Eschscholzia > Eschscholzia californica. The sequence goes on along the minus strand of BEHA01002522.1, from coordinate 37,006 downwards.
TTCAAACAATTCTACGCAGTTCAAACATTTCTACGTGGTATCACAAATACTGAAGGCCGCGACTTTGGGGAATAAAGAAAATTCTCCGGGAAATAAAGAATTAGTCATAAAAATTGATTTAGAGGGCACATTCTTCTTTTAATCCAAAAATTGACTTGATCAAACATCACCTCCTAATCTTCATCTTCTCTCTTTCTCCCTCTTTCTCTCTCACCATCTCTTTCACTCTCTCTCACAATCTTTTTCACTCTCATTGACTATGTCTTTGTCGTTCTCACTCTAGATCTCTCTCTTTCATTGTAGATCACTCTCATATCTCTCTTTCATTGTGGATCACTCTCATCTCTCTCGTTGTAGACATATCTCTCTGTAGATTAGTTTTTTTTTTTTCGCAGTCTTTATCTCTCTTTCTCGCAACCTCTATCTCCTACTCTCTCTCTTGCATTATGTATAGATCTCTCTGTGGAGATCACAAAGTTCGTGGCCACGAAAGTTTTATAGCCACGAAACATTTTGCATCCACGAAACGTTTTGCAGCCACAAAATGGTCAGGGTCACAAAACGTTTTGTGTCCACGAAATGTTTCGCGGCCACGAAATACTCGAAGGGTTTTGCCAAAAATCTTCATTGAGGTCTGGTTCTGGCGAAGGGAACACTTCCTTCGTCGGAACAGTGTCTGTGTGTGAGAGGGAGAGAAAAACAATGAGAGATCAAGCAAGAAATAATGAAAGATTGAGAGAGAAACATCGAGAGATCGAGAGACATAGATAGGGAGAGCAATAGAGAGAGATATGTAGTGAGAGAGAGGGTAAGAGTAAGTGAGAAAGGAGAAGAAATGAGAGAGAAGAGGAGGAAATGGTAGTCAAAATGGTGGTAGTGGAAAGTTGTGGTTGTGATGGTGATAAAGAAGATGAAGATTAGGGAGTAATGTTTGATCAAGTAAATTTTTGGGTTAAAAAATAATATTCCCCTGAGAATTTATCGAAAAACATGGATTCCCTAGAGAATTTATTCCCCGGAGATTATTCTTTATGCCCCAAAGCCGCGGCCATATTGAAGCCTTCGCCACTTGAATGCCTCCTACAATAATTTAGGATATGAAAACCAGCAATTCGTGTATATACACTTTGAGATTGACAAAATGTTCTTTTCAGAAAGGAAAACCAAACATGAAAAAAGAAAAAGTTGGGAAAATAGTTATTTTTCTTTATCAAAACAAACAGTAGAACATATATAAATATTAATGGAGTAAATGTTTCTCGAGATAAATATTACTCGGAGTAAATATTTCTCTATAGTTTTTCCTTTCTCCAAGTCGTTATCAAACACAACTTTAATAGTTGGTGAGATAATGTTGATTTTTAGCACGTTCTAAGTATAATTATAGAAGGTTTTAAAGTCAAAAATTCGAAATTTTGTTTTTGGCAAAATTTTAACTTTTGGTTCAGTTATCCAACCAAACCAAACTGTTCACCCTAAATCCAGTTACGTTTTTGAATATTTTGTTTTTGACAAAATATCAATCCAAACCATGAACGGATTGGTTTGGATTGATATTTACAATAACTGTGAGAGTCGGTGGTGAGACTCCAATTAGAAGTCGGTTTGGTGAGAATCTAATTCCAAATTGGATTTCCGAATTAGACTCAAAATTAGAAACTACTCAAAATTTGGAAACTGCTCAAAACTCAAGATTAGAGTTAGTTTTCAATGCTATATATAGGGGGTTTGAGTATTGGTAAAACACACAACAACACAAACACAACAACTATTCAACATAGAGTGAGAGCAAGTGAGTGAGAAATTTTATTCATTGTTTTGAGCGGTGTTTAATTTCTCGGTCGTCGAAGATCTAATATAGAAGGTTAATTTCTATACGGTACCATCTTGGGACGAACTTGCGGGTTGTGTGAGTCGTCTTCATCTATCCTTCAAGATTGATTTCTTGTTCGCCCGAGGACGTAGGCTTTAAGCCGAACCTCGTTAATTCTGTTTGCGTATTTAGTTTTTGGCTTAGCTTTTCGATAAATTTCATAATCGGATCAATTTCTAGGATAGGTTCGATAGCTTCCAGGAACGTTTTAGTACTGACAATTGGTATAAGAGCCTTTTTGAGATTGAACGAAGAGAAGATGGGATCGAGAAGTGGTACGGTCAAATCAGGGAAATATGAGATAGAGAAGTTTAATGGGAAAAACGATTTTTCTTATTGACGGATGTAGATGAAGAATCTGCTAATCTCGCAGAAATTACACAAGACGTTGACGGGAAAGAAACCAAGAGATATGTCAAATGAGGATTGGGAGGAGTTAGATCTCTGACGCACCCGAAAAGGTTGCACACCTAAGCGGAGGTATCAAGTAGTAATCCGGCAAAGCCGGGATCGATCCAAGGATAGGAAGGTAGTTTGGATATCAAAAGGGTCTTATCCCTCGGTCTGGATATTAAAAACTAACTTAGACTAAAAAGGAAGGGAAACAAAGATAAATGAGGGGGTTTTGGATTGAAAGAGTAACAAAACAAGAAAGCAAGCAAAACAAACTAAACAATATAAGTAAAACGGGCGAGAGAGATTCGAGAGAAGAGTCGGGAGGCAACAAAAATCGGGAGACAAATAAGTGAGAGAGGTGTCGAACCGAGAATCCGATAATGATAAACCTACAAGTACGTGTAGTCCGATCTAACATTTCAAGGTATAATCGATGTTCGACTCCTAAAGTAGATGTCTCTAAGTACTACGTATATCCGGAGATCATACTTAGTCAAACAAACGTCTAAATTGATTGATCCCGAGTCAACGAAAGTGTTGTCTAGTCACCTAACTATGTGAAGTGCATGACAAGACACATGAAGAAGATATGGCTTAGACTACGATCGAAATCGAATACTTCGTTTCGCCTATTAACTACGTGAAGTGCTTGACATGACACATGAAAATACGATCGAAACGATAATCGAAATAAATGAACATCAATTTATAATCAAATCATATTAAACGTAATCACAAATTCATCTCATATAATCGACACACTAAAGTTAGCTAAACATGGTGAATGAATAAGAAATTGAAAGAAAATGATGAGAGAATCCCCTTTTTTCGATGTGGTTCGAGGCTAAGATCGTCGGAAAATATGACTGTTTAGTTACAGCCGATCTCCTTAGTAATTTTCTGGGTTCCCCCATAGCGACCACCATCATCTTCTCCATTTAGAACACAACCTGCATTAAAGCTAACCCTAGCTTTCTCCCTCTAGAAATTTCTTGTCCAAAATGGGGAGATCGGCCAAGTTTCCGGCCAAGATCATGACATGGGGAGTAAAAGCCCTAAGTTTTTGGACCAAGAAGGTCGCCGGAAAAGTAAGAAAATCCGACCAAGTTTCCGGCCAAAAATCTCAAAAAATCCGGCCAAATGAACATAGATCCGGGCCAAAGGAAGCTTGGCCGAGCTGTGCGCATCCAAGGAAGCTTCCCGTGCCCGCGACCGCGTCCAAGGAGGTCCCGTCCGTCCCTTGCTTGCTGTCCCGTCCAGCATCTTCCCGTGCTGTTGCTGCTATGCCGGCTGGTACTCGTGGAAGTTGCTGCGGGTGCGTCCTGCTGTTGCTACCGAGCAGAACCCGAGCTGCTGCTGCTACCTGCCGAGGTAGCAGCAGCTTCTCCCAAGCCGACCAAAGCTTTGGCAGGCCTAGTGATGGCCGGCCAAGCTTGGCCGGCTCCCCTCCTTCTCCTTCCTCTCTATCTGTTCTCTAGCTCAAACTCTCTTTGCAAGAAACTCTTAAGAACAGCAAACCCTAGCCTCCTTGCCTCCTTTTCTCTCTCTACTTTGGTGCTTGGTTCATGATGATGAATAGTAGCCTAAACTACTAAAACCCTATAGTCCCTTGACTTAGTCAATTCATTTAGACTTTGTTGACTCTACTCCATAAAGAGAGGGTGCTCATATAAATCTTCCTCGTCATTCTTCTTTGGGCTTGTGTGGGCTTTGGGCTTGTGTGGGCTTTGGGCTTGGTTTAGAAATCAAGAGGTGCCTCCATCATGTCTCTACATTTAGAACCAAGGGGAGTGCCTTCAAGAAAAGACCTTGGTTTCTTTCTTTCATAACTTCCCCGTCCGAACTCCGATTCGACTTCCGTTTTCACCGTCGGACTCGTCATTGACTCCACTTGTAATTTGATTTGCTTGAAGTCATTTTCTCTCGTTTTGGGCACATGAAATGATAGTGATAATTCACTCCTTTTATTCCGAATCACACGCTTAACTCCAAAATAAGTACCTAACATGAAAACACATAAAATATTATTGATAACACTCGAAATGGACTAATTAGTCTAAGTTAGGCTCTCTAAATGTGACATTTTCGTGTCACATCAAGATCCCCAAACTTAAACTTTGCTAGTCCTCGAGCAAATAAAACAAAATAAAAGCCTAACTCACTTTCGGAGGCATCCCCGTTGCATTTAGCGTATGCAACAAGCCTTTAAACCTCTAGGTTACCCCTAGAGGACGAGTGTCGTCTCGTGAGGGTTTTCATAGTTGATACCCACAAACATCGAGTCTCATGAGACACAAGGGTCCAACATCCAAATCATAGATAAGAATGGTTCATATAGTAAAGGGTTTAAGCATGTCAACACATAATGACTCAAGTAAATAAGTTCATGTAAAAGCTAAAGACCTCTTCACTAATGATCTTACCCTAAAATGCAAGTGTCATACCATAATGAGCAACATCTATGTTCCGAAGTCACAAAATTTTGATTCCTAAGTTAGTACATTTTTAAAATTCAAAAAAAAAAAGTTAGTACATTTCGCCCCGACTTTGGCCTCACGGACATACACTCCAAAAATGAAATCACTCAAGAATGGTTCGCTCGTATGTGTGAGTGTGATCACTAACATGGACTCAACACATAAAAAGGGGTGAGGACAACATTTTAGAACGAATGATCTTCGAAAAGGAAGTAACCACTAAATGGAGTGGGGAAACTCACTCACCCTTCTCACCCATTCTACCATCTAAAAATGCCTTCTAAAGGTTAGCGGATACTAGAGATGGATGATGATGGTGGATTCCCGATAATGTTGACTTCTTCATGATAGAACCTCTCAAGCGCTTCCACATTTGTTTCTTGCTCGAATACTTATTCATGAACATACACACAAACACACATATATACAATCACACCACTCACACAAAAGAGCTAACACATGCTCAAACATACACATAAACCATTATTATATCATTCTTGTTTTTTCTTTCTTTTTTTTTCTATTTTTTTTCATTCATTTTTTCTCATTTTTTTTTCTTTTCATAACACATTACAGTCAACCAAAACAAAATACAACACACACAACTCTATTCTTGCAATCAAGTTTTTCATTTCATACTTGCTTTGACCTTCTTCATTCTTTTCTTCTCATGTCTTCATTATCGGGATATAAGATGATGGATGATGATGGAGTATCCGCCTTCCTCTAGTTGACGCTCTGGTTTCATGGACTACAAGGGCAAGGTTAATTCGCTATCATAATGTCACTCTTAGTGGCTAAGAAAGTTGAGCACACGAGATCAAATGAGCTCTTTTAAAAGTTATGAGGTTGAGTAGCTCTTCATTCTACTCGGAGTTAGCGCGGAAGAATACACTCGAAGGACAATTTAGGCTTTGAGCTCTCACATGGGTTAAGTCTCCATTAGTGACTAATCTAGGTCTCTTAGAGATGTTTCTTCTTCACTAGATGCTACTCACATGGCACGACACAAACACTAAAAGACTCGACTTTCATGCAAAGACAATTAGCAATCACAAAACTCATCAACTCGACACATATGCATCAATATTCTTAAAACTATCACTACAATCACATGCAAATCTACTCAAAATGTTCAAAAATTTTCAAATTTTGGGTAATTTGAACCCTTTTGTCTTTGAAACCCACGGTCATGCATTGGATATGGTCATATCCCGCATCCCTAAACTTAAAACTAACATTGTCCTCAATGTTCTAAGTATACACTCACCAAAAGATAAAGAGGCACATCAATTTAAAGAGAAGAGTGGAGAGATATTACCATAACAGAAGGAGATAAAAGATGATACTACCAAGGCTCATGTATAAAGAGGTTCCAAGTTGATGCTAAGCTCGCGCCATCCCCAAACTTGGAACAAACCACGCCTTAGAACTAAAACACGTAAGAAATGCTCCTAAAGTATCAACAAATATCATAAGAATGAAGCACAGAGAAACATGACCATATAAAATGACCACTCACGCGGGATCACTCGATTGCATTGAGCTATGCAATTAACCTTTGATTCTCTTGTTGTCACACAAGAGCACGAGTTATGTCTCGTGGAAGGTTTCCAGAGATGCTACCCACAAACATCAAGACCATCTTAATCGGCTAACGATCATATAGTAAAGGCCGGAAGATTTGGGGGTCAACCCAAAGAAAACTATATACAAATGCTAAAAGTCTCACAAAAATATTAAACCAACGAAGTGCACGTGAGACTAAAAGCGAAAAGAGACCATCCCCAAACTTAGTGGATGCACGGTCCAGTAAGTACGCATAAATGCTAGGGGCGACGACTAAAAATTCGTCAAAAGGGTCGACATATAAGTGAAGTGGGAGGAGGTCAGTCGAAGGCAAGAAGTCATCCTCAAGCTTAGTGGATAGAATATCCACTAAGTCCCTAGACATGCTAGGGAAGACGTCCGAAGTGTCCCAGAAAGGGTCAACAACCGAGTCGGAGATAATGTGGAAGGTCGAACTAAACTCTGAGGGTGAGGCAATAGGCTCGGGGACCAAGTCATGGTCCATAATTTCCTTAGGTAAATAATCTAACAAGCTATCCACTATCTCTTCAACTACTATGTTATCGACACCCTTAAAGGCATCAGGAGCCTCAAAGTTTGTTGCAACACCTTCACTTCTACATAACTCATGCAAGTAATCACAAGTGCTAAAAATTGGAAAGTTCAACATCGTGTGATCCCCAAACTTGCTCATAGAGCTATCATCCTGAACATTAAAATCTAATGTAGTCTGATTATGGTGAGATGACAATGGTCGAGGGATTGAGCAATAAGGTTCACCGGTCAGTTCATGCTCTAAGGGTCTATCAAGAGCTTCTTCGACATTTAACTGAAGACTAGAGTTAGGTGTATTACGCTCACCATCATTCATAGTCTCTTCTTGAGTTTGGGGTGCGCAAACCCCTTGTGTCAAAAGCCCTGACGAACGTTTCTCGGTGACAGAGGTGTATGAGGAGATCTCTGATAAGTGGATGCTTGATTCAGGGGCGTCACACCACATATGTCCTAATAGGAAGTGGTTTTCTACCTATAGGAGTATAGATGGTGGTACAGTTATAATGGATAATGATAATATATGTAAAATTGTGGGACTCGAAACAATACGTATCAAGATGCACGATGGAGTGGTAAGAACATTGACGGACGTAAGACACATACCCGATTTGCGGAAAAATCTAATTTCCCTTGGTGTGTTAGAGCTGAACGACTGTAAGATAATTATAGAGAATGGTTCCATAAAAGTCGTTAAGGGTTCTTTGGTGGTGATGAGAGGTGCTCGTTACGAAAATTTATAAAACTTTTGGGGACAACAATTACGGGAGATGTAGCAGAGGAATCAGTGGAAGGGATCCAATGGCTTGTACGAGGCTTTGGCATGTGCGCCTTGGGCATATGTTAGCTTCCAAGGGTGGTTCCAGGTATTTTGTTACATTCGTTGATGATCATTCGAGATTTGTCTAGCTTTATTTTCTGAAGCATAAGAATGAGGTATTCAACACGTTCCTGGTGTGGAAGGCAATGGTTGAGAACAAAACTGGTCGAAAGCTGAAGACGTTAAGATCGGATAATGGGATCGAGTACACGGATGGGGCACTCAAGGAGTTTTGTAACCAGGAAGACATTGTGAGGCACTGGACAGTAGTAAACACACCTCAGCAGAATGAAGTCGTAGAGAGATTGAACCGTACACTACTTGAGAAGGCTAGATGTATGCGCTCCAATTCAGGATTAGGCGTAGAATGGTGGACAGAATCTGTTGCTACAACATGTTATATTATGAACAGAATCTGTTGCTACAGAATGAAGTCGCAGAGAGATTGAACCGTACACTACTTGAGAAGGCTAGATGTATGCGCTCCAATTCAGGATTAGGCGTAGAATGGTGGACAGAATCTGTTGCTACAACATGTTATATTGTGAACAGGTATCCACATTGTTTTTTAGATGGCGACATACCTTACTAGGTATGGTCAGGTGAACATGCAGATTACGGGGGACTTAAGGTTTTCGGTTGTATGACCTATTACCATGTCAAAGGTAACAAACTTGATAATATAGCAAAGAAGGCAATTTTCTTAGGATATGCTACAGGAGTAAAGGGTTATCGGTTATGGTGTACGGAAGACAAAAAGTTTGTAATCAGCAGAGATATGTTTGATGAGTCATCTATTGTAGCTATGGCGAAACCTGTGGTGCCTAGTTGTGGTGATGTTGGGTCTACTAAAGCACAAGTAGTGGAAGTAGAAGCCGAAGCCCAACGGGTTTCTAGGAATCATGATCAGGTGGAGCATCAGGATAGTACTCCGGATGAGGAAATTGATGAACACAATCATGAGGAATTTCAAGGAGAAGGTACACAAGTTTTACAATAACAACAACAGGATGTTTCGGTACACACTAGGCCTAAACGTGTATATAAGCTGGTACAGAGGTTAGGGTCAGACAAACCTCTTAGGCATTACGGGCAGACAAATGTGGTTGAATATGCACTCTCGGTGGAAGACGACGAGCCGGTCACTTTCAAACAAGCTATTACCGCAGAGGAAAGAGAGAGTTGGTTGGTTGCTATGCAAGAAGAGATGGAGTCTCTTCACAAGAACAAGACATGAGAGGTTGTCCCATTGCCCAAAGGTAAGTTTGTTATTGGTTGTAAATGGGTGTACAAGAAGAAAGAGGATTCTTCCGAGATCAAGGGTACAAGGTATAAGGCAAGACTAGTGGCTAAGGGTTATGCACAAAAAGAAGGGTCGACTACAATGAGATTTTCTCCCCGTCGTGAAACATACTTCTATTCGGGTGCTATTGAGTATTGTTGCTAACAGTGATCTTGAGTTGGAACAACTCGATGTTAAAACCGCCTTCTTGCACGAAGATTTGGAAGAAGAAATTTATATAGCTCAACCTGAGGGATACAAGGTTGACGGTAAAGAAAATCAAGTATGTCGTTTGAGAAGTCTCTTTACGGATTGAAACAATCCCCTCACCGGTACAAACGATTTGATTTTTTCATGCGAAAACATGGTTTTCGCAGAAGTGACTATGATTGTTGTGTATACATCAAGAAGCTTCGCGAAGATGACTTTATTTATGTCCTTTTGTATGTGGATAACATGCTTATTGCTTCTCGAAGCATGATGGAGATAGATAAGTTGAAATCTTAACTCAGTCAAGAGTTTGAGATGAAATACATGGGCGTTGCAAAGAAGATACTGGGAATGGAGATTAAGAGAGAGCGATCAAGTAAGAAACTGTACTTGAGTCAGAAAGGTTACATCGAACGAGTAATTTCTCGATTCGGGATGCAAAATGCGAAGGCGGTGTCAACACCTTTGGCACCACACTTCAGGCTCTCGGTAAGACAATCTCCCACTACTACGGTGGACAAGGATCATATGGATCGGGTACCGTATGCTACTGCAGTTGGCAGTTTGATGTACGTTATGGTATGTACTCGTCCGGGTATTTCACGGGCGGTCAATGTGGTTAGTAGGACGACAAATCCAGGGAAGACACATTGGGAAGCTGTGAAGTGGGTTTTGAGGTACTTGAAAGGGTACTGTTTATACGGGTTTGTGCTTTGGTGGAGACACATGTCAGGTAAGCGGTTATGTTGACTCGGATTATGCTGGCGATCTAGATAGAAGACGATCTACTACTGGTTATGTATTTAGGGTACATGGTGCTCCAGTTAGTTGGCGATCGATGTTACAAACTTCAGTTGCGTTATCTACTACGGAGGCCGAGTATATGGCTATGGTCGAGGGTGTGAAGGAAGCATTGTGGTTGTGGGGTCTTCTGGATGATCTAGGGATTAAGCAAGAGAGCGTAGATGTATGGTGTGATAGTCAAAGTGCGATCCACTTGGCGAAGAATCAGGTTCGTCATGCTCGTACTAAGCATATCGATGTCAGGTATCACTTCGTACGAGATGTTGTAGAGGAAGGTGATATTTCTCTCATGAAGGTTCACACAGATGAGAATCCCGCAGACATTTTAACTAAAGTGGTGACGTGTAGCAAGTTTCAACATTGCCTGGAATTGCTACAAATCAGCTCGTGTTAAGTTGCCCGAAAGGGCGTAATGGCGACAAGGTAAATCTTTATGTGAAGGGTTGGTAGAACTACGGTAGGCTTGATCCTATAAAAGGGTACGTAGGCAGCCATGGTCATATGGTGCAGTCGGATGAAGTTACAAGAAGCAGATATATCTTATAAGGAGTAGAGCTAGTGTTCGTCCAAAATTTGAAGTATATCAAATTGTGTACGAGGTAGAGAATTGTGAGGGTCGGTGGTGAGACTCCAATTGGAAGTCGGTTTGGTGAGAATCCAATTCTAAATTGGATTTCCAAATTGGACTCAAAATTGGAAAGTATTCAAAATTTGGAAACTGCTCAAAACTCAAGAGTGGAGTCAGTTTTCAATGTTATATAAAGGGGGTTTGAGTATTGGTAAAACACACAACACAAACACAACAACTATTCAACATAGAGTGAGAGCAAGTGAGAGAGAAATTTTACATTGTTTTGAGCGGTGTTTAATATCTTGGTCGTCGAAGATCTAGTATAGAAGGTTAATTTCTATACGGTACTATCTTGGGATGAACTTGCGGGTTGTGTGAGTCATCTTCATCTATCCTTCAATAAAGATTTCTTGTTCGCCCGAGGACGTAGGTTTTAAGCCGAACCTCGTTAATTCTGTTTGCATATTTAGTTTTTGGCTTAGCTTTTCGATAATTTTCATAATCGGATCAATTTCTAGGATATGTTCGATTACTTCCGCGAACGTTTTAGTACTGACAATAACCGAACCCTTTGGATCAGACTACGGATAGGCTCAAAAAATCGGTGATGCAGGCGCATCTGGCGTGGAGACTATTTCCATGACCGGACCCGGTCATGGACCAACCGGCCAGAGAGAGTAGATTTAGAAAGTCCTTATTTTAGTATGATTATTAATTAATTTAGGTTTAGGAATTATGCTATTTTAATATTTCCAATAATTGGAAAGGTCCAGATTTGAGTCCAGTTATTTAGGCAGTTGCAGTATTTAATTATTTAGGAAGTCTAATTCAAGTCTATCTAGGAAAGTCCAGAATCCTATAAAAGGATATCTAGTTTGTCTATTATTCTCAGATTGAGAGAAAAACTCCATTGAAGTTTTAATCAAGTTTATTATTTAGAGTTATTTGATCTTTATTTTCATCGTTCTTATTTAATTATTCATCTCTTTTAATTCCGCTGCGTTTCTACATCAAGTGGTATTCAGAGCCATCAAAATTCTGAATTTATTTTTTTTATTTCCGCGAAGGTTAGTTCTTATATATCAATGGATTCTTCGTCTTATAGTGATGAAAGTTTTTTTGAAGAAAGATCGGATTGCGAGGAATATGATTTATCTTACCAAGATATTTCTTTCCATGATCCACAAGAAGATAACTTCTCCTACTATGAGGCAGAAAATTTCGATGAGTCAAGTATGGATGATTTTGGATACGAGTGGGACTATTCAAAACACAACTACGAAGACAAAATAAATATAGAAGAACATCATCATAACCCAAAAAAGCATTCGACGTGTTCATATGTTTGGGAACCCGGAGACAAACCAAGTAAGTCTTATTCTTCGTATTATCCTTCTTCATCTTCTTCTTTCTCTAAGGAACAACCACCACCATATCATCATCTTTCAAGACAATTTTATGACCGTGAATCCTTCCATAGGGTTCCGTATGTTGGTTCTGATCATTATCTTCCTACCTTGTTCGATGCCCAACACCAACGAGAACAACGACAAATTTGTTCTGCCCAGGGTTTGCCCCAATTTTATCCGGATGTGGTTTTGGCGGAGGAGGGTGGTTGCCGCCGGAATGATTGGATAAAACCACCATCACCCTCACTACCCCCACCGCCACCTAGGGTTCCTCCAATTTCTTGGAATTACGGCTCCCCTAATTATCATAACAATCATCATTCCTATAGTGATCGTTCGCTTGACCCTTCAATTTCCCCTCATCATCCTCATCGTCGGGAGGAGGAAGGGTTCCCCAATTCTTATTATTCTGATCATAATAGATTCTCACAACAGCACCCACATCAAGTAGAAAATCTTATGATTCCAGATTACCATCACCATCATCCTACTGATAGGGGAGCTGGTGGCTTTAATGGATGTCAAAATCAAGACCTTTTGTGGAATCAATCTGATCGTCGCCCTAATGATAATTATATGTATCAGTATGGTTCGGCAAATGATCAGGAGCCGGCAACATCCTGGCGTAATGGAGAGGTTGATAATGAAGATTGGAGAAGGAGATTCGATAGTCATAGTAATGATAATCATAATGAACAGAAAACTGTGACGACTTTTGACATTGAAGTTGACGATGATGGGGAGAGTTCGGATCCCTCTATACGTAGTAGAAGACCACTTAAATTTTCGGATACCAAAGCATCTACAGAAAATAGGGAAACAATACCTGTAAAAGAAGTAGATGTCTCTTTCAAATCCAACTCGTTGGTAGCTAAAGCAAACTCAGTTTCTTTGAACTCTGCTGCAACATCCATGTCTAAATCTAAAAAGAGGAAAATTACAGACCCTGTGTCAGGTTCTTCACTATCTCCTGTTACCGAGCTCCATGAGGATCGATTACGCAGTACCACTGGGTGTTTAAAGGAGACAAAAGATGGAGTTGGAAATGCTGAATGTCGAATTATTGATAATTTTGGTTCACAGGTTGGTAACAATAGGATCGATGTGTCACTTGATCGTAATGGTGTAGTACGTCCTTTGATTTCCAGTGTTTGTATCGATGGACTGTCTAAATCCGAGATTAAAAACAAGAAGAAGAGGTCAAGGAAAAAGATGAAAGGGAACATTTCGGATTCACAAAGGTCAAGGATCGTTGAAAGCCATGACATTCATAAACGTTCACTCAGCTCTAACCATGGTGCAGACGCTGCCTCGAGTTCTGAGAAGAGTAAGATGTACCCTAAAACAACTAAAGTTCTAGCTTCAATGATCGTAAATAGTGGAGGGACAGAGTCACCTCTAAGCTTTCCGCTAGGTTCAAATAAGTCGCCTAGGAATAAGAAGAGAAGCTTGGGAACTTTTGCAATTTCAACCGACTCTAGTCCTATTGCATTTGTGGGTTTGAATCCGACAATTACGAAATTTGCATCCGATAAGTTAAAGAAGGAATTGGGTCGGAAGAAGGGCTTAGAGATTTGCATGGCTGGGAAGGCACACCACTTAGTTGAGTTAGCTAAAGAGCAACACTCTTTTGTTATTAGTACTTTATGTCGTTCGGGGAAACTTACAACAACATATGATATTGCGAAGAAGATGAGTGTAGACTTGGGTTTTTCAACGACGTTGAGTATAATCTTCTTCATCGAATTACTAGATGACGGGAGATGTAGAAATTTGTTGGAAGATTATTTCCCACGATCGATCTTTCGAGATTCCCTGC
>BEHA01002522.1:0-20981 GCA_002897215.1 Eschscholzia californica subsp. californica | reverse complement strand
AATAAAATGGTTGGTTTTCTTGATTAGGTGTCTTTTGCAGAGTTAGGTGTGAAAAACGGTTAAAAATGAGAAAAAGATGCATAAAGGGTATTTTGGTCATTTGGAGTCAAGGACATTCTGGAAATTTGGCCAAGGTCAGTCCATGGTTGAAAAGTAGAGGTCGAGACGAGTCTGTAGGAGAAAACGGAAGTCAATTCGGAGTCCGGATGAGTGAAAAATGCAAAGTCAAAGTCAGGTCAACATTTGGTCAACATTCGGTACAATGTCGGGCAAGTTTCTGGCCCGCGGTATGCCTAAGGACACGTGTCGAGATCGGAAGGCCGTCGCATCCAGTTCCCGTGTTTCTGCTGAGCATCGAATAGGTCGGATCCTGTGTAGCGCGTTGCGGCTTTCTTCGGTAGCCCCATTCTCACGTTATAATCTCAGCCGTTACCCTCCGTGTCCCAGATCCGACGGCTCCGGATGATTTTCCATTTCTTATGATCCCGTGCAACCGAAGTCACTTAGCTCCCATAGCCCCAATCCCGCGTTTTAATCTTGACCGTAACCTTCCGTGTTTTCAAGATCTGTCGGTTCTTGTGCATCAGCCACTTTATCATTTATTCCGTGCACCCGGAGCAGTTTAAACTCCGTGCTCCGGGACACGTGGCATTGTATCGTCACTCCAGATCCGTGCGCGTGAGATCCGACGGCTGCTGCTTCGATTCACTCTATTATCTTACATCTGGCCACACCAAATCAAACCGAATTCCCAACTTTAAACCCTAGCCGCCAACTACAATTGGTTATGCCTTAGGGTTTTGCACTTTAATCCCTAAAACTCCAAAAATGACCCTCTTTTCTCCTACTATTTACCATTTGACCCAATCAAAACCCTAACCCAACTCTATAAATAAATCTCTTGCTCCTCCATTAAAGGCTAGACTTGCAAACCCTCTCAATACTCCTTCTTCTCTTATCCCTCTTCTCTATCTCCTTCTCCTCTTTATATCCCTCTTCTTACCTAAAACCTCTTCTTACTCAATCCCTCTTCTCTACTATTAAATCCATCTTTTCCATTCTTTTTCCATCTTCTTCTCTACCACTATTCTTTCTTCCATTAATAGTCTTCTTCTTCTCCCTTCCATATTCTTCTATCATCTTTACCCTCTTCATCTCTTCTTTCCAACTTCTTTCTAGATCTAATTTCTTCTTCTAACCTTCTAATTTCTCCATACCTTCTTCTCTAAAATCTCTTCTTCTTCTATCTCTCTTCTAAATTTCTCTTCTTTTATCTTCTAATAAGCTATTATTTGGAGTTTTGAGCAATATTCTTGAGATACTTGGAGCTTAAATTGGACATCAAAATTGAGATACATGGGAATATGGATTGGGAACATTTTTGGTGATTTCTTTCCATTAATCTTTTGTAATTCCATTTATTTTATGAATTCAATGAATATTATTTTAGATTCCATGAGTAACTAAATTTTGTATCTAGGGTGTAGAGGAAACCCATATTTGGGCTTATTTTGAGATATGTTATAAATCAATGAATCCTTATTTTGAGCTTCAATGCCTATTGATTGTCATTTCATGTTGATTCTATAACCTTGTTATCATTCATGTATTATAATTAGATATTTCATGCTTTTATTGATTTATTAGATGAGATATGCCTTTTAGATCTTGAATGATAGTGTAGGAAATTAGTTTTATACGGTAATCAATCATACATTCTTGATTTTGAATTGTGTTATTAAAGAATATATTCCGAAATCTAAATAGTTTATTATGTTAGATTTTGAGTTATACATGAGAAAAGGGATTTGTTAATTAATGCATGTTTTAAGTAGTCCATTTATGTGGTGAAATCGAAAACCCTAGATTCTTCTTCTCATCTTGATTTAATTCTTATTAGTCTATTAGTATTGCTTTCTTTTTGTCATAGTAGTTTCCAAATCAAATCAAAAGTTTGAAAGGGGGTTTAATTCGAGATTTAGATAAAATAGCTTGTCTCTTGGGACGATACTCGACTTATTAGAAATACTATAACTTGACCCCGTATACTTGCGGGAATAGACCTATTTTTGGGCCTATCACTTTTGTTCCAAGTAGGCATGGTACAGACAACATCCTTCTAGCCACTGAAATTGCTAACTCTATGAAAACTCAAAAAGGCAAGCAAAAACACTTGGGACTCAAACTAGATATGAGTAAAGCCTTTGACAGAGTATAATGGTCTTTCCTCTTGAACATCCTAGCTAGGTTTGGTTTCTCTGATGCCTTCTGCAGCTTGATTTCTCAATGTATCACTACCTCTACCTCCTCTGTTCTTCTCAATGGCATTCCAGGTCCTTCTTTCTCTCCCTCTAGGGGACTCAGACAGGGAGACCCACTCGCACCATACCTATTTATTATTTGCATGGAATCTTTCAGCAAAATGTTTCTTAAGGCTCAAACAAGTGGACATATACAAGGTTTCAAAATATCCGACTCTTCTCCCATTATATCCCACCTATTTTGCTGATGATTGCCTTTCTCAAAATGGACTTACCCTCAGTCCATCATTTACTGGTCTTCTCCAAAAATTTGGCCTAGTCTCTGGACAGATGATTAATTTCTAGAAAAGTGAGATTTTCTTTAGCTCTAATGCTCATCACAAGCATTGCAAAATAGTTTCAAGGATTCTTAAAGTTCACCAAATTATACACCAAGATCCCTATCTAGAAACTAACATATTTATTGGAAAATCTAAGGTAACACCTTTCCTCTCTCTCCTAGACAAGCTCCATCAAAAGCTTAGCACTTGGAAAAAAACCTTCTTTTTCAAGCTGGAAAAGGAAAATTGATTAAATCTTCTCTTTCAGCTGCTCCTAGATGCCAGATAGCTATTTTTAATCTTCCTTGCAAGATCAAAAATAACATCACATCTCTTCAAAGAGATTTCTGGTGGGGAACAAAATCCAACTCTAGGAAACTCTACTTGAAAAGTTAGACTTCTATTTGTAAGCCTAAAACTATGGGAGGTCTCGGGTTTCGTAATCTCAAATTGGATAATCTCTCCCTCAGAAGTAAGCTCAACTGGAACCTTAGAACTCAACCAGACAATACATGGGTCGAATTCATGGAAGCTAAATATAAATTCTCTTCAAAAACTCAGCTCAACTGCCTTCCAAATTTCTCTTAGGTCTGGAAAAATATTTACAGAAATCAGGGGCATGTAGATAAATATATCACATGGGATGCTAGTGATGGAAATCTGGTTAACATTTGGAATGACTCTTGGATTCCTGGAGTGCAGTCTCTAGGCTCTCATATGAATGATATGAGATACACTCGAGTCTCGCAACTTATCACTTCTGACCACACTTGGAACCAACAAATTTTAAACCTCTTATTCTCACCAGATATAATCAATAAAATTTTGTCCATTCCACTAACCACAAACTGTGATACCCAAAAATGGAACCTATCCCAACAAGGAACATTCTCAGTGTCCTCTCTATACAAGTACATGATCCACACTCCCACCACATCTGATACAAATAGGTCTGTCTTTTGGAAGCCATTGTGAGAATTGAGAATTCATCCTAGAATCCTACTATTTCTCTGGAAACCTTGCTCGAAACATATTGCCTCTTAACACCTTGTTGAGCACCTACATGGATAACATACAACCAATATGCCCTCTCCGCAAAGAACCAAATGAAACAATTATCCACTTCATACATGAATGCAGGATCTCCGGAGCTCTAATTCATCACTTCACACCCACACATCAGCTCCATGGAGAACCAACCTCTTTTGCTGATTGGTTCATTGGCTATCATAATCTTGAAAACCAGAGTGAACATCCTAATTCACTTACCGCCCTGGAAACAGTCTCAACTACCTTATGGCACTTATGGAAACATAGATGTGATATCATTTTCAAGGAGAAGCATTTTAACATGGGATTTCTTATTGCATCCATTAACAGCTTCTTATACACCCAAACTGCTACTCTCAAAACTTACAAACAAACGCAGACATCTACAACTATCCAGTGGTGCCCTCCTCCTGAAGGATTCCTGAAAGTCAATTATGATGTATCTTGGGATAAAGACTCCCTTCTCACTTATATTGCTATTGTCATTGCTGATTCTACATGTACTCAACTCGCAAAAGAATTCGCCCTCTACAGCAGCAGATCAGTAGATGATGGAGATGGTAAAGCTTGCTTGCATGGGGTAAGATGGGCTAAAGAACATGGCATCAACAAAGTTGTTCTTGAAGGGGATTCAGTTAATGTGTGTAACTTTTTGAATGGGAAGAAGAACTCAACCCATTGAACTTCAAAGCACTCTCTCAACGAAGTTAGAAATTGTGTTTCTTATTTTGATAATATAAATTGTGTGTATGTAAATAGAAAGTTTAACAGTCAAGCTCATAATCTTGCTGTTAACTCGAGGAAAACCAAAACTTGCACCTCAGTTTGTTTTCCTAACTGCTTGATATCTCACTGTAACATCAATGATCATGATGTAATTTTCTATCAATAGATGTTATTTTGTCTCAAAAAAAAGGTATTAAACCATCCTCCCTGCCCCACACACACCCACAATGCAATGCACAACCATTTTGTAAATCCAATGGAAATATTTATTTTAAAGAAATTTGACTATGATACCACCAATGCACTGCAATCTTTTGCAACTATTTTTACAAATGTTTTTAAAATTGACTATTATACTCCCAATGCAATGCAACCATTTGCAACTCTAATGCCACTATTTTTCTTAAATGACTATTATACGTCCTCCTCGTCCAATCCGATGCATCCTTATTAAAATCAGTTACAAAACAGTTGAACCTTTTTGTAAATCTTTTTGTAAAAAGATGCTCAAATTTATCTTCTCATTTAGATATTTTATCAAAGACCATATCTTTGCATAAGACTGTAAAAGTTCAGTAATTTACTTCATCCTCACTTTCAATCGAATCTAAATTTTACCAAAATTAGAAAAAATAGTTAATCAAATAAGAAAGCATTTGAACTTGCGAATTAGCATCTAATATTGTAACTTTAACTTGAGAATTAAGATCTATCGCTTCATGAAAGAAATTTTCGAATTATCCAATACAAAAATCGCACAATCATATGTAAGAAGCAACTATCTTTTGAAGGATGAAATAGACGACGGGAGAGGAGGAATGAGATCTAATTTGAGCGCATAGAGACAGAAAAGGGGAAAAAGGATAAAAATAGGTATTTTGCCATTTAAGTATACTAGGTATAACCCGTGCCTTTGGCACGAAAGCTTCTATTGAACATTGTATGCGTCTAAAGTTGTAGGCTTACTGTTGTCAAAATACCTTAATATTTGAGAATGTAAAACTTCAAAACTAATAATACTATATAAAAAACTAAATCTACTTAGAGATTAGATTTGCTTACTGCCATTATACAATCTGAAAAGTATAAAATTACAAAATTTGTAACAAAATCATTATCAACTTCTTCGAATCTAATTTTTAAACTGGTTTTAAATTCTATAAAATTTAAGGATAAAGAAATTGGAACTTGAAGAAGATAATGTAAGTAAAAAAAAGTACATTAAACTTAAGGCGAAACATCAACCTGTTTCTTCTGAGTTGTTTAAATATTAAATCGACGGGAGTTAGAGAACATAAGTTGTGCTTCATTTGTTCTTCTTCATTGCGATTGCTTTAGCTTCTCTACATTGGAAGACAAAAACAAAAAAAAAATCCTTTTGGTCCAGTAAAAATTAAATAAAGCCAAATTGACTAATCCCTCAAAAAGTTCAGATTAAAAAATTTCGAAATTTAGTGGCAAGAACTGATTTAGAGATATTTACTCTGAAGAAACAATCCTACTTTGTAATTCGCTAAAGAAGAAAACTTCTTACAAAACAAACATACAAGCCGATGAATGAAAGAAAAATAGAAACTCAATATTGTAGTTGATTTTCTTTTTGAAACTTTGAATGAATATTGTAGTTGATTTTTGGAGTACCTAGAGTGTCATTGGATGGTCGTACTCCAAAATATAAACATATAGAGAGTACATGTAGTTGTGTAGATTTTTGTTATGAACTGTGACTGCCACTAAATTTTTATAGTTACTTTGCTGATTAATAACAACATAATTACTTGCCAAAGCTACACACTCTTAAACTTTGCTGATTAATAATAATTAAAGCGATTTGAACTTAATCAACATGTGCTTCGTATGTCCCATGTGGTTGTAAACTAAGTTTCTCTATATACGAAAAGCGATTGAGGACGCTTACGTACGTATGCAATATAATTGGAAAAAAATTAGGATACTTTACTTTATTCATGATGCTTGTAAGGAGGTTCAAAATCCCCAACATTTTGATATTAAGCGAAAGCATACAAGTTCCTAACGTTAGACAAACAATTTGGGCATAAACATAGAAGTAACTTGTGGGTGTACATACATGTTGAATACTTGGGAACGCTATGAACTCTTATTCTTACGAATGATCGGTTTGTTACCTTAACAGATTATTTTCAAAAATTGAGTTAAATAAGAACACAAACAATGTTCTATTGAGATTTTTTTATATTTGAAAAACGACGATTATACTCCACAACGATTTCCTAATTAACCAACAATGTGATAACCAGACCCTACTTGAATGTTAACCGACATATAGACACTGAAGCATATTCATGCTAGAGATTAAGAAGAGAACGGAAGGATATACCGGAAAGAAACAAAAAAAACAATGGCGGGTTAAAATTTGCATCTAAATAAGTATATTTACCTGAATGTATCGGGGCAAGAGAAGGAGGATGGTGAACACAAATATAAACTGCGGACAATCTCCTTTGACAACAGTACTAAATCAACAAAATGCAATTAAGCCAATTATTTGGGAAGCAAATTATGATAGGTCTAATCCAATATAATCGAAGAGGTCATGTATGGACTGACTTCTTCCATTTTAATATTATGAGAAAGCATATAAATTTGGTCACTTGAAAATGAATTTGGGCGTACACATAGAAGTAACTGTTGGGTATTCATACGTGGAGAATACTTGCCAAAGCTACACACTTTTATTCTTATAAATGACTGATTTGTTAACTTGACAGATCTTATTATTAAAATGGTCAATCATTTTCATTGTTTGTTTTTAGCTATCATGCACTATTGGATTTACCTGTACTATTACCTAGACTGATACAATCCAAACCTTAATTTTTATCAGACATTTGATCAAACACATTTATGACAACTTCTACATTACAAATTAGAAATCCAGCTCTGAAATATTAATAACCCAACATTTAGAAACATCACAATGAACTACTGAAATCAAGATTAAAGTGAACTATTGAAATCAAGATTAAAGTGAACTACTGAAATAATTCATTCCTCAAATCAATTGGTAAAAAATTACTGACCTTTTGATGAGCAATGGATGAAACTTTTGTTCAATAATCAAGCAAAAGCAAATAATGAAGTTCAAAATAACCTACTGAAATAATTTCTTTCCCAAATTAGTTGTAAAGAAAATACTAACCTCTTGATGAGCTTGTTAATGGTATGAAGCAATCGTTGAAACTTTTGTTCTATATAATCAAGCAAAACAATGAAGCAAAATGAAAGGTAATTAGTATAAAAGAAAAGTTTCTAACCTTTTGATGATTATAGCCAGGTTTTCAATTTGTTGATTTTGGAGGAAGAAGTGAAGAATAATGATTTGGGCATTGAGGATTTAAGTGTTTAAGATTTGTAACTCATATTATGATTATGATTTAGGAATTTAGAAGATATGATGTCAATTTAGCATTTAAGATTTGTAACTCATATTTGACAAGGAAAGGACTTAGTTGTAGAAGATTAGGTCCAGATTTATTCTAAAGAAGATTAAACGGTCCACATTTTATTGAAATAAATGGAATGTGTTAATGAGAGATTAAGGATTCTAATAGACTAGGCATAATCCGTGCCTCCGGCACGGTTGCTCTCGTCGAGTATTTTACGTGTTTGAAACAAAAATTCTGATAAAAATATATCGTCTCTTATGAAGGAGACACATGGTATGGTAATAAGAAAATATAGTCAAAATTGTTAGACACTCACAAAACTTGTTATCTTTTGTGGCTTGTCGTGACTCCCATTTTAGCGGCTCTAAGAATATTGGAGACTCATCAAAACAAGTCACTTAAGGTTTCTGCTGGTTTTCTTGTTCTCTTGTATTTTTCCATAGTGAATGACCTCGATTTGCAAAAGTCCTCGATTAGTAGATCTCCTTTTATCATTATTTGATTTCTTTTTTTTTTTTTATAGAAACAAACCAAACTAAACATTTGATATTCTAATTTCAAAAACAAACTATTGATTGCAAACTACTGAAATATACCTAAACCCAAACCAAAACAGTTTCTAAAGGTAAGCGGGAAATAAAATACTACTCCATCCGTCTCAAAATGAAAGACCATTATATCTTTTGGGTTGTCTCAAAATGAAAGTCCCATACCATATATAGCCTATAATATCCAATATTTTGGTAAATATATTCCTCCTTAATTCTATCAATATCAAGTGCATTTATTAGGAAAGATAATGCATGCACTACTTTTATCCAATAAAATTCACTAGATTGAATTACAATTAATGCTAGCATTCTTATTTAATAAGGACTATATGAGAACAGACAAAACGAAAATAAATCGGGTGAGTTTCGATAATGGACTATGAATATGAGACGGAGGGAATATATAGTTATGATAAGTTTGATCTAAGATCGATGCAAGTTAATTTGGAATTCATGATATCATTTAGGTGCTTTGAATTATATATAATCAATTACAATTTGCTAGAAACTTTATCACACATAAGTTTATACTCAGTATTTATAAGACTTGAGTAGAATACACTAACAAATTACAGTTGACATGTATGTACATCCACATCAAGAATTAGAGACATGCCTTTCAACAAAAAAAGAAAAGAATTGGAGGCAACATTAACAATGAGCGCACACCAACAACTTGGGTAGGATATATACGTAGAAAAACAGTTTGAAGAGATAATCAAACTGCTCATCCTTAACTGCAAAGGGATAAGTGCGCATTGGTATTACTTTAGAGTTGGCATGACGCCAACCATAGCTCTTTAGTAATCCTGGACAATAAAATACACAAATATAATTATAAACGATACATATATATACATAGAGAGTGAGAGAGAGTCTGGGGTTGAAATTTCAAGTTTAACAAAGAAAAACAAATGAAGAACCGATACCATAAATTGTATTATCAATCCTTTTATGATTGTTCGCTGGGACATCGATTCCAGAAAATAAGAAATCGTATATAAACCATTCTAAAAAAATTGAAGTGAACATACCCGTTTGATAAATCTTAACGAAGATTTTAAAGATATAATCTCCTTAAACTCGAAGATGGTACTAAAATCCACGACTGCATACCCATAGAAAGCCTGGAACCCTAAATATTTTGAGTTAGAGATTTTATCAAACAGATAGAAGGCAATGAATGAAATTACAACAACCTATTATGAAAAACAAAATTAACTGAAAAAAATAAATCCACAAAAGTGAAAATAGGAAATCTAAGAATCAAAAAGGAAAAAAATTCAAATTACTAAAAAGACATTTAATTTTGCAGTAAGGTATTTAAGAACAATGGCGAAATAGACAGGAGCACCAATGATACTCTTTTTGAAGCAATTTTTAACTTTCAAGTTCACAAAAATGTGTGTTGGAACTTAAATAAGATCTACTGTGAAATCTACAATATGAATTAACTTTTGAACTTCCAATTCTCACCAATTTCAGAAATTAAATACCCAAATTAAATTTCGTTTTTGCATAGAAAAGGGAAAACCTTTTTAACTTTAGAGCATGATCAAAGAAATTGATCATAAATTTTTGTACCATTAAAAGAAAAAAATTGTAAAGAGACAAATTGAAGAAAAAGAACATGAAGAATTTTGGCATAAGAGTATTCTCCCTATATTGCTTTTTCATGTGGTAGTTAAGAGTACATTAGAGTAATTAAGAATAAAAATTAAATGATTAACATCTACCAATGTAATGAAAATTAAATATAAGGTCCAAATCCAGTTGGCAATTTTTCTCTTTTTTAATCCTAGTCAGCTTGTCCTATTCACAACTAATGTGCTTTGTTATATAGATAGGTTAATTACCAAAACACCACATGTAGTTGAAAAGTAAACCAAAATTGATAGATTTTTTTTAACCAACTAGACTTTTGATCAAGGAGTTTTGACCAAATCTATCTTACATAATACGGGGTGGGAGTGAGGGTCCAGCACCAATGGTACACAAGCTTTGAGTTGAATAACCAAAATTTTAGAAAAAACATCAATGGTGTGTTTGGATCACGGAATCATGAATCCATGGATTCATGAGTCCTTGGGATTCATGATTCCACAGATTCATGAATCCAAGTAATATTTTTTGGATGTGCAAAGGCTTAAGAGTGTTGGTGCATTTTTCTCTCTCTAAGATGAACGGGAAACACCATTAGCAGCGGTGTTATAGACAATTACTAGCAGTTATCTTCCTTTTTTGGTTTTATAGGGCCTTCTCTTGGTCTTAAGGACCGTTTATCCTTCTTATCACATTTTCTCACAGTGATTACCTTCAATTTACCATAGAACCAGATTGTTGTTCTCTGGTTATCAATCGAGAAGTCGATTTCTCTCTGTCTTGGCTTGATTTAGACAGAGTTTCCTTTCTCTAACTTATAGAAAGATAAACTAGTAAGGATTAATGATTAATCAATATTCCTTCTTTCGGGCTAACCGAGATAGGTGTTTAATGTAGTCGAGGCAAGAATAAATTCTCTTTCCTTAAGACATTTTACACCCCCGTAACAGTACCAAACGTTAGGGTGAATGCCTTCGGGATACAACGACTAACCTTTCAGAATTACTCCCTTAATTAGATATTCTAGGCAAACCAGAACTTCTAATTGTTAGGAGAGAAGAGAAGAAGAGAAGATAATGAATTGAATGAAAATGGAGTGGGTTTGGTTGGTTTATATAGGAGTTGAATGGATGCATAGTGTCTGTTGGGTTAAAAGACATATCTGTTCGGAATTAGGGACCAAACATGAAGTATAACTGATTGTTGAAGTCGGTTATAATCTGGGGCGTCGGATCTGGGTGAAAATCTCGGGTGGAACGCCCACCGTCAGATCAATACCGAAATGTGCCCACAGATTTGGATGCGCGTGGTATTCGCTCAAACGACCCCTGATCTAACTTGTCCCGTTTGACGTTTCAGACCCTGACTTAACCGTTTTTTCACCCAAACTTCAAACTCGAATTTCTCATTCATCCGGAATCGGATTCGAGTAATTCTTTGCTCTAAATTTAAGAGCTCGACGAGACGAACGCAATGGCGCGTTCGGTTTCTGAGTTTGACGAGTCGGGTCGAACCAAAATTGGCTCTGATTCCAACAATCCCCCACATGAATGAAAATTCGAGGTTTACTATATACAAACATACTATACTGACCTACTGACACTAAAAGAGCTCATATGCGGAACTTCGCTGCATCGGAAGAAGGTAGTCTTTCGACTTTGAACCTTTCCTAGTGAATAACTACAAGGTCTACAAGGACGGCAGTGAACTTATCGTCTTGAACTGAGTCCTGGAAATTGTAAACCTGAATAGCTATCACACAGCTAATCCCTTACCGACTTAGGTTCTCGGTTGTGTTCATTTCGGCCCTGAACATTCCCGAATTCATGTGTGCTTTAGAGAAGTCGGCCTAGACGACCTTCCCACGGAACCGGCATCAATTCACACACATATAGGTTATCCGTAATAAGGTATCCTGCTATACCTC
This sequence comes from Eschscholzia californica subsp. californica, assembly GCA_002897215.1. NCBI lineage: Eukaryota > Viridiplantae > Streptophyta > Magnoliopsida > Ranunculales > Papaveraceae > Eschscholzia > Eschscholzia californica. The sequence continues at coordinate 9,116 of BEHA01002522.1, read as the reverse complement.
ACGTTAGAATCAAGTTCTAAGTTTTCGGATTCATTAAAAGCTTAATGCTTAGCCTCTCAATGCAGGCAACACTGTTATCATCCTAGGAATGGGTAAGAGATAGAAATCTCTTACAGTGTTACTGTCGAGTCAGGATATAGCTTCAGTTGCCCTTTGAACCTAGATCGTGGGATCTCCAGTCATCTAGGTAGGGTTTCACCATGCCTTTACTCATTTACTTTAGGCGTTTTTTCCACATTCCCCTTGATGATGCAATTTCAACTCTCTTGTTCACCCTTGTTCTTTACGGATCCGCCAGGTAACTTTGGATTGAGCATAATTTTAATTTATGTATTCCTTGAGAGCAATTGCTTTACGGTGCTAGTCTATTTATTTTGAATTCTCTAGACCTACCGTATTAGTGCCTACGCAACAATTACTTAGGTTTATTGCGTGCACTGGCTTCAATCAGAAACAAATATCCTCCAGGAAGTTCACCTACTTCCTTTGCTTTCTCCAAAGCAATGTATCCATCAAGGCCTTTAGGATTACATTGTTGATCCAGCTATGCACGTCTGCCTTTGAGGATTTTGTGATATCGTAGTCCTTAGTGGTTTGTCATACCCACTGTTTTGTATCTGAGATTCGAGTGTTGTCCACATATCTTCATTTTCTTTTATGATATGTACAACCAATTAATACGAGTCTGCTCAGATACCTAAGAACTATTTGTTACTCTGATAACTCTTTCTTGAAGTTGTTCAAATTCAAGTATTTATGCTTATCGTGGTTTTTGAGTGGTTATTCTACCATTCTCTGTCTAACCATGCACTTTAGATTATCAATCATGAGTAACGATTCAATCTGGAAAAGCATCGAATCATATCTTCTTAAACACTTTCTTATTCCTAGCTAGTATTTGTCTGTTCTTTTGAACAGATGATTCACGGTTGAATCTCGTTACTTAGTTTAGGATTAGGAAGAGAAGTTCTTTCCATTTGTGTTTTTCCAGATTTGTTGAGTGAATTTGGACATTCACGTCATCACTTATATTCACACACTTGATTTCCGACTCTTGTCACAACTTAGTGAATATAACTATAGTTCTTAACTCAATTAAACCTTATTGACCAACATTCTTATTGGTTAAATCTGGTTTCCGAGGTACTCTATAATTTCCCTCTTTTCACGTCTATATGACGTTGTATCTTAAGGAGAATATAGAGACTTTTTATGCCATTTATAATTGGCATTTTGGTTCCTTTTGGTTCCCCCCACATTTCAAGAGTATTTTCTCTTATTCGTCAATTTGGGTGGAATTTTATAGTATTCCATATAGGGTACTGTTCAGATATGTAACAATATCTGCCCCCACAGTTCTAGGGTAACCATTGGATTCTCCTCTTTAACAAAACTATTTTCGTACACAATTTCTTTAGTGTAGTGTCTTTAGTTTTGTTCTATAACATGATGATTTATGATCATTAAAACCTTGAGATATAATACAAGGCGAGTTTCTCGTTTAACTCTTTCTTAAGTTATATGTCTTAATCATATATACTCGTTTGATAGACTATGATCATCAAAGTTATCATTCATTATTTTGTCCTTTATCGTCTCTAGATTTCGTTCATACTCTTGAATTGAAAATCTTACCAAGACCCTTGAATTTACTATTCGAGTCACGTCTAGACCGAATGATGTAATATTCAACTTTACGTCTTATCAACCTTAATTCTCTTGTCTATCCAAGAAGATTAGGTTGCCATGAGGATTTATAAGGACTATTCTGTAATGATACAAAACTAGGGACCTCCTTACAAAGACTTTAAGGATTTATTTATAATAACTCCTGATCTTGAGATCTTTCAGCCAAGGTCCTTCTGTTTAACATATCTGAAGATTCTCTTGTAATTCTTAGACAGGTCTAAGGACTTTCTATAGAATTATACCGATTCACCGTCTGAATATGTTATGCGAAATAACTTACTTTCTTGAATTCTGCATTCTTCGTCAACTTTGTATTCGAGAATGTTTCACGGAATTTTCATTATCTCAGACCGATGATTTCTTTCGAACAGTTCATCGTCTTGTAACTATTTGTAATATTCTGTCGTTGACCTTGTCTAACCGTTTAGGTTTTGATATTTGTCTTGACATACTTCTCCGCTAACTTATGCGGTTGTCATCTTCGATTCGTCATCGAGTTGAACTTTTAGGATCATGTATTCATCATTGATCGTTCTCTGTATTCTCGATATACGGTTTCACACCCAGTATTTATGTCGATACTTGGTGGTCACGGTGTCGCTTAGTTTTCCGATGTCTCTGTTATCGAGAAGATATTTTAAGAGTCATCAAATAAGTCAACATTCATGGTCACCATGGGTTGAACCTTATTTCTGTTCTTGGCTAGTAGTAGAATTTTAGTGAAATACTTCACAAAATTCATCGAGATTAGATTGATCATCGATTTTTAATCTCCACTGATCGAGTTTTATCCCTTCTAATGTTCTGTGCTTCCATTATACCAAAAGAGTCGCTGTTTGATGAACTATGCCATTCTTGGCGTATATCTCGGCGAAGGGAGATTCATACTCTCCATCTCAGTCGTTTCTCAAAGCCTCAATCTTTTTACAAAGTTGAGTTTCTACTTTGATTTTATAAAGCTCGATCTTTTCGATTGCTTTATCCTTACGTGTTAGTAAGTAACAGAACCAAGTGGAGTCATCGATAAAGGTAATGAATTGCCTTTTCCACCTTATGTTTGAACCGTTCTTAGGTTATAGGGTTCATTGTGTATTAAGTCTAAAGACTTTGAACAACGTTTTAGTCATTTTTGACTATACACATGTTTGACATGTACGTCTTGAGTAAATTTCGAGTTTCGGAATTTAACTCCAAGCTCATTAATGTCTTTAATGACTTATTATTCACATGTCCTAATCTTTCGTGACAAATATTGGAGGACTCAATAATATACGCATAATTATTAATTTTATTAATAATAGGTGCCTTCGGCATTACATGGGTAACATTTAATTGAAATAACCCCCCACATAAGTGGCCCTTTCCAATATACATCATTTTCTTAAATATGATAACGATATCTGACAGAAAGATTAGTCTGAACCCGTTCTCACTTAAAAGAGAACCAGAAATCAAGTTCTTTTGATTGTCTGGAGCATGGAGTACATCGGTCAAAGTCACCTCTATTTCGGAAGTGAATTTTAACACGATCTTTCTTCATGTGCCTCTGCACAGAGGTTCATTTTATGAAGTATATCAAACGCCTTTTCGAATTCAGTAATCATTAGACGGTGATTCCGATTTTCGGTGTCTTTTGCTAATGAAGCTTGGTTATCGGCTTTTTCCCCTTGACTGTCATATGTGGAGCGACAATCTTTGGCTAGGTGGCCTCGCTTTCTACATTTGTAGCATTCGACTGGCCTTTGCCTTTTCCTTGACTTGCCTCTGTTTTGAGATGGGCGCTTCTGCTTCAGAGCGAACTCACTTCCCTTGAACATCTCTTGGTTTTCCACGTATGTGGTGTTAGGCTGAAGAACCCGTAGGGTTGTTCTTGTTATTGCCGTTTTTTTTTTTTTTCTGAAACACACAGAAAATAATCCAGATCAAAATCTTATAACCAGAGAAATAATTGTTATATAAAATGTCTTAAGATTGTTGTTCTCTGGTTATCAATCGAGAAGTCGATTTCTCTCTGTCTTGGCTTGATTTAGACAGAGTTTCCTTTCTCTAACTTATAGAAAGATAAACTAGTAAGGATTAATGATTAATCAATATTCCTTCTTTCGGGCTAACCGAGATAGGTGTTTAATGTAGTCGAGGCAAGAATAAATTCTCTTTCCTTAAGACATTTTACACCCCCGTAACAGTACCAAACGTTAGGGTGAATGCCTTCGGGATACAATGACTAACCTTTCAGAATTTTAAGATAGTACTTCTATATTCTGAAAGCGGACGAACCTTTGTCAGTATTATGAGCTCTTTGACTAATGCGGATGATCTTCTAGATGCTTCGGAAATTCAGATTTCACTCGAGGCTTCTTTCTTCCTTTTCTAGATATTCTAGTCTATCCAGAACCTCTAGAAAATACTTCTTTAATTAGATATTCTAGGCTAACCAGAACCTCTAATTGTTAGAAGGGAAGAGAAGAAGAGAATGAATTGAATTGATATTCTAGACGACCTATGAAAAACTTCTTTCTTCCTTTTCTAGATTTTCTAGTCTAACCAGAACTTCTAGAATTACTCCCTTAATTAGATATTCTAGGCAAACCAGAACTTCTAATTGTTAGGAGAGAAGAGAAGAAGAGAAGATAATGAATTGAATGAAAATGGAGTGGGTTTGGTTGGTTTATATAGGAGTTGAATGGATGCATAGTGTCTGTTGGGTTAAAAGACATATCTGTTCGGAATTAGGGACCAAACATGAAGTATAACTGATTGTTGAAGTCGGTTATAATCTGGGGCGTCGGATCTGGGTGAAAATCTCGGGTGGAACGCCCACCGTCAGATCAATACCGAAATGTGCCCACAGATTTGGATGCGCGTGGTATTCGCTCAAACGACCCCTGATCTAACTTGTCCCGTTTGACGTTTCAGACCCTGACTTAACCGTTTTTTCACCCAAACTTCAAACTCGAATTTCTCATTCATCCGGAATCGGATTCGAGTAATTCTTTGCTCTAAATTTAAGAGCTCGACGAGACGAACGCAATGGCGCGTTCGGTTTCTGAGTTTGACGAGTCGGGTCGAACCAAAATTGGCTCTGATTCCAACAATGGACACTTCCTAAAACAATTGGCAGAACTTACAACAAATGAACCAGCGTTCAAGGTGGCTCGTAGTGTTGTTGAAGAAAATGTATCAACGGAATACCGACAACAATGTGTGGTTAAAGTAATTAGCCACAAACAATTCACTATTTTCTCACAAGGAAACTGAAAGGAGTTTGGAATCTACAATTTCCTTACAAATTTACATAGATCACACACAATACATTTTTTGCTAAACTTGAAACATCAGGGGAGGTGGAAATTGTAACTAGAAGATCTCCGTGGATCATAAAGGAGGATATGATTCTAGTAGAGAAATGTCTTCTTGAGAAATCACCAATTGAGCATGATTTTACACATGCTTGGTTCTTCATCCAACTACATGGACTTCCTAGTAAACTACTTAATGTCTCAACGGTTTTTTCTTGGCGGTGTTCTTGGCAAATTTATTCCAGCTACTACAAAGGAGACGCCAAAATGGTCGGTATATGGAAGGGTGAAAGTGGAAATCCCTATCACAGAACCCATCCCAAAGGTAGTTCAATTACAACAAGGAGGAACCTCAAGGATAATTTCTATAAGATTGGAGCGACTTGGACGCTTTTGCAACTACTGCGGCTTCCTAGGTCATACTATGGCCATCTGTCCAAATCATCTTAAATTGTTAGATTTATTGACTGATAATCTGACAAATGAACAACAAGAGATGATAATCTATAAGGCACAACACCAGGAGGAATTTAAAGTTCTCCAATTTTGGGAGATCAATAACAGAGGTAAACTTGTTCAATCTTCTAGTCCTTTCTTAGATGGAATTTTGCAAGAAAAATTCAACCTATCGGAGCACTCTTAGGACACCGGAGAACCGTCAAATAAAACAGTTACAGCTAAAACTGTTTTAGCAAATAGTGGGGGAGAACATGTAAAAAAACTACCAAGCATGTGAGGGACCCACTATAGGACTTCTCAATGGAAACAGTTACACCACACATCATGTACAGTTACACCACACATCATGTAGAAGGTACCCACAACCCAATAGCACACTCTGTTATGTTGGGACAGGATGAACATGAAGTTAGGAAACATCAGTTACAACTAACTAACACCGATGTAACTATGGAGGATGATGAATTCTGTGAACAAGACTATCCAAACTTAAGTAACTTGAGAAGATCACTCAAGAGGGCAAACCAAAATCAAGAGGTAAGCACTTCATCTCCTAAAATGCCAAAGAACACAGAATCGGAGGATGAAGAGAATCAACTAAGGGTCGTGGCGGCTGCTCCCAAAGAGTCGCAAGGCAAATATTAGTCCTCTCTTGGAATTGCCGAAGATTGGGGAACTCCTCGACAACCCACACGTTATATCAGTTCCTCCGATAGGTGAAGCCGGATGTACTTTTCCTTTCAGAAACAAGATTACATCCATTTCCATTAAATCTAAACTTACAAAAGTTTGATCTTATAAATAGTTGTATTATCCCAGCTATTGGTCTTAGTGGAGGCACGGCCTTATTTTGGAATTCTTCTATTAATCTTAATATTATCTCTTCCTCGATGAATTTAATTCATGGGTGAATCACTGAATCTAATATCATATGGGATCTATTCTCAATCTATGGTCCTCCAAGAGTGAGGGATAGACCAAGGTTCTGGCAAGACCTCAAGACCTTATTAATGGCATTAACAGTACCGGTCCTTTGCATGGGAGACATGACTGCATTAAGTTCGAGTTCTGAAAAATGGGGAGGCTCAAGGTATGTTCTGCTCTTTAATCAGTTTCAGAATTTATCTCAGATACATGGTTGATAGATTTAGGCTTCAATGACCCGACATATACCTGGACTAACAACAAAAATCATTCCCAACTGACTAGAGAAAGACTTGATCGAGTCTTGGCGGACTCAAGATGGTTGGACTTCTATCAACATGCCTGAGTATTTCACTTACCAAGGTACAACAGCGATCACTGTCCTATCCTTCTTAAAACTAATATTCATAATTCGATAGGTCCAAACTTGGAAAGATTTGAAACATTTTGGGTGAAAAGCCGCCATTACTCAGAAACTTTAAAGCGATGTTGGAATCAGCACAATGAGTCTCTTTCAGAAAAAATACATAATGTCAAATCAGACATCAAATAGTGGAGTCGGGCCACATTCAGTAATCTTGATCGTAGACTCAAAGTGTTACGGGTCAACTACAACGATTACAAGGTATTCCACCATCTGCTGGCTTAGTGAACAGGGAATCCCACCTCCAAGAAGAACTAATTTTCTTAGAAGAAATGCAAAGAACAAAATTAGAACAGAGAACCAGAAAATTTTGGGCACTCAATGGAGACAGAAATACGAAGGCATTTCACACTGCAAATTCAATCAGAAGGAAGGAAAATCATATACAGTTACTTGTTAAACCAGATGGTGACCAAATTACCAATGAGACTGAAATAGTGGAACATATAGTAGATCACTTTCAGACCTTGTTCAGTGAAGAGCCGGTGACAACGGTCCCCGCTGAGATGTTACAAAGTTTTAAGACATTCTCAGCCGAAGACCAGTATTCCCTATCGAGGACTCCAATAGATGATGAAATCAAACAAGCGGTGTTTAGTATGGGTGCCCTCAAGAGTCCTGGTCCAGATGGGATGCCACCTCTGTTCTTCCAAAACGGGTGGAAAATCATAGTACAAGAAATTACTAGTTGTGTTCAAAGTGCTTTCAGCCAAGGGGTATTTGACCCAAAATCAACCACACCATTCTAGTTCTCATTCCAAAATCCGGGAACCCAACAATGGCTACTGACTTCAGGCCGATTGCCTTATGTACTACCACTTACAAGATCATCACGAAGCTGATTGTTACGAGATTGAGGCAACTAATGGAGGGAAATATTAGTTGGAACCAGAGTGCTTTCGTACCAAGAAGACAAATTACTGACAATTTGGTTATAGCACATGAGGGCCTATATTCAATGAAACTATCAAAATCAAAGAAAGGTGCATTTGCTTTTTAAATTGACACGGCCAAAGCCTATGATAGGGTAAATTGGAGTTTACTGAAAGCAATTTTATATTCGGTCGGTATCCCAGAATCTATTGTTTCCCTAATAATGACATGTGTCTATACTCCAACTTTTAGCATACTTATAAATGGGAAACAATACGGCCAATTCAGATCATCTAGGGGACTACGACAGGGATGTCCCCTATCCCCATTTCTCTTTATACTTTCCTCGCAGGTTCTATCTATTCTTATGGACAAGTATGAACGTGAGTCTCTTTTTGAAGGATATAGGGTCAATCAGTATACGCCTAGAGCATCACACTTGCTTTTTGCAGATGATCTACTTATGCTTGGTGATGCAACAACGAAAAACCTTGAAGCAGTCAAACATATAATGCAAGACTATACACGATGGTCGGGGTAGGCAGTTAATTTTAACAAGTCATCACTCTATTTCAGCACAGGAGTGTCTCCAGAGGTTAGAACTCTATTTCAAACTCAACTAGACACATCAATTATGCGGGATACCGATAAATATTTGGGCACACTACTGTTAAAACATAAGTATCGGATTCAATTATATGAACTCCTAGTTGAGAAGTTCAAAACGAAGCTAGCTTGTTGGAAGAAAAGACTGATGTCTAAGGCAGGGAGAACTACTCTTATCAAAGCAGCCTCAACCCCATCTGTGCTTACTTTCTCAATCTATCTTTCATCCCACAAGGGACCATTACCAAACTCGAAAAACTTGAAAGAGACTTCTGGTGGAACCAGGAGGAGGGTCAGCACAAAATGCACTTCTTACCCTGGGAAGTCAATAAAAAACCTAAGGATCTAGGTGGGTTGGGGATTAGGTCATTAGCCAAAGTAAATGAATCTCTCGTGGCTAAATTAGCCTGGAGATTCGTCACACAACCACAATCACTATGGGCTAGAGTTCTACAAGCTAAATATTACAACATGGATGATTATTGGACTACTAGGAAAAAACATAACTCATCATCTATCTGGGCCTCAATGCTTTCGGTCAGAGACACCATCAGAAAAAATTGCTGCTAGGAGGTGGGAGAAGGAACTTCAATTCGAATTGAAACTAATCCCTGGGTACCTACCATAGAAGGATTCATTCCAAAAGTTAAACATCACAAAACAATACATAAATACTATGTATTAGAACTTATTATCAACAATACATGGAATGTGAGTCTCATCAACAACTATTTTGAGGAATCATCAACAGAAGCAATATTAAAAATTGAGTTGGATCCACAAAGTGCAGAAGATAGGCTTATTTGGACCGTGGACCGCCCCCCCCCCCCCCCCCCCCCCCC
>BEHA01002508.1:525746-633293 GCA_002897215.1 Eschscholzia californica subsp. californica | reverse complement strand
TGTTTGATTGATAAGGTTGAATGATGTTGTGCTTCGCGGCCAGAGGAAAATAACTTGCGACGCGTGGTCGGATGAAACCAGGTGAAGTGTTTACCATAATGGTCGTTGGATCATTGCGGGGTGTATTGAAGAACTGATGTATGATATACTGGATCATGGCCGAGAATAAATCCAGAGTGCCGTCTTTCCGTACCCGAATGTAGCCCGCGTCTCTTCTGGTTCGTGCGATTGTTTCCTGGATGCATGCCATGTGTCTGTCTTGTCATTTAGTCCACCAAGTTTGACACGAACTTTGACCTTGCCTAATTCGCTCGTCCGGATTCCGATTCGACTTCCGTTTTCGCCTACGGGCTCGTCTTGGACTCTTCTTTCCATCCGAACACTAATCTTGACCAAGAAGTCAGAATCAACAAATGACCAAAATGCCCCTAGTCTGTATTCTTTCCGACTTTATCCGTTTTGCACGCGTAACTCTGTAAAAAGGTACCTGAACATAAAAGAGAGTAATTCGTGAGAGTAACTGCTCTAGAGAGACTAACTCGTCTAAATTAAGAGACTCAGATGGGACATTTCCATGTCTCATCACATAGCATAACACAAACACTCAAGGACTCGACTTTCATGCAAAGACCATTAGCAATCACAAAACTCATCAACTCGACACATATGCATCAACATTCTTAAAACTATCACTATATTCACATGCAAATCTACTCAAAATGTTCAAAAAATTTCAAATTTTGGCTAATTTGAACCCTTTTGTCTTTGAAACCCATGGTCATGCATTGGTTATGGTCATATCCCGCATCCCCAAACTTAAAACTAACATTGTCCTCAATGTTCTAAGCATACACTCACCAAATGATTAAGAGGCACATCAATTTAAAGAGAAGAGTGGAGAGATATTACCATAACCGAAGGAGATAGAGGATGATACTACCAAGACTCGTGTATAAAGAGGTTCCAAGTTGATGTCAAGCTCGCGCCATCCCCAAACTTGGAACAAACCACGCCTTAGAAGTAAAACATATAAAAACTGCTCCTAAAATATCCAAAACATAATGAGAATGAAGCACATAAAAAACATGACCATATAAAGTCTACCACTAACGCGGGTATACAAGATTGCATTGAGCTATGCAATTAGCCTTTGATTCTCTTGTTTTCACACAAGAGCACGAGTTATGTCTCGCGGAGGGTTTCCAGAGATGTTACCCACAAACATCAAGGCCCATCTTAATCGGCTAACGATCATAAAGTAACAAACGGAAGATTTGGGGATCAACCCAAAGAAAACTATATACAAATGCTAAAAGTCTCACAAAAATATTAAACCAACGAAGTGTACGTGAGACTAAAAGCGAAAAGAGACCATCCCTAAACTTAGTGGATGCACGGTCCACTAAGTACGCATAAATGCTAGGGGCGACGACTAAAAAGTCGTCAAAAGGGTCGACATATAAGTGAAGTGGGAGGAGGTCAGTCAAAGGCAAGAAGTCATCCTCAAGCTTAGTGGATAGAATATCCACTAAGTCCCTAGACATGTCAGGGAAGACGTCCGAAGTGTCCCAGAAGGGGTCAACAACCGAGTATGAGATCACATGGAAGGTCGAACTAGACTCTAAGGGTAAGGCAATAGGCTCGGGGACCAAGTCATGGTCCATAAGTTCCTTAGGTAAATAATCCAACAAGCTATCCGCTATCTCTTCAACTACTATGTTATCGACATCCTTAAAGGCATCGGGAGCCTCAAAGTTAGGCATAACACCTTCCATTCTACATAACTCATCCAAGTAATCACAAGTGCTAAAAATTGGAAAGTTTAATAACGTGTGCTCCCCAAACTTGCTCATAGAGCTATCATCCTGAACATTACAATCTAATGTAGTCTGATCATGGTGAGATGACAATGGTCGAGGGAGTGAGCAACAAGGGTCATCGGTCAATTCCATCTCAAAAGGTCTATCAGGAGCTTCTTCGACATTTAACTTAAGACTAGAGTCTGGTGTATTACCCTCACCATCATTCATAGTCTCCTCTTGAGTTTGGGGTGCGCAAACCCCTTCCTCGTCGATGATAGGCTCTGACTCGATTCTATCAACAATATTGAGAATCCATTCCGTGATCTCTTTTATTTCTCGATTAAATCTAGTTTGATACTCTAAAACTAATTGGAGAGTCTCTTCAGACATCTCCTCGTAATAAGGCATATGAGTATAACTAGATGAAGACTTTCGCGGAACACGGATCATGGGACAATAGTCGGTCAAATGGTCTAAGCTCGCATAGATAGCACAAACCGGGCTAATGGTCTCCATGATCCTTTCTTCACTACCTTCATGTAGATACCTAGACTCGACTCTTTGAGTGGAATCATCGAGTCGGGAATTGTCATCACTAAATGAACCGTTCATATATGTTTGTCGATAGTCACGAAGACTTCGACGTGGTCGATCAATACTAATAGAACTACAATCCTCATCAAATGACAAATTTATACATGAAGGTGTGGTCATCCCAAATTCTTGTCGATAGTCTCGAAGACTCTTACGGGGTTGATTACCCTCATGCTCATAATCCCTAAAACCATGTTCATGACGAGTCTGACCGACTCCGTACATTCGTCGATATTCACCCATGGTCATCCTAGATCGGTCAGGTTCAACTCGTCTATTCCTATCACTAGTCGGACCATTCCTATATAAGTTTGAGTAATCCTGATGACTTGTAGATGGTCGACTAGTGTTGGACAGGGTTCGCATAAGGTCATTCTCATCAAATGACCAACTCGCCATGATCTCACAATGTTCAAGGAACTAACACACAATCACAAAATAGGAGCTAACACTTAAAGAACTAAACAATCACACACAAGTAAAAAAAAGGATGAGATAGAATGCGATACTATCGAGTGCTCCTCTCGTTTCGTTCGCCTTTCTTCTTAAGCTTCTCAATTCCTTCCTTTTCCTTCGCCTTTATGTCACTTTTGGCTCTTTTCTTAAAATTGGTACCTAAAAAGATAAAAAGATAAGAAACTACAAAAACAAATAAAGAAAGAAAACGTCTAAGTAAGCAAACAACACTAAACTAATGAACAAAACAACAAACGATATCTAAACTACTAAATCTATCCCCGGCAGCGGCGCCAAAAACTTGATGCACCCGAAAAGGTTGCACACCCAAGCGGAGGTATCAAGTAGTAATCTGGATCGATCCAAGGATAGGAAGGTAGTTTGGATATCGAAGGGTCTTATCCCTCGGTCTAGATATTACAAGCTAACTTAGACTAAAAAGGAATGAAACAAAGATAAATGGGGGTTTTAATCGAAAGAGTAACAAAAGAAGAAAGCGAGCAAAACTAACTAAACAATATAAGTAAAACGGGGGAGAGAGATTCGAGAGAAGAGTCGGAGGAACAAGAGTCGGGAGACGGTAAGACTCGATTCGGGCAACAAATAAGTGAGAGAGGTGTCGAAGTCCGGGAATCCATAATGATAAACCTACGAATATGTGTAGTCCGATTTAATGCGTCGAAGTACAATCGATGTTCGACTCCTAAAGTAGATGTCTCTAAGTACTACGTATATCCGGAGATCATACTTAGTCAAACAAACGTCTAAATCGGTTAATCCCGAGTCATCGAAAGTGTCGTCTAGTCGCCTAACTATGTGAAGTGCATGACAAGACACATGAAATTATGACTTAGACTACGATCGATATCGAATACTTCGTTTCGTCTATTAACTATGCAAAGTGCTTGACAACACAAATAAAAATACGATCAAAACGATAATCGAAATAAATGAACATCAATTTATAATCAAAACATCAAATCATATTAAACATAGTCACGAATTCATCACATTTCATCTCATATAATCGACAAACTAAAGTTAGCTAAACATGAAGATTGAATAAGAAATGGAAAGGAAATGGTGAGAGAATCCCCCTTTTTCGATGTGGTTCTAGGCTAAGATCGTCGGAAAATATGAGTCTTTAAGGTGCAGCCGATCTCCCCTTAACAAATTCTGGGTTCCCCATAGCGACCACCATCATCTTCTCCATTTAGAACACAACCTCCATTAAAGCTAACCCTAACTTTCTCTCTCTAGAAATTTCTTGTCCAAAATCAAATCAAACTACATGGGAAGCTAGCCAAGATGATGGGGAGCAAAAGCCCTAAGGTTTCCGGCCAAGGAGGTGGCCGGAAACCCTAGAAAAATCCGACCAAAGGTATAAAGAAGTCCAGTCAAATGAGAAATCCGGCCAAATCCTCTCTTTCCCGAGCCTTCTTGAGCCGTCCCTTGAAGAACCCGTGCATCCCCTTGCTATTTCAAGTTGCAGCCGCACGTTCCCGAGCTATGAAGATGTGCAGCCCGAGCTATGCACGTTCCGGCCCGAGTGAGAGGTGCTGCCATCCCGTGCTGCTCGTGCCGGGAAGCTGCTGCTATCCCGTGCCTGCTGGTAGCTTCCCGAGCAGCAGCAGCTCCCGCGTCATCTCGAGCTCGAGCTGCTGCTCGGCCGGCCAAAGCTAGGCCGGCCTAGTGTGCCGGCCGGCCTATGCTTGGCCGGCCCTCCTCCTTCCTTCTCTCTTTCCCTCTTTCAAAACCTTCAAGCTCTCTAACTCAAAGAACAAGAACCCTAGCCTTTTCTCCCTCTATTGCTTGGTGAAGAAGATGATGAATTGTTGATGAATAGTAGCCTTTGACCCCTTACTCTAACTTGAGTCAAACCCTAGACTTAGTCAAACTTGACTAAGTCTTTAGACCACAAATGGGTGCCTATAAAATCTCTACCCAATTCTTCTTCTCTTAATATTTCTTGGGCTTGGACTTGGTTTTGGGCTTTGATTTAGAAACCAAGAGAGTGCCTCCATCCTTGTCTCTACATCTTCAAATTCTTACAAAGGACTAGAATACCCTCGGACTTCTTTCTTCCACATCTTCCCCGTCCGAACTCCGAATTGAATACCGTTTAAACCGTCGGACTCGTCATTGACTATACTTGTCATTTGATTTGCTTGAAGTCTTTTTCTCTCATTTTCGGCACATGAAATGATAGTGATAATTCGCTCCTTTTATTTCGAATCACATGCTTAACTCCAAAATAAGTACCTAACATGAAAAACACATAAAATATTATTTATAATACTCAAAACGAACTAACTAGGCTTAGGTAGGCTCTCCAAATGTGTCATTTTCATGTCACATCAGGCGGCACTTAGCCGATTCATTTCTAAGTCTTCCGAGAGATGCTACCTGTTCTTCACCACTCTGCGAAAGGGGAAAAATTTCGAGTGGACACCTGCATGTGAAGAAGCTCTACAACAGCTGAAGAGATACCTCACTTCTCCACCTTTGCTCTCCAAACCAAAAGATGGAGAAAAATTGTTCATATACCTTGCTGTTTCAGAGACAACGGTAAGTGCAGTACTCGTTCGTGAGGAAGACGGTAAGCAGCTGCTTATCTACTACACAAGCAAGTCATTGCTTGATGCTGAAACTCGATACAGCCAACTAGAGAAGCTAGCCCTTGTCCTTGTTACTGCAGCCAGGAAGCTGAGACCTTACTTTCAATGCCACCCAATTATAGTGGTTACAACTTTCCCAATGAAGAATATTCTTCACAAACCAGAGTTGTCTGGGAGATTGACCAAATGGGCAGTGGAGTTAAGCGAACATAACATCAGCTACCAGCCAAGGACAGTGATCAAATCTCAGGTACTGGCTGATTTTATTGCTGACTTTACACCTAACACCTCAGTGCAGGCTCAAGGAGAATTGCTCCATCTACAGGAACATAGCCAACTCAAATGGACCTTATCAGTAGATGGTTCCAGCAACATGAACGGAGTCGGACTTGGTGTTGTTCTCACTTCCCCAGAAGGTGACCTAATCCAACAAGCAATAAGGTGTGGGTTCAAAGCCACCAACAATGAAATAGAATACGAGGCCTTAATCGCAGGAATGAACCTGGCAAAGGAGATGGGAATCCAGAAACTTGTAATCAAATCAGACTCCCAACTCGTAGTTAACCAGCTACAAGGAACCTACCAGGCCAAAGATGTGAAGATGGCAGCCTATGTGTCGCATGTAAAAGAACTACAAGGGCAGTTCAACGAAGTTAGTTTTGAACAGGTACCCAGGCTCGAGAATGGGCACGCTGATGTCTTGGCCAATTTAGGGTTATAAATTCCAACCAAAGACGCACAAACAATCCCTCTAACGCTACTTCAGTGGCCGGCAGTATGGAAAACAAAGCCTTCAGAGGTAGCGGTTCCAGACGCAAGAGAGACCTGGATGACACCAATAATCAGGTACTTAACTAACGATGAGTTGCCATAGGATCAGAATGAAGCTAGAAGACTCAAAGTCAAAGCTGCAAGGTTTTGCATCATGGACGGCCATCTCCTTAAGAGATCATACTCTGGGCCCTACTTGAAATGCATCGCCCAAGAGGAAGCCAAAGATGTCCTCAAGGAGTTGCACGAGGGGGAATGCGGTAACCACTCTAGCGGTCGCAGCCTAGCCAACAGAGCACTGACTGCAGGTTACTACTGGCCGACTATGAGGGCAGACTCTATTGACTATGCTAGACGTTGCGACAGCTGCCAGAGGTTTGCCCAAACTTCCCACCTCCCTCCAGAGAAGCTGAGTTCAATTCTATCTCCATGGCCTTTCATGAAATGAGGGATGGATATAGTAGGCAAACTACCAGCGGCCCCAGACCAAAGGGTCTACATGCTCGCTGTCACAGACTACTTCACCAAATGGGTAGAAGCCGAAGTCTATCACCAAATCAGAGATCGCGAGGTAAAGAGTTTTGTCTGGAAACATATCATTTGCAGGTTTGGAGTTCCAAGGGAGATCGTCACAGACAATGGTTCGCAATTTATTAGCTTTGATTTCCAAGACTTCTGCAAGGAGTGGGGAATCAAACTAAACTTTTCAACTCCCCGATATCCTCAATCTAATGGGCAAGCAGAATCGTCAAACAAGACGATAATGAACTCACTGAAAAAACGACTCAAAAAGGCTAAAGGAGCATGGGCAGATGAACTACCAGGAGTGTTGTGGTCGTATAGAACCACCTCAAAGACCCCAACTGGGGAAACCCCATTTTCCCTTGCATACGGTTGTGAGGCGGTAATACCCGCAGAAGCAGGAGTACCCTCTGCCCGATACCAGTGGACTACAGAAGAGAGCAACTGGGAACTAGTTAACCACAATCTAGATACGGTAGATGAGGTAAGGGACACGACGGCAATCAGGAATGCTGCATACCAACATAAAGCAGCCAAATATTACAACAAGAACGTCAGGGTTCGTACATTCAAGGTTGGCGATTGGGTTCTAAGGAGAGTATTTCAAAACACTAAGGAGTCAGGAGCTGGCAAGTTAGCTCCTACATGGGAAGGCCCGTACCTCATTATCAAGGTAGTGGGGCAAGGAGCCTACAAACTTCAATCAAAAAATGGCCTAAACATAGGCAATAGCTGGAATGCCATTCACTTACGAAGGTACCACTTCTAACCTTGAAACTTCTTCTATTTTGCCTTTCTTCAAAAGATCACCTACTAACTTGGGCGTCGGAGGGTTGTTGGCTACGCCAACAACCACCCCTCACTATCTACGTGTGATGACAGGAATTGTCTCCAGGACAATCAGCAAAGTAGCAGAAACAATAAAAGGCTGGACGTCAGAGTCGAAGTCCAGACCACCAGAAGAGTTCCGCACTTCGACAGGGGGGCATGAGGAGGCTATAAGAAGACTCTGAAGAAACACAAGAACAATACTGGTTAAACAACCCTCACCTGTCCAACAGGCAACTAAAATCACCAAGCACCTAAGTTGAATGACAAACACTTCTTCATTTGACAACAACGAGTTCAACGTACTGTTCTTCAAAATTGATTTAGAAGAAACAAAGTCCCGCACTTATTCCTCAAGTTCGATGTAATGTTCTTTAAATCTAAGATATCACTTCCAATGTAAACAAAAATTCTAGAAATAAAATCTCAAGTATTTATCCAGTACTTACTTGTGTACAAACTTTATTTCTGAATCAATATCGGTGTCATTTCACTACAAGGGCATCTAATTGCTTGTCTGGAAAGGAACAGTAAGTCGTTGGACGATCCCAAAACACAATAAAGTGCTGGCCGTATCCCTTACATAAGTTAGGATTTTTAATCCATTCAAGTTGGGACAACAAGCTGCTAAGCCGTCACCTGAATACAATAAAGTGCTGGCCGTATCCCTTATATAAGTCAGGATTAGTAATCCATCCAAGATGGGACAGCAAGCAGCTAGCCATCAGCTGAACACGGTAAGTTACTTGTCGTATCTCTTATATGAGTTAGGATTGGTAACCCATCCAAGTTGGGACAGTAAGTTGCTAGCCAACACCTGAACACAGTAAGGTGCTGGCCGTATCATTTATGTGAGAAAGGATTAGTAATCCATCCAAGGTGGGACAGCAAGCTACTAGCCGTCGCCTGAACACAGTAAGGTGCTAGTCGTCTTCCCTTCATAAGATGATATCAAAACCACCCAACTAAAAATCATAGTACCATGTCTTTAAAAGAAGAATCACAAAGAAATCCAGTGGGTTCACCTGAACCATCAAAATATAAGAAGTCTAGTTGAACCTGAAGTCAACTCTACAACAACATATACCCGACGCGTGTCGTCCAAACAAAAGGGATGAGCGCCTAACGACACACGACGACAACTACATATAGTTCGTCACTAAGGAAAAGGAATCAACAACACACATAATATTTTAAACAAGTCAAGACAAAGGAAAGCACTAATGAGGCGAACCACCTCCGGTTGCATCACCGCCCCTCATCACCTCTTCCATATCTATCGTCATCTCTCCCGCCCGCTGCTCCGCCAAGAGCTCCTCGTGACGAATCCGCCAGGCCTCTATGTTATCATCCATATCCCATCCTTCGGGTCCATTCTCTCGGTACTCGACAAACAAGTCTGCACGGGTCCGTAACGCCGCGTCAATCGCGATCTGATTCTCTCACGAGGGAAGTCATCAAGTTGCTGGTTGTAAGTAGCTGTTCGCTCCATCACGACGTACTGCCCCCGAAGATCTTCCAGCTCTCTCTCCCGATCACGCAGCGTGTCGCTTTTCTCCTGAAAGGAAACCACTCTGCAACCAGGAGAATGATCCCGTCAACTCCGCAACTCGGTCCATACTCTCGCTCAACTGACGACGGGAGGAAATCGATGCCATGAGAGCCTACTAAGACCCAAAACAAAGATGAGCATGTAAATATAACAAGAAATAGTTGCAACTTGAATAAGAGGCAAATACCTGGTATTGGTGCGAAACACCATAGTCCGCACCCCGCAGGGACCGTAAGCAAGGAACTTCTGATTATCCTCAGAAGAGAGCATCTGGTCCCCTCCAGTAGACAAAAAAAGTGGAACCATCAAAGGGAGAAGCAGAAGGATGAAGCCTCCACATGGAAACCCCACAAGAAGACCCAGATAGGGGTATCGCCGAGTAAACCGGCTCCGAAGCTGGGGCCTCCTCGGTAATAGGAGCAGACGAAGAACAATGCGGAAGAGAACTCGAACCGGTACCTGCCTTGAACCTCTTCCTCTGGCCATCCTTCCGGATGTCCGCGTAAGGAGCAGGGATGTAACCAGATCGCACCATTTGCGACGATGCGAATGTCTCTGTACTTGCCGAAGGAGGTAGAAAGAGTACCGGAGCACCAAATAACTCTTGGTAGGCTAGAAGCGCACCTCGAATCTCTATAGCCGTCGCAAGAGTGCAGGGGGACGACTTGTTAGGGTCGCACCAGGAACAAAGTCCCACAAAGGGGTACCTGTAATAAGAGAGTGACTCAGAAGGTAGGTAGAACTCCTCTCTGGATCACGGCGCTCGAACAACTTGGAAATCCTCTCCTTCCAATGCGGCAGGCGCTCAACGTGCTTGTTGTTGAACGAACAATCTGTCAAAGGAACAATACAAACTTAAGCTACAACAACGCAAACGCGTGAGGTACTCTAAGTTAAACAATAACATACTTATGAGAATCTTGCCAACTGGAAGGAATCTGTCCTACCCCTCGGTCACCATATACAAGGTCACCGCGCGTAAAGAAGTAACAAGTTTGCCACTTTCGGTCGCTAGCCGGCATTCCAGTGATTAAGTGAGTACCGGGGTTCCGCAGTTTGAAACCATAACGACCATTGTCCCTAGAATGGCTCGTCAAGTGATAGAAGCGAATTACATCGCTAGCTGAAAGCTCTACCTGCTGTAGGTAGGCCAACACTTCCAAGCACAAGAGAAGTCTCCACGCGCTAGGCATGAGTTGTGAAGGAGCTATCTCGTAGTAACTCAAAACCCCATGCACCAAACGAGGGACGGGAAACCTAGATCCCATCAAGAAGGAAATCATGTAGAACGCGGTCCAACCGCCATGGTCCTCGTCAACAAGTTCGTTAGGCTGCGGAAGCCTAAGCTCTATGGAGTCGGGGATATTGAACGTAAATCGTATATCTCGTAGTCCGCCCTCCGTAATGGTTGAAGTCGGATTTAGAGATAGGCCTTTCAAGGCCACCAGTTCGAGCACCTTCTGTCGCCGGAATTCAGAAGGTTCTGGCACGCGAAGCGGTTTAGGGGAACTACCTTGTCCATGATGACTCATCTCGGATGGCAAAGTCTGTATTACAAAGGGATAAGGCTTCAAACCCAACAACTAGCTTGGAGGGTTCATTTAAACGAAACATAAAGCTCACAAGCCTAGTAATTCACTCAAGGTATCGATCCTAGCAGCAATTCACTCAAAGTATCGACCATACCAGTAGTTCACTCAAGGTATCAATCCTAATAGTAGCTCACTCAAGGTATCGATCCTAGCAGTAGTTCACTCAAGGTATCGATCCTAGCAGTAGTTCACTCAAGGTATCGATCCTAGCAGTAGTTCACTCAAGGTATCGATCCTAGCAGTAACTAACTCAAGCTATGCAATCTCAAAAACACATTACAACAAATAAGGAAACTAACTTTAACGATCGAAACATCATGGATATTCAATATCAATTGAAGAACAATTCAAGAACTCAACAAAACCAAATAGGAGAGAGAAAAATACCTGATTACAAGTGAAGAATCCCAAAAAATCTCTCTCTTCAAGCTTCAAATGGTAAGTAAAATAATGATCCTTCACCCCTTTTATAGGGTCCGAATCGAGGGGCGTCACCTACCTCCTTCCCGCCAAGGAGCCCTCGAACAGATGAACACGATCAGAATATTACAGACAACCGCCATAGCAGAATGTCCCACTCGTAAACCTCAAACGAACACAAAAATTAAAGGCATCCCATGGACGTAGAAGAAGGTTGTACGTCCGAAATAAATACTCGAAACAAAGATGGACACCCCCAAAGGCTCAGAGGAATCGGACATCCGAAAGATTTAGAAGCGGGTTGGACGTTCCAAGGACGCAGAAGTAGGCTAGACGTCCCAGAGACGCAGAAGTGGGGGAGACGTCCCAAGGACGCGGGAGAGAGCTGGGCGTATACCCACGCCACGTGGCGCGCTCCTGCGCATTCACGTAGGAAGGAGCTAGGCGTCACGGGAACGCCCAGCGCGCGCCACGTGACGCGTTTCTGCGCATTCACGCAGGAACACCCAGCGCGCGCCACGTGGCGCCAGGCACCCCTGCTACGGGCGCCTGGCGTCCCTGTTATGGGCACCCACTCGGTCCCCTTTTCCTCATACGCCCCTCTTCGTGTATTTTTTTTGATTTTTCAAAACACGTCCCCGGAATTTTGTTCTGAACGCGTCCAAAAAACTCGCACTTAGCATCTCAAAAATTCGAGCAAGGCACTCAACCTCGAAACAACCATCACCAAGATGCAAGGCGGCACTCCAACCAATAAAATATGATCGAGATGCGCACTCTTCCGCTGACACGGTCATACCTCACTACTCTCTAACTCCACATAAAGACTTAGAAAGTGGGGGGCAAACTGTATGGGCAAATATTCGCCCAACGAAGTGCCTGTAAAATAAGGGAACGACCGCTTCGTAAGGATAAAATCCGCGAAGCCCGATCACAAGGCCAGATAATGGCCCATGTCGCTACTCTGGCCGGCGAAACCCATGCCCATTTGACACTAAGCATATCTGACACGTGTCACACGATAGCTACCTACCAGTACTACGCTATCTTACGGCCAGAGGATTATTGCGCAACCCCTGACCACGTTGGTGTTGAATATCTCGTATCTCCCACTTAAAGACGGACGTTACCGGTCAGTAGCTTATCACACACGTGGTAACACCCTAGCCGTCCCTCAAGAAATTCAAATACTCATCTGACGGTCGATACGTCAGATACTCTATCCCTTAACGTACGTCCCATGAGTAACGTTTTGGAATGAATACGTTAGTTACTTACTGGTCGTCATCAATGCAATCCCTCTCCACCACTATAAATACGAGAAGCAACACTCAGACAAGGCATCCAGCATTCGACAACAATACTCGAGTAATCCAATCCATCTTCACCACCATTCTCTTCGATAAGCCTCTCAAAGAGCTCTTCACTTTTCCAAAGTCTCTGACTTATCGTCTTAGAAGTTGGGAGATAAGAGCTTGGTAGTCCCGAATTGAACAGTAACTGGCTAGTCGTATCGACACCATTACCACCACCACCTTATCGCATAAGAAAGCTCTTGGGTCTCATATACCTCTCATCCAGCAGTAACTAGCTGGTCGTAACACTATCTCGCAGTAACAAGCTGGCCTTATCACCATCCTAATACGGTCATCTCCTTACCGCATCACTCACCAAGCGATAAAACGCTAGGCGTATCGTCATCATCCATCCAACGATCCTCACCATCCGATCCACTTACGACCAGCATCTTATTACTGATCCCTTTACGACCAGCACCTTATCGCAAGTCCCACTTACGACCAGCAAGTTAACGACAATATATCATCCCCATCATCCTCTTCGTTACAGTAAGTATATCACTACCGTGGGGATCTGTTTCGACAACTCCACGAGCCACGACACCTAAGCACTCCGACGACGTTACCTCCCTATCGCCCACTTTCACTTTATTTATATTTGATCGAGTATCTGACTTGACCGTTGGAGCCCCTTAAGCCGGCACCATCCCGGTGTCCCCGAGGCTTCACGATCTCTTCTCTCTTTTTGTGTGCAGGTTCTTTTCGACACGTAGCTGGTCCCCGAAGCATCCGACCCGACCTGACAAGACTTTTGACCGTTGACCCGTTGACTGTCAGACTTTTCGACCCGTAGACATTTCACCGTCTACAAAAACCGTCTTTTCTATTCTTAATCTCCAAGTTAACTGAGTACATACCAATATATTGATCAACTAAGTCAAAATCGTCTGAGTTCCAAATACAAAGGATACCCCCTGACGCACCAATGGAAGGTTTAGCAGCCCAACCATGGTTCCCCCTACCCCATAACGACCGAACCATAAGGGGAGTCATACAAGAATTTTTAGACTCTTGCAAACAAACAAAAGAAACCGACATCTCCTTAATAGTAGACCTGATTGCCAAGTGCTTAGCTGGTTTTCCTAACCCACGAACATTCCGACTAAGTAAATTCAGAGACATGGAAACTTAGGAACCCCAGCAAAAGAGCTCGAATAAGTGGTCCTCTTGGTCTTCTTCATCGGCACGGTCATGCTCCACTTTAGCTGCTTAAGTTCTCTGTCAGCTAAAATCTTGGCTATTTGCCTAGCCTCATCCCCTTCATATATTTCCACATTAGAGTCTTGGGAATGGTTAGGCTCCGGGGCAACCACTGCAATGGGGGGAATCGACAGTGGGGTAACCTCCTCATTATTCTCCTCTTGGAAGCTTTGCAAAGAGATCTTCTCCTCCTGAATAAGCGCGAGGACCATATTATCATTAAGGTCCAGCAAACCCTAGTTCTTTCCCCGTCTCCAGAATGTTGTTGACTCTCTCCTTACCCACAGTACCTCTGGTAATCTCGGCCCCAACAATTGGGTCTGCCCCTAGAGATGGGCCTGGAGCTTGAACATCATCCACTGCTATGTTATCTGGGCCTGATGTTGGGCCACTCACCTTTTTATCTGCCCTGCCACCAATACCCTTCTTAGGGACATATATCTTTTTGACTGGGGACTTTTTCCTGGAGAAGACCTTCTTAGACTTTGCCCACCTGTCTGCTCTTTCCATAACCTCTTTCACAACTGCCAAGGCGTCATTCGTCAACAGAGTTTGACCCTCCATCATCTCGACAGCTAACCCTTGTTGCTTCGTACCTTCTTCTATAACCTGCTTGCCCTTGTCAGCATTATCAGACGACACCTCCTTTGTCACTGCAAACAGCTTATCAATACCTCTATCCTCGGGTTCTTGGATAACGATACCACCAAAGGGACGATTGACTTTCCTCTGTTCCACTGTAGGCATGACTTTCCTCTTCTCCTCATTTGGCTTAGCTAGACCAGGGGAAGTACTGCTCACCGCCTTCTCTTTAGGGATACCTGAGTTGGGATCAGGAACCCAGGTATCAGAAATTTTGCGCAGAGGAAGAAAAGCATCAGAGGGGATCTGCACCCTAACTTTCGACGGCGGGTTCACGGTTTGCCAAAGATGGTGATTCTTATCTGAGATGACCTCCGACCACTAACACTTGCTTATCCGGCATAACTCCATTAGGTTTACACAGAACAGTAACTTTAGCGAATCACAGATTGTTGAAGCTTCGGGTATCCTCATGAATGTCCACCATCTCACCTGCGTCCTCTACCAAGGTAGAGAATATCTTTATATTCCAGAGATGGAACGGGATACCGAATATCTTGACAGATATTAGATTTGGCTCCTTAGATACAGCGTTGCATGTCGCCGTCCATTGCCTGATAAACAAGGTAACTTCGATGTCGTCCAACTCGATTGATTCTAGCTCCCAGAAAGAGTCCACATTAAGCTTAGTACGAAGAACCGCATAACCTTTAAGAAAAGGGAGGATGTCGAACTCCTTCAAATCCAAGATGCTATGCACTACCCTACTGACTCTTGACCAGTCCTCAATGGGGGGATACATCTCCAAGATTACCGTCTTCGACCAGTTGATGTCACCTTTCTCAGAGACCGCCATTTTAGAACTAGAAGGTATTGAGTGAGTTGGATGAGAGGATGAGTTGTGCTGGTCAGAAGAGAGGGGGTGTTTAAATAAAGGTTCAAAGTGGGTATACCCATACTTTTTATGACCTACCCTCGGTTTGATGGTGAAACCGTCCATCTTCTCCACCCTCTTTTGATTCCCTAGGTGGGTCTCATAATTACTACTCTTCCATGCATTGGGTAGATTTGGCATTTAATTTGGAGGGGATCTGATGGGAGTGATTGATAGAAAGAAGGAAGTTGGATAAAACACTCCACCCTCCACCTACTCTGTCCGCCGGCATGCAAATCGATCTACCGGAATCATCCCCCTCACCGACCCTATACGCCCTCACATACTCCCCTCTGGAGTTCGTCTCACTTTCCCAAAGCAACAAGGAAGATCCATCACGAAATCTTCCCATCTTTTTAGATTTATCCTTCTTGGATCTCAGCTCTGATAGTCCTTCCCTGAGGACGAGGAAACTCTTTGATCAATAGTAGTGCCCATTTCACCTTCGCCGGACGGTGACCGAGACTCTAGCCGGTGTCAGAGCCTCTCTCTCCTCAGAGCTTCCATTTTCTAATGTGTGAAAGTAATTGATGTGAAAACCATTTTTTTATCGGAAAAAAACCAAGTTTTTCTTAAAAAAATTGATTTTTTTGGTGTTTGACATGGTATAAGAAAATAGAGGGGGACATCTAAATGCAACTACCGAAATTGATCAATAACTTCTCTGTTTCTATCTCTAATCCCTTTGACAATGTCTTCATCAACTATTCTTGGAAATCAATCAGTAATAGAAACAAAGAAACTCGTGGAAACAAAGAATACTTTATCATCTATCCCTAGAAAGTTATGTGTTGTTAGCCTTTCCCAATTGATTCGCGCAGATAGAGAAAGAGAGATTAACTAGGGTTGAATTTTTGTCTTCTTTAGATTTTTCGTCTTCTCTCTCCTTTGTGGTTTTAATTTGTGTGAGGGGTCGAATTCGCGGGTCAAATTGAAACTTCAATTGAGTCAAAATAAGTGACTAAGAAGAATTAGGTACGAACACCTAATTATCCTCTGTTTAGGTATATTAGTTGATTTGCTTGGTTTATATTATGAACTGATTTTGTGATTTTGTTGTACTTATTGTTAGTTTGTTAGATATAAGTTATGTTTCTTGGTTGGATGGATAGTGGAAGAAATTTAGGGAAAATTTTCAAGGTTCAGTTCTTTTTAGAGTTGATTTTAGTTATTAACTATAATTTGTTTGATGAACTGCTTCAGATTTGAGTTAATGGGATCGATTTCTGGAGAGATCTTTTGAATGCTTTAGTGATGCCTTCATATTAGAAAAGTGATGCCTTCATATTAGAAAATTGATTCTGTAGAGATCTTTTGAATGCTTTAGTGAACCCAATCTGTAAATTGAAGAGAGATAGGAGAGAGAGAGAAAGAGAGAGAGGAAAGAGAGGAAAGAGAGGAGAGAGAGAGAGAGAGAGATGAGAGAGAATAAAAAAATAAAGTTAAAGTGAAATAAAAAAAAAGAAAGGTTAATTGATTTGACAACTTGGATATGATTTTGATTTGGTCAAAGGGGTATTTCGGGTATAGAAAAGTATTGTTTATGTCTTGATGATGTCAGCACTGCCCGAAAAGTGGATCTTGGGGCCAAACTAACTGCCGGACACAATTGGGGGCCAAAACGGAATTAACCCTAATTTTATTGTTCCATCTAATGGTCGTAGTGGAGGTTTACTCCAACTTTGGTCCGATAATGTATCTTTTAATATCCATAATCACTCTATTAATATGATTTATGCCACTGTACAATCTATGAGTAATCCCTCCCCTTGGGACCTACGTTGCATTTATGGTCCACCGAGGGTCCAGGACAGACAAAACTTTTGGTCTAGTTTATCCATTCTTATCCGATCTATAGTTAGTCCTGTTTGTTGCATAGGCGACTTGAACGCTCTTGGTTCCCATAGTGATAAATGGGGGGATCAACATATATTCCTTTTCTGACCAAATTTAAGGATTTCATGCAGGAAACCTCTCTTCGGATCTGGGTTTTAATGGTCCAGGTTTCACTTGGACCAATATTAGAGCGATGCATCATTTAACCAGAGAAAGGCCGGACAGGGCTATCTGTTCATCATTTTGGTTAATTCAATTTCCGGACGCGGGAGTGTTCCACCTACCCAGAGACAACAGGATCACGCCCCAATCCTACTCAGATTACAAGTAAAAGGATCTATATTACAAACTATTGCAAAATTTGAGGTTTTCTAGACAAAGCATCGAGATTATGACTGCACTTTTCAAAGTCACTGGAAAGCAGATAACAATCCGTTTTGTGATAACATACAACATATCAAAGACTCCATTCATCTATGGAGTAAGAAGGCGTTTGGTTTAATTCGAAATTGTTTGTCGATTTTATGGAAACGGCTTGTAGACATACAAACTATTGCTCCATCAGAACTGGCCCTTTCGATTGAAAACAATCTTCAAGAACAAATTCTTCATCTAGAGGAAATTGAAAAATTGAAGGCAGAACAAAGAACTAGGTCGAAATGGGCTCTCAAGGGTGATCGCAATGCAAAAGCTTTTCACACGGCAATGTCTAACCGCCGTCAAAAGAATCGAATTAGTCAACTTACTTTACAATCAGGGGTTATTTCTACTTAAGAGGACGAAATTGCTAATGACCTTACTTCTTTTTTCAGAACTTATTTACGGCGGAATCTATAAGTCAGTCCCCAATTGAGATTCTACATAATTTTAATGTACTTTCGAACGAAATCATCAATGACATCTCAAGGATTCCCTTCATTGGAAGAAATAAAGACAGTGGTTATGGAGATGGGCTCGATTAAAAGCCCTGGACCAGAAGGGTTATCATGCATCTTTTTTCAACATCACTGGGAGACAATCGGTGATGAGTTAACAACATATATTCAGGAGGTGTTCTCATCAGGTTATATCGATCCTTGCATTAATTTAACTACAATTGCCTTACTTGCAAAAATCAGGAATCCGAGTTCCTCTTTAGATTTTCGTCCGATTTCCTTGTGTAACTCTATCAATAAGTTTATCACTAAAATTCTGGCCAATAGATTTCAACCTTCCCTAGGCATTTGCATCATGTGGACCCAGAACGCCTTTGTCCCCGGGCGCCAATTACTGGACAACATAATTTTGACTGAAGAACTTATGCATTTTATGCGTAAATTCAAAGGCAAGAAAGGATCCTTTGCCCTAAAAATGGACATGGCCAAGGCCTACGATAGGGTCGAGTGGGGGTTTATACAGACTATACTAGAGGCCATGGGTTTGAGAGGTCGTATTCTCGACCTAGTTCTGAATTGTATTTCCACTCCGCGGTTTGAGGTCCAAATTAATGGTCGTCTTTATGGGGACTTCAAGTCAACTAGGGGTCTGAGGCAGGGGTGTCCCCTTTCCCCCGTACCTCTTCATTCTCACCACCCAATCCCTCTCCCAGTTCATTTCACATTATGAAGCTCAAAATTATTACATTAGGTATAAGATTAATACCGTCAGCCCCTCTATTACTAATCTATTGTTTGTTGACGATTTAATTTTATTTGGTAAGGCAACTACTTTGAGGGTAGGAAATCGCGGGTCAAGAAGTCAGCTGGATCGGGTCGTTGACCGGATGTCGAACCTCCACCTGTTAATATTTTTGCGGGCACGTACGACGTCTTTGGGCTTAACCTGTGACAAAAGAGACAAGAACGCACGTGACCGTAAGTCCCTTGGGACACTGGGATGGTTCCGGCCTAAGGGGGCTCCGACGGTCAAGTCAGTAAGCTTGCACGAAAAGTAAAGGGTACGTGAACGATGTCCTTGGAATGTTACCGTTGGTTGGATAACAGTCGGAGCTTAGGCACGGCTCGTAGAGTGGCCGGAGCTCGCTCTCTACGGATGACTGACTTAGTTAGAGATTGATTACGACAGCCTATGAGGTACGTCCTTGAGTCAGGCAACCCTAGTGAGGTATCTCTTGGTCAAGGGTATGAACCGTAAATAAAATGGTAGGCTTTAAGGTCTGACTTTGTAAATATTCACGTGGGTGAAATGTGGAAGGTCTGGCCCTCAGGAGTAGCTTGTCTACATTGATCGTTAGGAGAGATAATGATAGGTCGCCTTTCCTTGATAGTATGGTCGTCTGATCGTCCAGGAAAGAGAAAGTAATGGTCGACCTTCCTTGGTTGCCACGTCGCCCAGGAGAGAGAAAGCAATGGTCGACCTCCCTTGGTTGTTTGGTCGCCGAGGAGAGAGAAAATAATGGTCGACTTCCCTTGGTTGTCTGGTCGCCCAGGAGAGAGAAAGTAATTGTTGTGCCAATCGGGGTTAATGTGAACAATACGAGTAATCCAAGACAAGCAATAGGAATAGTAAAGAACAATCAAGAACAGAACACAGAGATTTACGTGGTTCGGTTGGTGAGACCTACTCCACGGCGACAACGTCGCGATGATTTCCACTATGATAAGCAAAGAAGTTTACACAAGAGATTCGTGAGATTGTGCTCCTTAGGGTTTAGTTTATATAGGCACTAAACCCTAATCCCACCGCCTCACCGACTCTCTTTCTACAACCGACAATATACACGGATAACCACTAATCACCGACATAAGCCTAGCTCCGCATTCCAGCTCTGTCTCGGAGTCCAACTCTGCCTCACAGCCCTGCTTCGCATACCAGCTCTGTCTCAACAATCAGCTCTGCTAATGGGTCCAAGATTCGGTAGGTTTTACCGGATTCGATACCAATCCATATTCGAGTCACTTCCAACAATTCTCCACCTGACTTGAATATGCTCTTCTTGACTTGCATCTCCCACCATCACAACTCAGCACTTCTGAGCCATCGCCGCTCCAGCCCTGCTAGGGCTAGCATCTGGAAATCCCAATCAAGTCTAAGCAATGCTTAAACTTGAAAGTTGTAACTGCCTTGGTCAGTATATCCGCTGGATTATCTGTCGTAGAAATCTTCTTCATCGTGATCTTCCCTTGTTCAATCACGTCCTTGATAAAGTGATATCTGATGCAAAGTGTTTAGTTCTCTCGTGATACATTTGATTTTTTGGTCAAATGAATAACACTCTGGTTGTCGCAGTAGACCTCTGTCACCTCCTGCTTCAGGCCTAAATCTCGAACTAAACCACTGAGCCATATTGCCTCCTTCACTGCCTCTGTTGCTGCCACTCAGCTTCCGTTGTAGATAGTGCTACCACCGATTGCAGCACTGCTCTCAAACTAATGACACTTCCGCAGAGCGTAAACGTATAGCCCGTTAGCGACCTCTTCTTATCAAGATCCCCTGAAAAATCTGAATCTACAAATCCAACTACCGAACCAGAAGTGTCAGCCCTTCTGTCGTAAACCAGACCAAGCTCCGCAGTTCCTCCCAGATACCGCAGTATCCATTTCACAGCTTGCCAATGACCTCTCCCTAATCTACCCATGTATCTGCTTACTACACCAATGGAATGTGAAATATCAGGCCTTGTGCACACCATAGCATACATAATGTTACCTACTGCATTTGCATAAGGCACCCAAAACATGTACTCCGTCTCGTCATCAGTTGTCGGTGACAGTTCCCCCGAAAGCTTGAAGTGTGATGCCAACAGGTTTTGCCACAGTCATACCAAAACCTTCCAACACCTTCTCGATGTACGTTTTCTGAGACAAGAACATTTTTCCAGCAGATCTGTCTCTCCGTATCTCCATACCCAATATCTTCCTTGAGGCACCCAAGTCTTTGATTTCAAACTCACCTTTTAACTGACCCTTTAATATGTGGATTTCCGACATATCCTTGCAAGCTATCAGCATGTCATCCACATACAAGAGTAGATACACATAAGAACCATCCGATAGTTTCCTGTGGTACACACAGCTATCATACCTGCTTCTGTCATAGCCGTTTTTAATCATAAACGTGTCAAAACACTTATACCACTGCCTAGGAGTCTGTTTCAATCCATACAAGGATTTCTTCAGCAAACAGACCTGGTCTTCTTTCCCGAGAATTTCAAACCCCTCTGGCTGACGCATATAGATTTGTTACTCTAGCTTTCCATGTAAGAACGCATCTTAACATCAAGCTGCTCGAATTCCATATCATACAAAGCAATCATAGCAAGTATCACTCTAATAGAGCTATGTTTAACAACAGGAGAAAATACCTCATTGAAGTCTATTCCTTCTCGCTGTGTAAACCCCTTAGCTATTAACCGTGCTTTGTATCGTGCATCTTCCACCCCTGGGATTCCTTCCTTCTTCTTGAAAACCCATTTGCTACCAACAATCTTCTGACCCTTAGGCTGCTCAGCTAATTCCCAGGCCTGATTCTTCTGAAGAGACTCAATCTCTTCATTCATGGCAAGAGACCACTGTAGTGAATCAACGCTCCTCATAGCTTCTTCATAGGTGTATGACTCACCTCCATCAATGCTTTCTCCCACACTAAGTGCAAATGCAACCATATCTGTCATCCCATACCTTTCAGGTGTCGGATGTCTCTCCTTCTCCTGTTCCTCGCAACACTGTAATGAACCAGCTCTGGTTCATCTTCCTCAGCTTGCTCATCTACCTGAGGCCGAACCTCTACCGGAGTGTCTATCTCAAACTCCACCTGTTTTCCATGATCTTCCTGCTCCACCTGTTTACCAACACCCTCTCGAGCATCTACATGCGTTATCTTCTGAGTTACCATGGCTAACTCATCAAAAGTAACATCTCTACTTATAAGAAACTTCTTTGATTTCCCATCCGGATTCCACAACCGACAACCCTTAACTCCAGGCTCATACCCAAGAAATACACATTTCTTAGCCCTCGGATCAAGTTTACCTTCTTTAACATGTGCATAAGCCGAACAACCAATGATCCTCAAGATCTCATACTTTGCAGGATAACCAGACCATACTTCGTTAGGAGTTTTACATTCTATAGATGTACAGGGTGAAATATTTACCAGATACGCTACCGTGTTCACTACTTCAGCCCAGAACACCTCTGGCAGCCCTATATTCGAAAGCATACAACGAGCTCGTTCCAATATAGTTATATTTATACGCTCCGCCACACCATTCTGCTGTGGTGTCTTTTTGACCGTATGGTGTCTCACTATCCCTTCGTCTACACAAAACCTATTAAACTCGTTTCCGCAAAATTCCATGCCATTGTCAGTCCTCAAGCGTTTGATCGATTTTCCAGTCTGCTTCTCGATCAAGGTCTTCCACTGCTTGAACTTGACGAATACTTCATCTTTGCGTTTCAGTATGTAGACCCATACTTTCCTGGAAAAATCATCTATCAAGGTTAACATTATCTACCCCCACCATGTGAGCTAACCCGAGAGGGACCCCAAAGATCTGAATGGATGTAGTCCAGAGTTCCTTTCGTATTATGAACCACTGTACTGTACCCGAAATTGCTTCCCCAAGACGCAGTGTTCATAGAATTCTAGTTTTCCAACCTTTTGCCTACAGAGTAAACCCTGCTTGCTCAGTATAGCCATCCCCCTTTCACTCATAGCCCTAACCGCATATGCCATAGCTTGGTAGTCTTAACTTCCTTGTCTGATGATGATACCGCTACATATGGTAACTGTGTTACCCTGTAGCACATATAGACCATTCCTCTTCAACCCCTTCGTAACTGTAAGACTCCCCTTAGAAATCCGAAGAACACCACCTTCACCAACATATTTGCAACCATTATCATCCAGAGTTCCCAAAGAGATTAGATTCCTCTTCAAATCTGGAACATGTCTGATGTCTGTTATAGTCCTCACAACACCATCGTGCATCTTGATCTGAATAGTACCAATTCCAACCACCTTACAAGGAACGTCGTTTCCCATTAACACCTTACTGCCATTAATAACTGTGTAAGTAGAGACCCATTCCTTATGAGGACATACATGGAATGTACAACCAGTATCCAAAATCCACCTATCTTCTGCGAAGCAGGCATTGATCACCAGAACCATAGCTTCATCACATTCTTCAATTATTGCCATAGACACTACCATCATCTTCTTCGATGACTGCTGAAGGAGTTGAAGGAGATGTCCTTCGACCAAAATGGAAATGCAAGCAATATGTCGGCTAGGACAATTGATGAAGAAGATCATCAAGTCCGATTGATTTAGGGGTCGTAGTGTTTAGCTAGAAACCAACTACGATCGCCGAATTACGAAGTAATTCGCGGCTAACTTCGATCGGATCCTACATCGGGTTACACATAAGAATGGGTATTTAATCGGATGATATGACTAGTGGGAGTGTGATATAACATTGGGAATGTCCCATAAACATATCTCACAGGCCTAAACAGAATTTGGGCAAAAGATGGCAAAAAGGCCCGAAATAAGGGTCTTGGGCCTAGGTCGGTTCGGGTACTTCTAGGACTCAGATTGGGATGAATTTAGGAGGGTGAGTTTCTGACATACCAAGTAGTATGCACGCAAAATTTCGTGGTGTTTGGACACCTACTCCTTAGGGAATTGAGAAAATATCATTAATTGCTATTTTCGACTATTTGCCTAAATCTTATTCTAAAGGGTGTTTTAGGAAACATTTGAGGAGGTGTATTCTCATTAGGGTTCTATATAAACACTCTTAGGGCAGAGAATAAGGTGTGGAATTTCTCTCTAAGCTTTCTTACTCTACCACATCAAGTAGAGAGGAGAAAGTGAGCTAATTCCCAAGCTATCTTCTAGTCAAGCAAGAAGGACTTCTTATTATCAAACCACCATTGGAGTGCTAGCGAGCTTTCAAGGAGGGAGATTAAATACACCGTTCGGTGTCCCAAGTAGAGGAGCTACGTTTGAAGCTCTTGGTCTTCTTTAATCTATTCAACTAGCTCGAGGGAAATAGCGATTAAGGTAATCTATTATCTTCCTATTAGTTAATTACTAGTTTTGCATGATGATCTTGGGGATACTAGTATTAGACATTAGATGTCGTTATCCACTATAAACACTAGTATAAGAGTATAATTCCCTTCAGTAGCGTCAGAGCCTCTTGCAATTAACTAGTTTTTGCTAAGAATCGAACTAATTGATATTTGATATGCTTGATAGTTTGATAGATTGAGTTTATAAAAGTATTTTAAAAGTGTTTTAAAAGTACTTCAAACTCATAATTTGATTACAATGAATATGATTCAACTAGTTTTTCAAATTAAATATCAAAATTGATGATTGAAAGTGTTTCAAAACATTGAATTTCATTGATTTTGAATTGGTTTTCAAAATTGTTCTTGAAAAAGTTTCAAAAAACTAGAATTTTGATCATGAGAAAAATCATGAAGAGTCATGAAGAACAATCATGAAACTTGTACAAGTCGATTAAATTCGATCAAGAGCAACAAACTGCGGCTCCTCGGAAAAGGAAAGGTTAAAGATATGATCTTATAAACCCACCCCACAAAAGCGAATGTCATTCGCAGGAGCTCTCAAAGCAAGTGAAAGTGTCTCTAAAGGAATATCTCAAAGTAGTTGAGAAAATCCCAAATTGTTGTTCAAAAGCCCTAAAAGGTCAAAAGTAAAATCTCAAAGACTCAAAAAATAAAGGTTATTTCTGAAGAGATAACAGACCTGCGCAGAAACGGAAACTGACTCTAGATTTTGGCTAGAAGCCAAAATCATCATGGAATCCATATCTCGTCAAGACATGAAGCTTGATAATTTAAGTCAACGGAAGACCTAAATTGGTTTTCCAAAGTAAAAAATTGAGAAGGATGAAAACATTCATGTTTCCCAAACTAGACAAGAAGAATAAGATTCTTCCAATCAAGTTATGTCCATAGGGATGCTTCAGAAATCCATCGGTGGATTAAAAGCATGCAAGAGTTAGAATCTTCGATTCAAAGAGGCAATAAAAGAAGTTTGATTCCTGAGGAATGAAGAAAAATCTGGAATCACGAGTTTCAAGAAGGTAAGTGGGAGGAACAAACCTTCTGGGTCCGTATGCAGAGTACATACAAAAGATTGAGTACGACATAAGATGTTGTGTAACAGTGAACACACTGACTCAATAAAAGGACCACACACAAGGATGAAATGCCATTCTGGGCATCTGAAGATCTATAAGCATAGATCAAAAAGATGATAGGATTAGAGAGACTCAGTACGCTGAGATGCTTGAGAACCGAAACAGAAAATGTAAGACTCGGAAAAGTCTAAAAGAATTTCGACCCAAAACTCATGACAAAGAGCGTTGCCAAATCGGAGTTTGGAAAGACACCGATGAGCAAGCACGCATGAGAGAGACGTTTATGTTTGAAAACATAAAGTCAAGTCATGTTGAACGTGATTAGCATTTAGACATCCAATTCGGATTGGAAACCCGAACACTACTGAAACATCCTAAAAGGCTAAAGGATGAAAGTAGTACAAATAGTCGTCGTAGCAAACTTACAGACATGGAAGGAAAGTAGGCTTAAAAGTGTTTAAGCCGTAACCGTTGCAAATTCTACATAAGAAATTAAAAGCCTTAACTCTAGTAAAGATTACTAGATATTATCAAGGTTGAAGATAGCAATCTTCAAATTAATTGATAATAAGCAAAGTTTAAAACCGACTACCACGGTAGTCAAACTAAACTGTCACCTAAGACATAGTATGAGATTCATACACAGTCTAAGGCATGAGGTAAATTTGGAATATACCTCGACAAGTAAAACTGAGTGGGTAAAAAGAGTTTTACGGAAGAGGCTCAAATTTACAACTCTCGTTATCAGAAATAATAAAGTTATTTCACAAGTCGTCTAAATTTGGTTTAGTGTTTAAACGACAGTCCATTGATGATAAAACATTCCGAATAGGTTTGCCAGATACGTGATCTGATGAATGAAACCCTATTAAGTGACTTGGAATATTTATTGTCAAATCCCTAGTCCAGGTCATTGTATGGACAACAATAACTCATGAAGACTAGTACGGGAGTCGATGGGATAACGCAGTTTCATGGGCTATAGGAATAGTGTATTCGATTCGACTACGTGGGTGTGTAAAAGGTTTATACACTGGATAACCCACTAATGAGAAGTACATCACTCTTGATGAACGTCAAATACTTCTCAAAAGACAAGATTGGAGAGATTCCGCAAAACATGAGTGCTCCACTCATCTTATGTAAGGAATGTCCTACTTTGGTTCCGTCAAACACCGCGCCGTAAAAGGAGGTTATAAAGACAGATACTGTGAAGGACAGGATAGACATGAAGTTAAGTGGGAGCACAAGAATGGATTGTGTCATCCTAATCACATTAGGTCAAAAGTGTCTCAAGGCCACTTGATGAGTGACAACTGAAAATGCGTGGCCGCGCTCAAACAGATTAATAATTAATCGTTTGTCTTTTACAGTTGTACTCGGAGATCAAGAAAGTCTGAATGACGTCACGTATCAGATGGGATACTAAATTGACACGGGAATCGAGGCATTGCACTTGTTATAAGTCCAAGTGGGAGTCTGAAGGAGATATCCTTCGACCAAGATGGCAATGCGAGCAATATGTCGGCTAGGACAATTGATGAAGAAGATCATCAAGTCCGATTGATTTAGAGGTCGTAGTGTTTAGCTAGAAACCAACTACGATCGTCGAATTACGAAGTAATTCGCGGCTAACTTCGATCGGATCCTACATCGGGTTACACATAAGAATGGGTATTTATTCGGATGATATGACTAGTTGGAGTGTGATATAACATTGTGAATGTCCCATGGAGGGTGGGGCATTTGTGGAAGAGAGTTCAGAGGCTTCGGACCCAATTTCGGAGTTTTCGGTTTTTCATGTCTATAGAGAAGCCAATCAGGCTGCTGATTTCTTGTCGAAGATGAAGCTCGGACCGGGGGTAACTCACTTGAATATTAGTCAACTTCCAGTGGAATTAGTCGACATTGTTAATGCGGACTCTAGAGGAACAGTGAGAATGAGGAAAGGGTGGGGCTAATGATATGATGTAATTTGATTTTTTTGCTGTTATTTGATATTTTATTTCTTTGTATGCGGTTCGGGCTCATCCCGCTTATCATTATAAAAAAAAAACATTGAGCGAGGTTTTTTTTGTAGTGAACCGTTCTTCATCGATGATAGTAAATTCTTCTTGAGCTTTTGATCTTTTTGAGTTAATTAGGTCGACTTTATGCAAATGTAAGATTAATTTCTTCCTTATTTGGAATGTCTCACATGTTGAGGGTTAAATTCGGGTTATTGACAATGTTAACATTGTCAACTGTGGAGGGAGAGAAGGGACCGTTCTGCTTAAGTTACCATTTTGTGTTAAAACGATATATGACAGGTTCATTAAATGACCATTGCGGAGGGAGAGAAGGTACTTATTTTTATTCTCAATCTATTGCTTCTTAATCCGTGAATATTTTCGGAATTCGTGTTTTAGGAAATCTCATGATAGATTGCATAATCTCTGTTGATACTACGATCGCTAATCTAATAAGACATCCTTTTTCCAGAAATGTTTTAACCATGCAATAAAGACTTTCATTGTGATAGAAAACTGTATATGACAGGATAATGCAGGTTCTGTCAGCAATTCTTTGAGAACTTTATTTGATTCTTGGACAAAGGCAGCAAGGGGATAGATATGAAGCGAAGTCGTAAGTAAGCTTACGGGAACAAAATTAAGAAAGGTATTTTAAATGTGTTGGTTAAGTTGTTCAATTAACAATTTGGCCTTTTAAATGTACGTGTCCTATAAAATTAATAACCACCGTCGGACCCTTATCTTTTTGATGACCCATTGGGAATGAAATAGAGTGTTTAGTTTTAATGTTTGCCAAGTCACCGTCTTGGACCCCTTCTGGATTGTGAACTGCTATGCAGATGAGACAAGAATCCATGAAAAGCTTGGTGCAACCATGATGAACACATGTTTCTTGTCTATGAAAAATTCTAAATATCATGGATAAGACCAAACTTAATATCTTTAATTGCTTTAACAATTAAATGTTGACACATCCTGCAGATCAAAGGTGTTTTTCCTTCATCTCTTTAGAGTTTAGACTTTAGAAACTGCAATTTAATCATATTCTCGCATTACTAATGAAACTAAAAAAATAAACGTACTTCTTAGTTCTTACATAACTTCGTCCTTCTGCGAGGGACTGGTATGTTGATGATTCATGAAACGCAAAATTGGGAACCCCTCGTTTTAGCCTGGTGCAAGGAAAAGGTTAGTTGGTTCCACTCTTCTAGTTACCTTGTCCAATATAAGGCAAGTATTGTGGCAACTATAAGTAATTTTCCAGCACTGTGTATTTTTTGTACATAAGTTATTTGGGTACTGACTAGTTGTACCTATGACGTTACAAGAAATGCAGCGACTCCCTTCTTACTGATAGCACAGCTACATGCTGCCACTAAATTAGTAACGCTGGGACGTCACTCGGCTCCTCGGCTCACTTCGATTGCAAATTCGCGGCTTAAAAATTAGGTGCATGTCTCAACAACACAAAACGAGGGTTTCACTCATTATAGGAGTGACCAAACATATGAGGAGACAAGCTGACGATAGCCGTGCAACACTTGTATGAAAGTCAGTACCATCCCATGAAGGACAGGTTTCGTTGTTCATATGTCACCCGCTGGTAAGGTTTTGCGCGTTGTATGAAGAGGCAAAAAGTTACTCTCTTAGTCTCTAACTTGCTAATTATATACGACAACAGGGATTATTTCTGCGCTCTGATAAGATTTTCAATAAGAAACAAGAGAAGAAAATGTTAACTTTTGCAACAATAACTTCACTGACAAGAGCTTATACAAGTTGAAATACTTAAAAAGGCCAAAGAAATATAGACTCTTAGATCTAAATATAAGGATTTAGATGGTTTAAGGTTTGAAGCGTGTTTACCATATAGGCTTCAATAATCTCATTAATACTTGTAAGGCCTTCTCACGCTAGCGCCATCATAAGTTTGTCTGGTTGCTGTTAGTTGTCATCTTT
The DNA here is from genome assembly GCA_002897215.1 of Eschscholzia californica subsp. californica. NCBI lineage: Eukaryota > Viridiplantae > Streptophyta > Magnoliopsida > Ranunculales > Papaveraceae > Eschscholzia > Eschscholzia californica. The sequence goes on along the minus strand of BEHA01002508.1, from coordinate 604,135 downwards.
CACTTTGTGTAGTTATGGCCTAACTTGAAGTCCTTGCTTCTATTTAATTTTGGTCTGCAGGTTCTTACCAATATTGTGATACTTGCTAGGCCTTCCCACGCTAGCGCCATTATAAATTTGTCTAGTTGCTATTATCTGTCATCTTTCACTTTGTGTAGTTATGGCATAACTTGAAGTCCTTGCTTCTATTTAATTTTGGTCTGCAGGTTCTTACCAATATTGATACTGCATGTATACGGCCAACACTGCCCATATGAGAGTTTTTTTTTGCAGGAATCAGCAGGGATTAAAGGAACCCTGACCCATTTATTAAACTAAAAACCACAAGACAAGCATCCCTCATTATAACAAACTATAAAGAGGCTCTAAGAGAAACCAACCAACTAGGCTATTAGGCATACCCAACAACACGGAAAAGCATAAAACATACAAAGACAATGATCAAAGCATAAAAACATCAACCAACAACAACCTATCTCACTCTTTGGCGCACAACTCCATTCTGCTCCTCAATAACCAACCTCTGAAGCTCCAAATCAAGGTCTAAAGGACCAAGCTCCTCATCATGAATAGGCCTATGATAAGCCAGCAGATCAGCAAGCTGGTTAGTCTCATGAAAAAACATGAGAAATGTTGCAATAAGTCAGCTGCCCCATCAACTTTCTGATACTTGCTACCAGAAACTTTGACTTCCATGGAGGAACTAAGTTACTACTGGTTATTAGGTGATACACCATCTTGGAATCAATAACAACAACAAGCTTATCACAACCATGCTTAGCAGCTAGAAGGAGCCCTCTTTCCACCCCCTGAAGCTAATGGTGCACTACAGACACAGGATCAGCAGCACCATGAGCAGCAGCAGCAAGTACCTGACCTCTATGGTCTCTTATCACACAACCATACCCTACTGAATTCCTGCAAAAAGAACCATCCACATTGAGCATAATAAACCCAACAACAGGTTTCTTCCATTCCCACAGAGTAACTGCAACAACAACAAACTCAAAGGCCAAATTGAAATTGAAAGTAACCCTTCTGCTTCTCTGATTATCTCTAGCTTTAACCTTCAACTCAGAGCACTTCATTCTGATATCAGCAACAATTCTCCTCAAAATTTCCCTCTCTAATTCAGTTTTACCTGTGAAGATCCTTCTATTCCTCTCAATCCAGATATGATATACATAAGCATTAAAAGCCAGCTTGCCTATTAGAGCTACCATATCCTTTCCAGTAAAGAGCTTGACCAACAAGGCCACTTTTTGATTCCAATCAGACCTAGAGAGCTTATAAACATCAAGAAGACCCAAGATAGATTTCCAAATAGCACAGGAAAAGCTACAAGAGAAAAGTAAATGAAAATCATCCTCCACATGACAAGCACATAGCACACAAGTATTATCAGGGATAACACCCCACTTGTGAAGCTCATCCTTGGTCTTTAAACCCCTTCTCATAGCTACCAAGGTGATAAAACTTTGCCTTGGTATGTTATGGGAAAACCACACAATATCACACCAAGGAACAACATCCCCTTTCCTTCTAATGGCCTCATAAGTCTCCTTGAGAGTAAAGATGCCAGACTGACCTGCTGTCCACACACTCTCATCATCAAAACCAGCCTGAATACCCACCTCAGGTATTCTATCCAAAATCTCAATCAAGGCTCCCTGAAGCATATGAGGAACAACCCATTCACCATTAGAGATACAGACACTAACTTTAGCTGAAGCAGAGTACAAGGTCTTAGCCTTGCCAAAATCCTTTTACCGACGGGGCTTTTACTAATACTTGGGGAGGATACGGTGCAATCCTAAGGAATAACGACGGGGATCCGATATTGGCAGCAACAGCTTCAACAGAAAGACATTCGGTGATAATGCACGAATTGCAAGGGGTGCGGTTGGGACTCAAATTGGCAATCCTACAACACAAGCTGAAAATAAAGATTGCGACTGACTCTGCATTCACAGTACAGATACTTATGAACCCACAGAAGGAACCACCTTGGCAACTAATGGATAGTTAGAGAAATTCATAGCATGTGGTCACGGTTAGAGGTGTGCTCAATAGTACACGTGTTTCGAGAGACGAATCAGACGGTGGATTTCCTTTCGAAGATGAGACCTAGTATGGGGTTTATCGAGATACTACCAGAAATGTTTCCCGACGATCTAAAGAAGATAGTAAGAGTGGATAAACAAGGTGTAATTAGAATGAGGTATACTTAGAGAGTAACATTGTTTCTTATTAGCATAGTCTTTATTATTACCACGCATTGTTAGTTTGGCTTCACTATTTTTTATTTTTGAACATCTGGCTTCATTCTTTGTATAGGGTCGAGGCCCATAACCTCGTTGACTATTTCAAATAAAAAAAAGACCTTGTACTCTGCAATTCAATATACATCTCCAAATCCATGAAGAGTCCTGAGGAACCTTCATGACCCAAAAGTCATTCCCTGAAATCAAATTGACCTTTACTCAGGAGACCCACAGAGTATCTTTACCAATAAACAACTCCTATACATGCCTCAAGGTAGCAGCAGTATTTAAATTCAATAAATCTCTAAGGTTCAAGTCACCTTCTCTATAAGGCAGACACACCACACTCCTACTAACAGTAGCCCTCTTAGCCTTCAAAACAGTACCAGCCGAAAGGAAGTTTTGAATGATAGAAGAGAGCTCTTGGAAGACCTTCTTAGGCAGAATAAAAAAACTTATCCAAAACATAACCATGCCATTGATAACAGAAGAAATAAGAGTAACTCTCCCTGCATATGAGAGGAACTTAGACTTCCAAGATTGTACCTTCTTAAGCACCCTATCCAACGAGGGTTGGCAATCAGCATAGGTCAATCTAGAAGAGAGTAAAGGAACACCAAGGTATCTGACAGGCAAGGCAGCAACATCAAACCCCAACACCACCTTTATTGCCTCCAAAGTACCAGCATCAACACCACCAGCAAAAATGGAGCTCTTCAAATGATTAGCTTTCAATCCAGTGCATAAGGAAAAGCTCTCCAAAGCTCCAGCTAAGGCATTAGCAGACTCCACATCTCCTTTGAGAAAGACCAAAAGATCATCTGCAAACTAAGGTGAGTAATAATAGGATTAGTACACTTAGGATGCAGATGAAAACTGCAATCCTCAACCTTCTTTAGTAAGAAAACATTAAGGACCTCCATAACCATCACAAAAAGGTAAGGAGACATAGGACACCCCTGCCCCTCTTCCCCATGAAATAGCCATAAGAACTCTCATTAACCATAATAGAGAACCTGGAAGTAGAAACACAAATCCTAACCCAATGAACGAACTCCATAGGAAACCCAAAAAGCTTCATAATCTTGAAAATAGCCTCCCATTCAACTGTGTCATAAGCCTTCTGAAGATCAATCTTCACAACACGCCTAGGAGGGCCTCTAACCCTGTGACAGTTCCCGGTAAGCTCATGAGCTAAGAGAATGTTATCCTGTATAGCTCTTTCATCAATAAAAGCAGACTGACAAGGACTGATCAACTCAAAAATTACCCTCTTCATCCTCAAAGTGAGAATCTTTGTAATGCATTTATAAATAACATTACAACAAGAAATAGGCCTAAAATCAGTTACCCTAGAAGCATTAGGAACCTTAGGGACCAAGGGTAACCAAGGTAGAATTCACCTCGCCAAGCAACTTTCCAGAAGAGACGACCCTAGCCACAGCCTCACAGAAGTCATCTCCCACAATATTACAACAACACTTAAAGAAATAAGATGAAAAACCATCTGGCCCTGGGCTTTGTCAGACCCAATAGTGGATAAAGCATAAACAATTTCTTCTCTAGTCACTTTATCAATCAAACCCACAGCCTGGTCACTAGTAAGAGCATGAGCAAACCTCACCCCTCCAGCCTCTCAGAAAAATCAGCAGCAAGAGATTCACCAAACATGTGCTTATAGAAATCCACACACTCAACAGCCACCTCCTGACATAAAGATAATTTCTGCCCATATGAGAGTTGAGCGGAGGAAAATATTCAAATCGCATGAGATGATATTTGGTCTTTCATGTTCTCATTAATCATGCCTTCACATATCAAATAGCAATCTCAAACATTTAATGCCTGCTTTTTCATTTAAAATTTATAGATATTTAAGATCTGGTTAAATATATTTAGTTGTTCTTTTTGTCATTTCTGTTATTTTTATATTATTTTGATAGTTTTAGCTTTTTTTGTTTTGTGTAACACAAGCAACCCTCCAGCACACATTCAACGATAAATTTAATGTGTTTTCCAACTATAGTTAAGTGAGTCAGACTCGTGCAGTTTCTACGATTAGGTTTGATTTGATGAAAGAAACTGTTGATGGTGCTCTTTTGAAAACAATTTCAATTCTTTCCCTTTTGTTTAGTTAAGTTGTCTTTGATATAAATGAGAGAGGGTACCTAAATTGGCTTCCAGAGAAGTTTTGTGCTTCAGAAGTACGTTCTCATTCTGGTCCTGCTTATTTTTCCAGTAGAAATGGTGGAAAGAAGAAGATGGATGAGACAGATCAGGCTACTGAATGGTCAGAAGTGGTGCGAATTAACTTACAACATGTGTTTGTGTAACAATAATTATAACCAGTGAGGAGGCCCCATCTTACGGATTAATTTGCAGGTTGTGGAATAAGTTGTTGAAGTGGGAGCTCAAACTGGATCGACTTTGAAGGGCCAGTGAGTTAGGTTAAATGCCAGGTTGTCACTAGTTCCCTATACATCTGATACCAGACTAAAGTTATTACAGTGGTCACCTTTCTTATTTGCTAGCAAGGTTAGTTCCTCACCTTACATTTCATTGTTTTAATCAGTTCGTCTTTGTGCTTCCCGTTGTGTTTGGTATTTGTGTTTGAGTTCAGAGAATATTCTTGTGTTGTGTGTTTGTTGAATGTGATTGTGTATTTTTTGTGTTTGTTCGTGGAAGGGATGCAATGCATGCATGTTTTTGTTATTGCACTGCTCGTTTTTGTAGTTCCTTGTATTGGATCCTCTTCAAATCTTGAGAAATTGATTTTCTCGCCCACTTGACCATCACAAGTGTTTTGGTATCTCAACACTTGGTTATTGGTTCTTCAGAGTCATTTACTATCATTTTCTTATGGCACATGTGCACTCATTCACATATTCATGCACAAAAACATGTCAATTGGAGAACGTAGATTTGACATCCAGTTGATTGTTATTGGTTTTATTCAAGCATGTTAACAGAACTGACTCCTTGTAGCTCTCGTTGAAGAAGTACGTTTTTCATTCCATGGAAATCTTATGGTTTGTAAATTCTACACGGCTCATATTATTAGATGTACCGTACTCAAATAGTAGTTTTCTTTGTAAAGCATTTGAAAGGTTTTCCTTTAGAAGGAAAGAAGGTTTGGAGGTGCAAGCTCCAAAACCCGAATACAGAACATGTTCTCGTGTTTATTCTGGTATATGCTTAAATAATCTGTTTGACTAACATGAGTTGTAGATCATATCTTCGCATCGAAATGAGTTAGTGTTCAACTTGATTTTCGCTAAATTTTGCTGTGGCGTCCAATTTTGGGTCGTTAATTTGAAACTTTTAGGTAACAATTTGTAGGCACTAGGCATGCAGACACTTTTTTTTTTGCATTAATCAGCATGCTAAAAAGGGAGCCAGACCCAAAAACAAGGACAAACACCACTCGACATTAGCCTATACCAGTAGGATCAAAACAGAGACCCCACCTCTCCAAAGAAACAAAAAGAGAGTGCAAAAAAACCCTCATCAACACACTACTGTTAAAAGCCAAATACAAAAAACAACACTCATTTGCTTCTAAACCGACTAACTCCATGCTTGTCTCTTCAAGCAGGTGCAGCAAATCTTGATCAAACACAGAAGGGCCCAGCACCTCCTCTCCCACAATAGTACCATTCTTGGATAGCCAGTCAGCAGCTTGATTAAGCTCTCTGAAACATGCTTAATAGAGCAGCTCCCAAATTCAACCATTAGCCCTTTAATTCTCCTGTGGCAATAACCATTGATCTAAACAAATCGCAAGCGGACTTAGAATCAGTGGCAATAACCACTTTAGCTAGCTGCAGCTCCTTAGCCAATCTCAACCCAGCTTCTATTCCTTGAAGCTCATGATATAAAACTGAGGAAGGAATATAGATACACCTCTAGCAGCAACAAGAGCCTCCCCTTTATGGTTCCTCAAGATGCTGCCATATCTAGCCTTTGATGAAGAGAAAGCACCATCTGAGTTAATTAAAACACCCTGCCATACACATTCAATAACACTAGCTGTTACAAAGGAAAAATCCAAATTCCAATCATCTGCAACCTGCCTGCTCCTCATAGTGTCCAAAACTTTGACAGAACTAGCCATCATTTTCATTTTTACATCAAAAATAGTGAGAAAGAGAACCATTTCTCTACTATGTGCGGAGTCATGATGAAGCCTCATCTTCCTTTCCCACCAAATGTGGTAAAGAAACCCATTGAAAGCAAGCCTACCCAGTAAATCAATCCCATCCTTTCCCTTAAACATCTTGACAATCCAGCCCACCTCCCTCTACCAATCATACCTGGACACCTTGACAATACCAAGCATGTGGAGCAGCCTGTTCCAAACAAAAGAAGAGAAAGGACACTGAAAAAAGAGATAAAATTCATCCTCACTAGTAGAGCTACACAAAGCATATAAGGGATCCACCTCAATTCCCCAAAATAACAATTTGCACTTGGTTTTCAAGCCTCCTCTCAGAGCAACCAAGGAGATAAAGCTATGCCTGGGAATGTTATGAGAGAACCACACCAACCTCTACCAAAAAATAATTGGACCAGATCTTCTAAGGCCTTTAAGGGTGCTTTTAAGAGTGAACTCACCCTTCTCATTAGCTTTCCAAACCCTGAGGTTTGCCATGCTGTCTTCAATGGGAACTTCCTCAATCCTGTCAACAATAGGACCTAAATGACAAGCCAAGTACAAAGGAATATCCCACTGACCCACTTAATACAAGCACTGACAGTAGCCCTATCATGCAGCACACTATCATATCTGAAAACCTGGCCAAAGAAATCATGAAGGGGGCCTAAAGGATGCCAATTATCATACCAGAAGCTAATACTGTGACCATTCCCCACCACATGAAAAGCAAACTGCAGACCAGAGCACCTATAATGCAAAAGTCTTCTCCAAACCCAAGAAGAAGAGTTAGAAATCTCCATGGTCCAAAAACACTTCTTCTTGATATTATGCTGAACCCAAGTCACCCATAAGGTATCTTTTTGACAAAAAGTGTCCCAAATATGTCTAAGGCAACAAGCAATATTGAGAACATCCAGATCCCTAACACCAAGACCTCCTTCAGCATTAGGCAGACAAACCTTGGCCCAACCAATGGCTGCCTTTTTCTCACCCAACTCAGGCCCAGTCCATGGAAACTTGCTCAACAAAGTATCCATTTCCTTGATAACTCTACTAGGAAGATCAAAGACACTCAGCCAAAATAGCACCATACTGTGAAGGATGGACTTAACAATAGTAAGTCTACCAGCAAAAGACAGAAACTTGGTCTTCCAAGACCTAATTCTTGCCATAACTTTATCAAGAGGAGGAAAACAATCAGAGTACTTAAGTCTAGAAGAAACGAGAGGCACACCCAAATACCTAACAGGAAGGGAAGCACACTCAAAACCCAACCCACCTTTGATCAACTCTGCCTTAGGCCCCTGAATACCAGCCAAAAATAAGGAACTCTTCCTCTGGTTGGCCCTTAAACCAGTACAAGCATAGAAGACAGCAAGAACATCTGCTAAAGCATTAGCAGACTCCACATTCCCTTTAGAAGAAACCAACAAGTCATCAGCAAAAGCAAAATGAGTAATCTGAGGTTTAGTACACTTGGGATGCAGTTGAAAGAGGCCTTTTTCCACCTTATCCAACATCAGCACATTAAAGACTTCCATGACCATTACAAAAAGATAAGGAGACATGGGACACCTTTGTCTAATGCCCCTTTTCCCTTTAATATAGCCATAGGAACTACCATTCACTGTTGTCCCTTGGCATGGTCTGGTCTGGTTCAACCATAACATTCCAAGACATAGCTTCATTTCCTGGGTATGTATGCATAGAGCTTTGAGAACAAAGTTGAAGCTTCAAGGTTGGGGATTGGCTATCAATGTCACTTGTCCTCTATGCTGTGCTTATGAGGAGGATGATTTCTGGGTATGTTGAACATCTCAAAGCTTAGCTGGAATAGCTGGGACAATGAGATTGCTTGGTTTGTGGTTGTTTTTGAAGGGAGTGGGCCTCTTGGGCTATTGTATAAGCTTGTTTTCAATGCCTGTATTTACCATTTATGGGGGGAAAGAAATAAAAGGGTTTTCTCTGGCCAAGGTAGCAAATGGGAAGATGTTTGCTTTCATATACCTCTGAGGTGAAGATGAAGATGTCAAGGGTTGACAAGAAGGTGAGAGATTGTGGTGCAGCCAGATTGGTTTCATTGAATTGAATTTTGGATTGGGTTTTTGTCCCTGGCTGTCTTCTGTCATTGGCAGAAACCTGAGAAAGGTTCCTACATGATTAACACAGATGGATCTTTTGGCCGGAGTGTAGCTGGGTATGGATGTGTGATCGGGGACTGTCATGGAGATGTTTTTGTGGCTAGTTGTGGGGGCTCTACTCCTATTAGTGTTCTTCACCATGAGCATGAAGGGGTGTTGGCAGGACTGGAGCTGGCTGTTGAGTATGAGTTATCCAAAATTAGCCTAGCTACTGACTCTATGCTGGTTTGGGGGTTCCTAACTAAGTTGGGAGAGGTCCCTCCATGGAAGTCTCTTTTTATTTGGCGGAAGATAAAGAAGATCATGAAGACTCTAGAGACATGTGATGTCAAACATGTATTTAGAGAGACAAACCAAGTTGCTGATCTGCTCTCTAAAGCCAGAACTCATATAGGCAGGCAGGTTACTATGGCCTCAGATTTGGGTCCTATCATAGGAAAGGTGGTTAGAGATGAGAAGCATTGTGTGTTGAGGAAATAGTGAAATAAGTTTTCCTTTGTTGTTTTGGTTTTTTTGTAAGTCGCCTGTGTTAGGGACTGCTCTTCTCTTTTTTTGTTCGGGTCTGGCGCCCTTTAGCCTGCCGATCAATGCAAAAAAAAAGGAACTACCATTCACAGTGACAGAGAATCTAGCAGAAGAGACACAAGCAAAAACCCAATTTCTGAACTTGCTAGGAAATCCCATTCTCTCCATGACCTTCATAAGAGGCTCCCATGGAATAGAGTCATAAGCTTTTTGCAAATCAATTTTCATAGCACACCTAGGAGGCCCCAATACTTTATGATAGTCCCTCACTAACTCATTGGCTAAAAGAATATTATCCTAGGTAATGGAGTTAATGAGAAAAAACTTGTGAGGAGAGAGAAAGTGTCGGGTGGGCGATTCTCTAGGGTTTTGTGCCGGTGATATTTTTTCTTCTTCGATTCTCTTGAAAATTTTGTGGTTGGCTGTTGCCTTAATTGTTGCTGATTTTGGTGGTTGTGCCTGATCGTTTCCCTGTTGCCGACAAATCCTTCTTTGAAGGTAATGTTGGCCACAAGGGAGGCAGAATCTCTCCTCCCTCCTCCTGGTGGTGGAGGTTCAGGTCCTCGAGGGTCCGAATCTCTACCAAAATAGAATACTAATGGTGAGGAGAAATCAGCTCAATCTGAGAGTGGAGGTAATGCTATTCCACGCACTGACTGGGCTTCCTTATTTCTTCATAAGAAATCTACTGTTCATACCCCATTGAAGTATACAGCTCCAATGGTTCTTGATGGAAAATCGATGGTGTCTTTCACTGTGGCTGATTTTGAGGAGGAGAGAAAGAAGTACGAGTCTTGGCTGGTTGGTACATTTGTGGGACGCCGACTACCATTTCCAGTTGTGTACAAGGCTTTAGTAAAATCTTGGCAACCAAAAGGTGAGATTAGTATTACTCTTCATGGTGATACTATGTTTTTTTATCAAATTTTCACTTGAGGAAGACAGAGAGAAGGCACTTGACCATGAGCCTCTTTTTATTCTGAGTCATTTCTTTGTTGTGCGACCATGGACTCCTCTTATTGAAAATGATATTCAAAAACTGGATTCGATTCCCCTGTGGGTTTGTTTTAGGAATGTGCCTTCATTGTTTTGGAACCCTAGAGGGATTTCTCAAATTGCTAGTGTTTTAGGTAATCCTATTATGCTAGATCATCCTACTGAAGCTAAGACTAGGATGTCTTATGCTAGAGTATGTATTGAGGTGGGTAAAGACTGTCAATATCCTACTGAGATACCAATGCTCATTGATGGGGTGCTGGTGAGTCCTGTTAAGGTTGAGTACTCTTGGAAACCACCACTCTGTTCAGGGTGTAATGAATTTGGTCACTTTTTGGGTAAATGTCCTCTGGCTACTAGGGGCGAGGAGCCTATACCAGTTCATTTGAGAAGGAATGAGCAGGGTAAGGGACATGGAGCACCAACTGCTCGACAGTATGCTAAGGAGAGAATGCCAGTGGATGGTCATGTTAGAGGTAGGGAACAGGGACCTCAAGTTCAGCCTACTGTGCATCTTAAGCAGGAGCTAGAGGTTCTATTGGGTAAGGGCAAGGGTGTTGATTTGCCTCAGAAAGGCTTTAGAGGGGATCAACTCCCTAAGAAATTGGTGGGAGGGAAGCAAGGTTCCCAGTTCCAGGTGTTATCTGGAGTAGAGGAGGTTGCTGGCATTCAGGATGAAGGTGAACCATCTTCTAGTTGGTCTGGTCATAGTACTAAGTCTCAACCTCATAAGATGGATGATGAAGGGTGGACTCCTGTTGTGAAAAGGAAGAATAAGAGTGGTGGGGGGATAAAGAACAATGTGGTTGGCCATAAGAGAGTCTGTATTGCTGAATCTAGCCTGGATGTGGGGGGTAAGGTCAGTTCTATGGAGGAGGATGGTAGTACTGGCTCGAAGCAGAACTATATGGATAATATTGGCATTTCTAATGATATGAATGTGCCTCAGAGGGTCAGTCAGTGTGATAGTGTGGCAGGTGTTGTTGCTTTGTTTGACCAAAAAGAGAGAGGATTGGCTCATGGCACCTGTGACTCCAAAAGGGATGTGCCCAGGAAACCTCTTAGAATTTTAAATGGTTAACTTAGGCTGTTGGAATGTGAGGGGCCTTAATGGTCTCCAAAGAATAAGAGAGGTTAAGGATTTTATTAGAATAAATAAGCTTAGTCTCTGTGGGTTTGTCGAGACTAGAGTTCGTGTTGAGAATAAGATTGTTACTCAGAGGTCTATCAATCCTTTTTGGTCCTATATGGATAACTATAGTGCCTGTAGGGGTGGTAGAATCTGGCTAGCCTGGGATTCTAATTGGTGGTCTGTGAGTCAAGTCTTCACTTCAGAGCAGGTGTTGGTTGTTAGAGTGACAACTCCTGATGCTAAGGTGTTTATGTTAGCCATTGTCTATGGACATAACATCAGAGAGCAAAGGAGAGAGCTGTGGCAAGACATGGGCATTCTTGTCAGGAGATTTGAGGGGCCTTGGGTCTTCATGGGGGATTTTAACTCCATTCTTGATCCAAGTGAAAAAGTGGGTGGTGATCCTGTGAGACCAGGCCATTTTAAAGATTTTTCATATTGTGTGCAGGATAATGCTCTCATGGACTGTCCTTTCTCTGGGTGTTTCTTCACCTGGAACAACAAGCAGGAAGGGGTGGATAGCATCTTTAGTAAGTTGGACAGAGTCCTTATAAATGTTGAGTGTCTTGATCTTTTTCCTGCTTCTAGGGTCTAATTTTTGAACCCTGACACTCTTGATCATTCTCCAGCTGTTTTTTCTGACTCTCTCAGAATACAGGAATTAGTAAAATTTATTAGAGACAATAAGTTGAGTCTTTGTAGCTTGTTGGAGACTCATGTTGATGTAGTTAATAATGACAAGGTTAGGCATCTTTTGATGCCTACTTGGTGCTGGGTTAATAATTATGATTGTGATAGAGCTGGTAGAGTGTGGCTGGGGTGGGATCCTTGCCAGGTCTCTGTTTCTTTGGTTTCTATGACTGATCAAAGTTTGACAGTCATGGTGGTGTTGAGGGACAGTAGGTCCTTTATGTTGACTTGTGTCTATGCTAGGAATACAGTGGTGGAGAGAAGGAGCTTGTGGTCTGAGATGAGGGGGCTTCATCAGGCTCATATTGTTCGTTGGATTATCATGGGGGATTTTAATGCCATCTTGGAGGTGGAGGAAAAGATGGGAGGTGTTGTGGTGAGAGCCAATGAGCTTGTTGATTTCAGAGATTGTGTGAGTGACACTAAGCTTTTTTATTGTCCTTTTTCAGGGTGTTATTTTACTTGGTCTAACCTGCAGGAGGGGGATTATTGTATCACTCAAAAGTTGGATAGGGCCTTGGTAAACATTGAATGGATTCAACTCTTTCCAACTGTTAGGGCTGAGTTTCTTAATCAAGGTGTCTCTGACCACTCTCCTTGTCTGGTTAGCTTGTTTGAAGAGGTTGGTGTTGGGCCTAGACCTTTTAAATTTTTCAATTGTTGGACTGAGGCGGAGAAGTTCTTGGAGGTGGTGGATAAGGCTTGGCAAATGGAAGTGACAGGAAACACAATATTTAGATTGGTTAGCAGGCTTAAGAAGGTGAAGGCTGCTCTCATCTTGTGGAAAAAGGAGAGGTTTAGTGACTTCTCTGGCAAGGTTGCTTTGGCTAGGAAGGAGATGGAGACTTGTCAGACTAGGTTGCATCTAAACCCTCTTTGTGAGGACTCTAGGAAGGTTGAGAGGGAGGCAGTAGCTTCTTTTGTGAAGAAGGCTAGAATGGAAGAGGCTATGGTGTGGCAGAAAGCAAGGGTCCAAAAGATTGACTTAGGGGATGGGAACACTAAATTCTTCCATGCCTCTTTGAAGGAAAGGAAGTCTAGGAATAACATTCCTTTCCTCTATAATGAGATGGGAGAAAAGGTTCTTAGAGCAGACTTGGTGGCCCAGGAGTGTGTTGATTTTTACCAGAATATGTTCGGTATCTCTGATTTTAATAGAGATATTCTTGATATTTTGGAAAACATGGAGTTTGGCTATATTTTGCAGGATTTTGAAGCTGAGCAGCTGATTAGAGGAGTTACTAGAGAGGAGGTGGTGCAGGCTCTAGCTACCATTGGTGCTGATAAATCCCCAGTTCCTGATGGGTTTACTTCCCACTTCTTTAGAGCTTGCTGGAGAATTGTTGGTGATGATTTTGTGGAGGCTGTTCAAAGGTTTTTCTCTTCAGGAAAGCTTCTTGGTGAGGTAAATTCTACCTTGGTAACTCTTGTGCCCAAGTATAAAGATGCTGCTAGAGTCTCAGAGTTTAGACCCATTTCTTGTTGTAACACCATCTGTAAATGTATTACTAAAATCCTGACTTCGAGGATGAAAGAGTACATTTTTAAGTTGGTTAGCCCTTGTCAGTCTGGGTTTATTCCTGGGAGATGTATTCAAGACAATATTCTTCTGGCTCATGAGTTGGTGAGAGACTATCATAACGTGTTAGGACCTTCTAGATGTGCTATGAAAATTGATTTGCAGAAGGCCTATGACACTATTGAGTGGAAGGCTCTTATGAAAGTCATGGAAAGAATGGGGTTTCCTAGTAAGTTCAGGCAATGGGTGTATGCTTGTGTTTCTTCGGCTAGGTTTTCTATCATTGTGAATGGCAGCTCTTATGGTTACATTAAGGGGAAAAGGGGCATTAGGCAGGGGTGCCCCATGTCTCCTTATCTTTTTGTAATGGTCATGGAAGTCTTTAATGTGTTGATTTTGGACAAGGTGGAGAAAGGTCTTTTTCAGCTGCACCCTAAGTGTGTTAATCCTTTGATTACTCATCTTGCTTTTGCTGATGACTTGTTGGTTTTTTCTAAGGGGAATGTTGAGTCTGCTAATGCCTTAGCAGATGTGCTTGATGTTTTCTATGATAGTACTGGGTTGAGAGCTAACCAGAGGAAGAGTTCTTTGTTCTTGGCTGGTGTTCAGGAGTCTCAGGCAGAGTTGATCAAAGGGGCTTTGGGGTTTGAGTGTGCTTCTCTTCCTGTTAGGTATTTGGGAGTGTGTCTTATCTCTTCTAGCCTTAAGTACACTGATTGTTTACCCCTTCTTGATAGAGTCAGGGCAAGAATTAAGTCTTGGAAGACTAAGTTCCTTTCTTTTGCTGGTAGACTTACAATAGTCAAGTCCATTCTCCAGAGGATTATTCTCTTTTGGTTGAGTGTCTTTGCTCTACCGAGGAGAGTTATAAAAGAAATGGATGCTTTGTTGAGTAAGTTTTTGTGGATTGGGCCTGAGTTGGGTGAGAAGAAGGCAGCTATTGGTTGTACTAAGATCTGTTTGCCTCATGCTGATGGAGGTCTTGGTGTTAGAGATTTGGTTGTTCTTAATATTGCTTGTTGTCTTAGACATATTTGGGATATCTTTTGCCAGAAAGACACCTTGTGGGTGACTTGGGTTCAACACCATCTTATTAAAAAGAAATGTCTCTGGACCATGGAGATTTCTAGCTCTGCTTCTTGGGTTTGGAGAAGAATTTTGCAGTATAGATGCTATGGGCTGAGGTTTGCTTTTCATGTGGTGGGCAATGGGCAAAGTATTAGCTTCTGGTATGATCACTGGCACCCTCTAGGCCCTTTAATTGATTTCTTTGATCAAGTTTTTAGATATGACAGTTTGCTTCATGACAAGGCTACTGTTAGTGCTTGTATTAAACATGGCCAGTGGGATATTCCTGTTTACATTGCTTGTCATTTAAAGCTTATTATTGATAGGATTGAGGAAGTCCCTATTGCAGATAACATGGAAAACATAAGGGTGTGGAAAGCTAATGAAAGGTGTTTTCACTCTCAAGAGCACCTATGAAGGCCTTCGAAGAACTGGTTCAGCCTTTTCTTGGCATAGGTTGGTGTGGTTTTCTCATCACATCCCCAGACATAGTTTTATTGCATGGGTTGCTTTGAGAGGAGGTTTGAAAACCAAATGCAAATTGTTGTTTTGGGGAATTGAGGTGGATCCTATGTGTGAGCTGTGTGGGTCTGCTAGTGAGGATGAGTTTCATCTCTTCTTCCAATGTCCTTTTTCCTCCTTTGTTTGGAACAGGCTGCTCCACATGCTTGGTATTGTTAAGGTGACTACTCATGATTGGGAGAGGGAGGTGGATTGGATTGCCAATATTTTCAAAGGTAAGGATGGAATAGCTTTGATGGGCAGGCTCACTTTTAATGGGTTTCTTAATCATATTTGGTGGGAAAGAAATAGAAGGCTCTACCAAGAAGCTGCTCATAGTAGAGAAGTGGTTCTTTATCTCATTGTCTCTGATGTAAGGATGAAAATGATGGCCAGTAATGTCAAAGTGATTGATACTGTGAGGAGCAGGAAGGTTGCAGCTGAATGGAACTTAGGCTTTTCTTTTGTAACAGTTGTTGTTATTGAATGTGCGTGGCAGGGTCCAGAGAGGGATGTAGTCTTGATTAACTCAGATGGTGCTTTCTCTCCAACCAATGCTGGGTATGGCAGCATTTTGAGGAATCACAAAGGAGAGGCTCTTGTTGCTACT
Organism: Eschscholzia californica subsp. californica; assembly: GCA_002897215.1. Classification (NCBI taxonomy): domain Eukaryota; kingdom Viridiplantae; phylum Streptophyta; class Magnoliopsida; order Ranunculales; family Papaveraceae; genus Eschscholzia; species Eschscholzia californica. Next base: position 588,533 of record BEHA01002508.1, on the reverse strand, counting down.
AGAGGTGTTTCAATTCCTGTTTCAGTTATTTACCATGAGCTTCAAGGTATAGAAGCTGGGCTGAGAATGGCTAAGGAGCTGCAGCTGTCAAAAGTGGTTATTGCCATTGATTCTAAGTCTGCTTGTGACTTACTTAGATCAGTGGAGCCTGCTCCTCCATGGAGAGTTGTTGGGTTGTACAGGAATATTAATCAAGTTGCTGATTGGCTTTCCAAGAATGGTCCTGTGGTGGGAGAGGAGGTGTTGTTCCCAGCTTTGTTTGGCCGAGAGCTCCTTCAGCTGCTTGAAGAAGACAAGCAAGGAGTTGGTCGTTTTAGCAGTAAATGATTTTGGTTTTCTTTTTGTGGGTTGTGAACAGTAGCATGTTGGTGTTTTTTGTAGTGACCAAGTATAGCATGATTGGATGTGGTATGTCTTTTGTTCTTTTGCTTGCTTGTGGGGTTTGTGCTCCTAAGGGTATTGGCTAGGTCTCTTGTATAGTTCTTTGTTTTTGTGGGTCTGGCTCCCCTTAATGCAAAAAAAAAGCTTTACCCCTCACAGCAACCAGCACCTCCCCCAAATGGTTCCCCAACACACCACCATAGCCAGCACTATCCACACCAAGAGACCCATCTGAGTTGATAAGAACACTGCCCTCCTCAGGTCCCTGCAATTTACAATCCACCACAAGAGGAACAACAAAGTGGGGCTCAATGTTCCACTCAGCAGCAACATGCCTGCCTCTGGAAGAATCAACAAACTTAACATGGACAGATTGAGCTTTCATCCTCACATCATCAATTATCTGGTGTAACACCTCCTGACAGCTCCTTGCTGAATCTGAGTGGACCCTTTTATTTCTCTCCCACCAAATATGAGAAATGAATCCATTGAAAGCTAATTTGCTTAAAAGAGCAATGCCATCTTTTCCCTTAAACATAGAGACACACCAGTCCACTTCCTTTGACCAATCACTTCTAGAAACTTTAACAAGACCTAGCATTTTAAGCAACTTGTTCTAAATGAGTAAAGAAAAGTCACACTGAAAGAAGAGATGCATTTCATCTTCACTGGCTTTACCACACAAAACACACATAGGATCCACCTCAATTCCCCAGAAAAGGAGTTTGCATTTGGTGGTGAGACCACCTCTCAACACCACCCAAGTGATGAAACTGTGCCTGGGGATGTTATGAGAAAACCAAACCATACTATGCCAAGGAACCACCATTTTACTTTGCCTTAAGGCCTCATAGGTGCTTTTGATAGTGAAGATACCCTTTTCATTGGCTTTCCAGACTCTCCTGTCCTCATAATCCTCCTCAATAGGAATTTCATGCAATCTAGAAGCTATAAGACCCAACTGGTGGGGACTACTACTAAAAACGGGTTAAAACAGCAGAGAGAGAGCGGGGTGGTGAGATTTTGTTAGGGTTTTCTTCGACAGCCTCCTTTCTTGTTTTCTGGGTTTTTGCGGTGGTGTCTCGCTTTTTGTTGGAGGCGGCGATGGCTTTTGTTGTTCTGGCCGTTAGTCTTGTTGGTTGTTGCTGCCTATGCAACCGCCATCAGAGACGAAGGTCCTTCTCCCCTCCCCTGGTAAGGATTCGCCTCTTTTTGTTAGTGAAGGTGATTCCTTGAAACATGGGATTGGTGAGAAGAAAATGGCTTCCTCTCATAGTTTGGATAATCGGTTGAGAGGTTCTGCTAGGGTTCTAGTTGGGTCTAATCCAGCTTCTGTGAATGCTGATGGATTTGAGGTTGGGTGTCGGCCCTCTGAGCTGAGCTACCATTTGAACCAGAAGGCACCTTTGGAAACTGGAAGTGAAGGTGGAGTATTAGGTAAGAAGGTGTTGGATGATGATGAAGTTATGGATGGTCTGACTAAAGAGGGGTTTCTTGAGCTGTCTGGGGCTGGGGGGGGGGTTCCTCTAAGGTTAATGGTGGTCCTAATTGGGCTGCTCTGTTTGCAAAAAGGGAGGTTCCAGGTAGGAAACCTCTGCACTCGACTCCACCTGTGGATGTTAATGGTCGATTGGTAGTACGTTTTCCTAGTGACTCTGAATCCTACCAGAAACATTTGAGAGATTGTAAGAATCTCATTGTTGGTAGCTTTGTGGGAGGTAAGGTTGCTTTTGGTTTTGCCACCTGCACTTTATTGAAGATCTGGAAGCCTAAAGGTAATGTTCATTTCACCTTGCTCAAAGATTTTATCTACATTATTAATGCTAGTTTGGAGGAGGATAAGGAGCTAATTCTTGGGCATGAGCCTATTCATATTGCTAGTAAGCTTTTCCTTGCTAGGCCATGGCATCCACATTTTGAGAGAGATGTTAATAAGTTGGAAACTGTTCCTATATGGGTTGTGTTGAAGGATATACCTTTTAGATTCTGGTATGATGAAGGTATTGCCATCATAGCCAGCTTTATTGGTAAGCCACTCTTTGTAGATGGACCTACTGCTACCAAAAGAATAATGTCATATGCTAGGATTTGCATTGAGATTGAAGTGGGAAAAGTGCTTCCTGATGTGATTCCAGTTGTTGAAGATGATGGAGAAGAGGTGTTTGTTCAGGTTGAGTATGCTTGGAGACCTCAATACTGCTCTAAGTGTAAGATCTTGGGACATGTTGATGCTAGATGTAATGGTGGAGTTCCTGTTAAGCAAGTTTGGGTACCTAAGCAGAAGAAGGTTGATAGTAACAGTAAGGATAAAGCTAGTGTTGCTCCTAGCAAGGTACCAGTCGTTGCCGCCATTCTTAATGTGAGACTTCGAGAATGGGGGATCCTATGGTAGAAGAGGAAGGTTGGACTGAGGTTAGGAGGAAAGGTTCTCTTAAAAGGAAAGGCCAAGAGAGGGAACCTAAACCTACTGATAGTACAGTGAAGATGGGCTCTAAGAGAGACTATAGGTTGGGAGTTGGCCACAACTCTAGTCAGGGAGCTACTGAGTCTGATGCTAGGGATGTGGGTGGTTCTTGTTCAACTGGTTGGGTCCAGAAGCAGGGTTCTGTTCAGGACAACCCAGGGACACTTGTTGCTTATGGGTCATTACCTGTTGCTGTCAATGTTAAAGCTTTTGAGGCTAAGATACAAGAAGATAGGAGAGCTCTAAAGTTTAAGAGAGTCTCCTACTCTGATCCTAATGTGTAGTGTGGGTTGTTGGAATATAAGGGGTCTGAACTCTCCCCTTAAAACAACTGAGGTCAGTAGGTAGGGTTTGAGTTTTCACCGGCAAACACAGGGAGCTATTCTCCCACCGGCTGGTTGTCTTCCGGCTAGGCTGGAGTATTACCACGATGAAGGATGATGGTATAGTTGGTGAAGGTAGGTTTTTAATGAAGGATAATCCTCCTGTCAGTGAAGACGAGATGGAAGACGAAACTCCATTAATGGAGGAAGTCGAAACTCTGTCCAACTTAAAAGGGGGCGGTCAGAACAGTGTGGTTTCAAGTCAGTCAAATAGTGAATCACTTATTTTCTCAGCAACAAAGGAGAAGAACCATACAGAAACATCAAATGGAACTCGACCAGTCACAAAAATCTCATCACGGGAAGGGATTAGTAGAATGATTTCTGGTCAAAAATATGGAAACACTTCTTTTGCAGATGATATTCGTAATAACATGTTTGCAAACGTGTTAAGACAATCACCATTAACTAAGTTTCAAACATACTCGATAGGAGACGATCAACAACAACCATTAATAACAGGAAGTAATCAACTCGACGGTAGGGTTCAGGCAAACCCTAGGGTACAGACTAGTACACCATCTGCTGTTCCAGGGGGGCAGGAAGACTCACGAGCAGGCTCTACTACAAACTGGGCTCGGTTGTTTAAATCTCAACCATTACAAACAAGCAATAATCTTGTCTACACTCCACCAATAGAAGTAAATGGTAAGCAATTGATTGATTTAGACATTGCTGCATATGAGGATGAAGTCAGGTCCTTCGACGATGTCTTGATCGGCAGCTTTATTGGCGAAAGATTAGGGTTTGGTCTGGTTCAGAGTGTATTGGTTAAAAAATGGAATCCGAAAGGTGACATTAAGCTTACTGTCCATGGTACTTCGGCATTCGTTATAAAATTTTCATCCATGGATGACAGGAAACGCGCAATGGAACACGACCCTATTTTCATTGCTGGGAGATTATTCATAGTCCGTCCTTGGCGATTACATATTGAAAAGGAATTAAAGGAAATGACAACAATACCAATGTGGGTTAACCTACGAAATGTTCCTCTTGTGTTTTGTAGTACCAAAGGGATTAGTCAAATTGCTAGTGGCATTGGTACACCCATCATGCTTGACATTCATACGGCAACACGAGAAAGGATGTCTTATGCCCGGGTGTGTGTGGAAGTGAAAGCCGACAGTGAGTTGCCGGATGAACTGTTTTTGCGAGTTAGAAATGGGGAGAAACATGAGTTCGTAACAGTGGAGGTTGAGTACTCTTGGAAACCTGAAAGGTGTGCTAAGTGCTCGGTTTTTGGACATAGTGATGATAAGTGCCCAAAAAACCGTAAAGTACATGAGACGATAATTGTGAATCAAAGGGTTTCCAACAGGTCCAGGACTACTAACCGAGAGGTCATACCAACGCAGCAAAACAAGAATTCGAAACCATCCAGTACTACACATAAAATCACAACTTCAACTACATTTCAACACCAAGATGGGAGGCGTAAAAGACCAGCCACAGGCCCAGGTAATGACTTCCAATCAAATCGTAATCGAGGTGCGAACAATGAGACTAATGAATGGAGAATTGTAGCACATAAATCTAAGGAGTTCCAATCCAGGATAGGACCGAGTGATACAATAAACCAACCTAGGCTGAAAATAGCCAGGAGGCTACCACTATCCAACACAGTACCCACGGGTTCACTCACTAATACCGAGACAGGTAACTCTTTCGCTGCCTTATCGTCTTTTAATGATTTAGAGTCTGAACCACGGGTTGAATCTAATGATCAAAACCCCCATGAGGTAGATATTCCTCCGAGTGGTAGCTCTCGGAATGAATATGGCCTTGCCTTGAGTATATTGGGAAAGGAGAGTACTATGGAGACTTCTGAGGGAGTCGCACCATCACCCCAAGAGGTTTAATGATCAATCTCGCATGTTGGAATGTGAGAGGTCTCAATGACTCTCTACGTATGAAGAGTGTACGTGATTTTATGAGATTAAATTGTATTGGCTTATGTGGATTGTTAGAAACTCATGTCCAGGAAAGGAATAAGACTCGTATCCAACGTAGTCTTAATTCTAGCTGGGCTTTCATTGATAATTATGTGGCTGTCCCGAATGGACGGATTTGGATTGGATGGGACCCGAGTAGGGTTGACTTTACTTTGTCCCATGTTCGAGGACAAGTTATTGCAGGTGGTGTTCGGTTTCCAGATGGATCGGGGTTTCTTTTGGCAGTGGTGTACGGAAGCAATAGTACGGTTCATCGCCGGGAGCTTTGGAGGGACCTAGAGTTTCTTATGCTGGGTTCTGAGGCTCCGTGGCTAGTACTAGGTGACTTTAACTCCACGATGCTGGCCAATGAGAAGAGAGGGGGTAACAACTCACCATCTCAAGGCTCCAATGAGATGTTTGATTGTGTTACCAATTTGGGACTGTTTGATTGTCCGTATACAGGTTGTTTCTATACATGGTCCAACAGGCAGATGGGACCCGCAAACGTCAGTTCCAAGATTGATCGGGCTCTTATAAATGGTGATTGGCTGACTCGTTATCCGCTAGCCAAAGCAGACTTTCCACCGGCTGGGGATTCAGATCACTCTCCGATCATTATACCACTTGCGGCACCCAACATACACCGGCGTACTCCGTTTAGGTTTTTCAATGCCTGGACGGAGGATCCCACGTTTAGAGCTTTAGTTGCTGATGTATGGAAGGTGTCGGTACGGGGTAACCCGATGTTTCGTATGGTGACAAAACTCAAGGCCTTGAAAGCACGGCTGAATGAATGGAAGAAGGATCGGTTCAAAGGGGTGACGAACCAGGTAACCATTAACCGGAATTTTTTACACTCAGTGCAGGTTAGGTTGCAGGCAGATCCAGCAAATCCGGTATTACGGAGGCAAGAGAGAGTGGCTACTGAAAACTATAGTAATGTTGTTCGGGCAGAAACAGCAATGCTCCGACAACGTGCTAAAGTTGAATGGCTCACTCTCGATGACAGCAACACAGCTTACTTCCATAACTCTATTAAGGAGAGGAAGTCTCGAAATGCTATCACTCGACTCACCAGAGAGGATGGCTCGATGGCTGAGGATCCAGTGGAAATAGCTAATATGTGTGTGGATTTCTATCGAGACTTATTCGGTCGAGATGACGAGGACAATGAAGCATTAGACCACATTTCTGATGTGGAGTTCTCACGACCGTTGACAGATGCTGAAGGAGCTTTTCTTACCATGAGGGTGACCAGAGATGAAATATTTGCTGCTCTGCACACTATTGGTTCCGATCGATCACCGGGGCCGGATGGGTTCTCTTCCCATTTTTTTAAGGCGTGTTGGGACATCGTGGGGGATGACTTTGTGGAAGCTATCCAGAGGTTCTTCAGCTCAGGAAAACTTCTCAAAGAGGTAAATTCTACTTTTGTGACTCTTATTCCTAAAATAGATAATGCTTCCTCAGTGTCAGATTTCAGACCGATATCTTGCTGTAATGTGTTGTATAAATGCATTACCAAGATTCTTACTATACGGCTGAAGGGAGTTATCTATTCGATGATTAGTCCGAACCAGTCAGCCTTCATCTCTGGCCGCACCATTCAGGACAATATCATGCTAGCCCATGAGATTGTCCGGAACTATCATAGACCTGATGGCCCAGCTCGGTGTACGGTCAAGATTGACCTTAAGAAGGCGTATGATACAGTCCGTTGGTCTTCACTATTCTCAGTCCTTGGTAAGTTCCATTTTCCAAGGATATTTATAGAATGGATACGGGCTTGTATCACTACGTCTAAGTTCTCTATTTTGGTCAATGGTGAAGCCCATGGTTATTTTGATGGGAAACGGGGTTTACGGCAAGGCTGTCCGATATCTCCATATCTGTTTGTTCTAATGATGGAGGTATTCGCGGTTCTGATTGATCGAGAGGAAAGGGCAGGTCGGTTTCTGCTACACCCTAAGTGTCTAGTCCCGAAGGTTACTCACCTTTGTTTTGCAGACGATCTCATGGTCTTCTTTCGAGGTGACATGGGTTCGGCCCAATCCTTAAAAGGTGTGCTAACTGGCTTTCATCGGGCGACGGGGTTGCAGGCTAATGTGCTTAAGAGTACTATCTTCTTTGCTGGCCTGTCGGCTCAAGGTCAGAGTGATATCGCCACCATCTTGGAATTCGGTACTGGTTCTTTGCCTATTCGATACTTGGGACTACCCCTCATATCATCTCGTCTTACCTATAGTCATTGCATACCGCTGATAGATAAAATCAAGGGACGAATCCAATCTTGGAAGAGTCGCTTTTTATCGTTTGCGGGTCGTGTTCTTCTTATTAAGGTGGTTTTGAACAGTATGTTACTATATTGGGCAGCGGTGTTTGTTGTTCCCAAAAGGGTCATGAATGATATCAACTCCATCTTTAGTAAGTTCCTTTGGTCAGGAGCGGATATGGGGTGTAAGAGAGCTCATATTGGCTGGGAAAGACTTTGTTACCCGACTGATGAAGGGGGCCTCGGATTTCGGAACATCGAGGTGTTGTTTGAGGCGTCTAACCTTCGCCATATATGGGATCTGGTCAGTGGTAAGAAGACTTTGTGGGCTGATTGGGTGAGAAATAATCTCATCAAAGATCAACACTTCTGGACTTTATCGGCTTCGAGTAGAAGTTCTTGGTGTTGGCGTCGGATTCTAGCCAGCAGACCGAAGGCCCTTCGACTCATTTGCACTTCTTTGGGAGATGGTCATGATACCAAATTCTGGACTGATGTATGGCATCCCCGTGGTCTTCTGTTTGATGCTTTTGAGGAGACACATAGATACGACTCTTACCTTCATTTAGATGCCCGGGTTTCTCAGTTTATCGGGCTTTCAGGCTGGGTTTTTCCTACACATATGGCAGCAATGTTAGGGAATATTGAGGTCGAGGCTAGAGAGGTGGTGGTAGATAGTACACTTAGAGATGAGGTGATCTGGACACCTAGCCAGAATGGAGAGTTTACTCTCAAAGAGACGTATGAAGCTATTCGACCTAGGGGAACTCGGTTGAGCTGGACTTCATTAGTATGGTCACCGGGTGGTATACCAAAACATTGCTTCATCACGTGGCTTGCCTTCCGACAACGCCTCAAAACCAGATCGCTTCTGGCTAGTTGGGGAATGACTATAGACACTTCCTGTGTATTCTGTGGGGGAGACGAAGAAACGGTTTTCCACATATTCTTTGGTTGCTCGGTTACAAAGATTATATGGGAATCGTTATTACTCAAGATGGGATATCAGAGAGTAAGTGCTACAGATTGGGAAGGGGAGCTACAGTGGTGTATTAATCACTTTGTTGGGCTTTCCATTGCTGCCCGAGTGGGCCGTCTGCTTCTAAATGCCTATGTTTATCATATTTGGAAGGAGCGGAATAATAGGGTATTTAGAAGTAATGTCATGTCACCGGAGCTGATTATACACACTATTTGTGATGAAGTGAGGATCAAGCTGAATACTGTTACCAAACGGTTTGAAGATACGGAGGAGAATCGGAGAACCATTGAGCGCTGGAATCTTACTATTTCTCTCCAGAAGCCGGTTTATACTTTATGCAAATGGACTCGGCCGATGGCTGGGAGATATATGATTAATACAGATGGTGCGCTGAACGAGGTGGAAGCGGGGTATGGAGCCATTATTCGAGACTCGGAGGGGACTGTTGTGAGAGCAGCTACAGGTCAGGTTGATGGACAGACTATTTTCATACACGAGCTACAGGGTGTTGAGTTGGGATTGGAGTTAGCACTTAGTGCCGGATTGCAGGAAGTTGAACTTGGTCTTGACTCGATGAATATCAAGTTACTTCTTGCAAAACCACATCAGAAATTACCATGGAGGGCGAGGCGTTTGTGGAAGAGAGTTCAGAGGCTTCGAAATCAATTTCGGAGTTTTCGAGTTTTTCATGTCTATAGAGAAGCCAATCAGGCTGCAGATTTCTTGTCGAAGATGAAGCTCGGACCGGGGGTGACTCACTTGAATATTAGTCAACTTCCGGTGGAATTAGTCAATATCGTTAATGCGGACTCTAGAGGGACAGTGAGAATGAGGAAAGGGTGGGGCTAATGAAATGATGTAATTTTGTTTTTTTGCTGTTTTTTGATTTTACAGTTCATTGTTCTCGGTTCGGGCATCTCCCGCTTATCATTATCAAAAAAACTGAGGTCAGTAGGTTTGTTAGAGCTAATAATCTTGGAGTGTGTGGTGTTATTGAAACTCAAGTGGATGTGACTAATAAGGACATGGTTAGAAGGAGGTTTTTGCCTACCTGGAGTTGGGTCCATAACTATGCTAGTAATGCTGCTGGTAGGATATGACTTCTTTGGGATCCTGGGCAGGTCCAAATTAGAGTTATAGCTGAGTCAGCTCAAATGATATCAGCTATGGCTACAATGAGGGATGGCAGGAGTTTTTTTGTTGTGTGTGGTTTATGCCAGCTACAATGGTGTTCAGAGGAGAGATCTGTGGCATGAGATCAAGGGTTTGGCTAGTGCTCATTTGTGTCCTTGGTTGGTTCTAGGGGACTTTAATGTTGTCCTAGAAGCTAAGGACTGTTTGAGAGAGAAGGTGGCCAGGCAGCAACATGTTTTTGAGTTTAAAGAGTGTCTAGATGAGTCCAAGCTGTTTGATTGCCCATTCTCTGGTTGTCATTTTACTTGGACTAATAAACAAGAGGGTGAGGGAGTTAATGCTAAGAAATTGGATAGAGCTCTTATTAACATTTAATGGTTAGATTTATGTGCCAATTCTAGAGCTGAGTTTCTGCATATGGGGGTTTCTGACCACTCCCCATGTGTTGTATCTCTTTCAGAGTCTGTTGGTGCTAGGCCTAGGCCATTCAAGTTCTTCAACTGTTGAACTGAGGAAGAGGGATTCTTTTAAAATTGTGGAAGCTGCTTGGCAGCTGCAGGTTATGGGTAACCCTATGTTCAGGCTGGTCTCTAAGATGAAGAAGGTGAAAGCTATGTTGTTTGTTTGGAAGAAGGAGAAGTTCTCTCAATTTCCTTCTCAAGTTCAGGCTACCAGGAAGGTGATGGAGGAGGCTCAGGCTGAGCTTTATAGGCAACCTTTCTGTCTCTCTACCAAAGCAAAGGAAAAGGCTAATGTTGCTGATTTTGCTTTCAAAGCCAGAATGGAGGAGTCTATGCTCAAGCAAAAATCTAGAGTTCAATATGTAGACTTGGGTGATAGTAATACCAAGTTTTTTCATAACTCTTTGAAGGAAAGAAGGTCTAGAAATTATATTCTTTTTCTCTATAATAATGAGGGTGTTAAGCTTGTGCAGGTGGCTGATATTGCAGCTGAATGTGTTGGATTCTATGAGCAAATGTTTGGCTGTTCTTCCTATGGTGATGAAGGTCTTGCAGCTCTTGATGGTGTTTCTCTAGAGGACAAGGTGACTGCTGATCAAGCCATGGACATGACTAGGAAGGTGACTAGGGAAGAGATATTGCATGCTTTATCCACCATTCTTCCAGACAAAGCTCCTGGTCCGGATGGGTTTTCTTCTCATTTCTTCCTTAAGTGTTGGGATATTGTGGGAGATGATTTTGTTGCAGCTGTCTCTAGGTTCTTCTCCTCTGGCAAGCTGTTAGGTGAAGTCAACTCCACTTTGGTTACCTTAGTCCCTAAAAGTTCTAATGCTTCCTTAGTTTCTGATTTTAGACCTATTGCTTGCTGCAATGTGGTTTATAAGTGTATTGCTAAGATCTTAACTCTGACAACGAAGGGAGTTGTTGATGGGCTATTCATCCTTGTCAATCTGCTTTTATATCAGGAAGGGGTATTCAAGATAATATTTTGCTTGCTCATGAATTGACTAGGAATTATCATAGAGATAGAGGGCCTCCTAGATGTGCTGTCAAAATAGACCTCCAGAAGGCTTATGATACCATTGAGTGGGCTGCTCTTTTTAAAGTCTTGGTGAAGTTTGGGTTCCCTTCTCAATTCATTGATTGGGTTAAGGTGTGTATTTCTTCTCCTAAGTTCTCTATTATGGTGAATGGTGTTTCTTTTGGCTACTTTTGAAGGGAAGAGGGGTATTAGACAAGGTTGTCCCATGTCTCCTTATCTCTTTGTCCTTGTTATGGAAGTTTTGAATGTGTTGCTAATTAACAAGGCAAAGAGTGGGGATATTCAACTGCACACTAATTGTGCCAGACCTCTGATCACACACTTATGTTTTGCTGATGACTTACTTGTGTTTATTAAAGGGACTCTTAAATCTGCTAGTGGGTTAGCATTGGCCCTGGATGAGTTCTTTTGTATTGGCCTTAGAGTGAATCAGAAGAAGAGTACTATTTATGCTTCTGGGGTTGATTCTCATGCATTGGACTCTATCAAGAGCAGGTTGGGATTTGTGTGTGGCTCCTTACCTGTGAGATATTTGGGGGTTCCTCTGATCTCCACCAAGCTGAAAATTTTCAGACTGCATGCCTCTATTTGATAGAATTTTGGCTAGGGTCAAGTCTTGGAAGGTGAAGTTTCTATCTTATGCTGGCAGACTAACCTTAGTTTCCTCTGTCCTCTATGGTATTATTCAATTCTGGTTTAGTATCTTTGTTCTACCTTTGAGAGCTATTGATGAGTTGAATAGGATTATCATGAGATTTTTGTGAAATGGTCCAGATATGAAAGTTGGTCATGTTGCAGTTCAATGGGTCACTGTTTGCTCTCCTTATGCTGAGGGTGGCCTGAATCTAAGGAATCTAAGGAAGCTTAATGTTGCTGCTAATCTTAGGCTTCTTTGGGACTTAGTTAGAGATAAGAATACCTTATGGGTGGCTTGGGTCAAGAGTCATCTTATCAGAGGAAGATGTTTCTGGACTTTGGATGTTCCTGATAATGCTTCTTGGAGTTGGAGGAGAATCCTTCAGTTCAAGAACAGAACTGAAGGAGAATAAGTAGGAGAGAGAATTAGCCGGGTGGTGCGATTTTTTAGGGTTGGCGGCGCCGCTCTCTTCTCCACTTTTCTTGGTCTGTCAGAGGTTGGCCGGCACCTGACTTATTCGTTTTCTTGCTTTATGTGTTCGATTGTTTCTCTCTTGCGAGCAGTTCTTCTTACAGGGACATGTTGGCTGCGAGGGAGGCTACTCTTCTTCTCCCTCTTCCTGGTGGTGGAGATTTTGCACCTGTTCGTGTTGAATCTCTACCAAAACAGGATGGCTCTGGTGGGAAGGAATCGAATGACTTCAGAGGTTCTCATCATCATGTTCAGGTGCTACTGGTTTGGTTGGAGATTCTAGCTGGGCTGATTTATTTTAGAAGAATTCAGCTAAAACTCGTTTTCGGTTGGAGTTCTCTCCTCCTGTTCTTAATAAGGAGGGTTTGTCAGAGATCTTGTTAGATGAATTTGAAGAGGAGATACGTGATTGTGAGAAGCTTCTCATTGGTTCGTTTGTGGGTCAGCGATTAGGTTTTCCTCTGGTTCGTCGTGTTCTTCTTGCTCGTTGGAAGCCTAAATGGGATATGATACTCACTGTTCATGGAGATTCTGCTTATATTATTCGTTTTTCTCTGGTAGAGGATAGGGCGTAAGGTCTTAGATATGGAGCCTTTCTTCATTGCTCAGAGGCTATTCATTGTTCGGCCTTGGGAGTTATTCATTGAGGAAGATATTGATTCAATGAATTCTCTTCTAGTTTGGGTTTGCTTGAGGAATGTTCCTATGTTTATGTGGAACCCTAGAGGATTGGCTAGGATTGCAAGTCATATAGGTAAGCCAATTATGCTTGATGAACCAACTGAGAAGAGAACCAGGACAGGATATGCTCGGGTATGTATTGAGATATCTAAAGATTGTACTACGCCTGCTACTATCTCTTTTATGATTAAGAATGCTAGGAAGATTGAGGTTGGGGTAGAATATGCTTGGAAACCAGTCAAATGTGTGAACTATGGTGCTTTTGGACATCCTTCTGGTAAGTGTAGAGTACCTGAAAAACTAGAGAGAAATAGCCGGGTGGAGCGTTTTCCTAGGGGTGGCGGCGCCGCTTTCTCTTTTTCTTTGTGATTTCTCGGTGGTTGGTCGGAATATGGGTTGGTGCCTTGCTTTTAGTGTTTGTTTTTCCTTGGGTTTAGGGGTTGTCGTCGGTTTGCCGATAGTCTTGGTGGCTGTCGCTTCTTATGCGACTAGCTTCAACGACGAATGTCCTTCTCCCTACCTCTGGTAAGGAGTTACTACCTCTGATTAGAGATGGTAATACCTTGAAACAGGGGATGAGTGAGAAGGAATCGGTTTCCTTGCCTGCCATGGGTAGTCGGTTGAGGGGTCCAAGTAGGGTTCCTGTTGATTTCAATGTAACTGCTGGAGGTTCGGCGGTAGGGAGTAGCTTGTTGAGGGAGGAAGGAGATGGTTCTTCTAGCAAGAAGTTGATGGATGTAGAATTTGAGGAAGTGCCTGATTTGGTGCAGAAGGGTTTCCCTGAGCTTCCTAAGTCTGATGGTGGTTCTGTTAAGGGATTGAGGAACCCTAATTGGGCTGCTCTTTTTGCTCAGAGAGAGGTTCCTGGTCGGAAAGTGCTGAATACGACTCCTCCTGTTGATATTAATGGCAGATTGGTTGTGAAATTTCCTTCTTCTTCTAAAGCTCACCAGCGACATTTGCAAGAGTGTAAGCACCTTATTGTTGGTAGTTTTGTTGGAGGCAAAGTAGCATTAGGGTTTGCTACTAGTACCTTGTTGAGGATCTGGAAACCTAAAGGTAATGTTCATTTTACTCTTTTTAGATATTCCATCCTCATTTTGAGAGGGATGTGAATAAGCTAGAAACTGTACCTATTTGGGTTACTTTGAAGGATATACCCTTTAGGTTTTGGTATGATGAAGGCATTGCTATCATAGCCAGTTATATTGGCAAGCCCCTGTTTGTGGATGGTCCTACTGCAACTAAGAGCCGGATGTCATATGCCAGAATCTGTGTTGAAGTGGATGTTGGGAAGGAGTTACCTGATGTTATTCCCATTCTGGAGGATGATGGTGAGGAGCTTAAGGTTCAAGTTCAGTATGCTTGGAGACCTCAATATTGCTCCAAGTGTAAGGTTCTTGGCCATACTATTGCTAGGTGTACTGGTGGGATTCCTGTTAAGAAGGTATGGGTGCCTAAGCAACAGAAGGGGGATTTTAGTGGTAAAGATGCTGATGGCAGACCTACTGGAGGGACTACTGGGGAGAAGATTGGCCCTTCTACTATAGTCTCTGGTAATGTTCCTGGCCCTTCTAGTGTTAATTCTGATTTTTCTGGTGATAGACCTGGTCCTCCTGGAACTAAGCTTGGAGAGAAGATGATTGATCCTATGGAAGAAGAGGGGTGGACAGAGGTCAAGAGGAGAGAGGTTCTTTGAAGAGGAAGGGGTTAGAAATTGATTCTAGGGCTTCTGAGTTACAGACCAAGGGTGGTGTTTCCCATGGTGAGAGAAAGGTGGATGGTGATGGTTGTGGGTAATTTAATGATAATAAGGGTGCTGAGGGGTCTCATCCTCCTGGTGTTGATGGGGGTGGGCTTGAGACTGCTTCCAGTACTACTGGGGATTCTTGTTCTACTGGGTGGGTGCAGAAACAAAATGTTGAGATGAAAGTGGTGCTATGGTTCCTTATGGCATAATTCCTGTTGCTGCTAATGTAAAAGCCTTTGAGGCCAAGATAAATGAAGATAGGAGGGCTCCTAAGTTCAAGAGGGTCTCCTTCTCTAATTCTAATGTGTAGTGTGGGATGTTGGAACATAAGGGGGTTGAACTCTCCCCTTAAAACAACTGAGGTTTCAAGGTTTATTAAAACTAATAAGTTGGGGGTGTGTGGAGTTATTGAGACTCAGGTGGCTGAGGTGAATAAGGACTCTGTGAGAAGGAGGTTGATGCCTACTTGGAATTGGGTCCATAATTATGCTAGTGACAATGCTGGTAGAATTTGGCTTTTTTGGGATCCTGGACAAGTTCAGATTAAGTCTATAGCAGAATCTGCTCAAATGCTTACTGTCATGGTTTATTTGAGAGATGGTAGAAGTTTTTTGTTGTGTGTGGTGTGTGCCAGCTATAATGGAGTGGTGAGAAGAGGGTTATGGCAGGAGTTGAGGATGCTGGCTAGTAATTATGATTGTCCCTGGCTAGTCTTTGGGGACTTTAATGTGGTTCTTGAAGCTAGAGATTGCTTGAGAGGGGATGTGGCCAGACAAAACCTTGTGTATGAATTCAAGGATTGTGCGGAGGAGACTAGGTTGTTTGATTGTCCTTTTTCAGGTAATCACTTTACTTGGACTAATAAGCAGGATGGTGATGGAGCTAATGCTAAAAAGTTGGATAGAGCTCTTATTAACATTGAGTGGTTGGAGTTGTGTGCTACTTCCAAAGCTAAATTTCTCAACATGGGGATTTCTGACCATTCTCCTTGTGTTGTGACTATGATTGAGTCTGGAGGCTCTGGGCCTAGACCTTTCAAGTTTTTTAATTGCTGGATTGAGGAGGAGGGTTTTTTGATATTATTGAGAGGGCCGGGCTATTGGAGGTTATGGGAAATCCTATGTTTAGGCTGGTTTCTAAGTTGAAAAAGGTGAAAGCTGAGCTTCTCTGGAAGAGGGAAAAGTTCAAGCTTTTCCCTTCCCAAGTGCAGGCTGCTAGGAGGACCATGGAGGAAGTGCAGGGTGAACTTCAAAGACAACCTTTCTGTCTTGCTACTAGGGCTAGGGAGAAGGAGGTTGTTGCTGATTTTACTTTCAAAGCCAATATGGAGGAGTCCATGATCAGGCAGAAGTCTAGGGTTCAATATGTGGACTTGGGTGATAGTAATACTAAATTTTTTCATAATTCTTTAAAGGAAAGGAGATCTAGAAACAATATTCCTTTTCTTTAAAATAAGAGGGTGTTAAGATTTTTGCAGGATGATGCTATTGCAGATGAGTGTGTTAGCTTCTATATGCAAATGTTTGGCAGCTCTTCCTATGGTGCTGAGGGTCTTGCTGTTTTGGAAGGCATTCCTTTGGAGGGCAAGGTGACTGATATTCAAGCAAGGGAGCTGACCAGGAAGGTGACTAGGGAGGATATTGTATATACCTTATCCACCATCCACTCTGATAAAGCCCCTGGTCCAAATGGTTTCACTTCTCACTTCTTCAAGAGGTGTTGGGAGATTGTGGGAGATGATTTTGTGGCTGCTGTCTCTAGGTTCTTCTCTTCTGGCAAACTTTTAGGTGAAGTCAACTCCACTTTTGTTACCTTGGTTCCTAAAAGTACTAATGCTTCCACTGTGTCTGATTTTAGACCCATTGCCTGTTGTAATGTGGTATACAAGTGTATTACCAAGATCTTAACTCTTAGGATGAAAGGGGTTATTGAGGGACTTATACATCCTTGCCAATCTGCATTTATTTCTGGTAGAGCTATCCAAGATAATATTCTTCTTGCTCATGAATTAACTAGGAATTATCATAGAGATAAAGGGCCACCTAGGTGTGCAGTTAAAGTCCTAGAGAAGTTTGGATTTCCTCCTCAATTTATTTCTTGGGTCCAAGTTGTGTTTCTTCTCCAAAGTTCACTATTATGGTTAATGGGTGTTCTTATGGTTACTTTGAGGGCAAGAGGGGAATCAGACAAGGCTGCCCTATGTCCCCCTACTTGTTTGTTCTTATTATGGAGGTATTGAATGTTTTGCTTGTCAATAAGGCTAAGTGTGGTGCTCTGCAACTTCATACTAACTGTGCTAGTCCTTTGATTACCCACCTTAGCTTTGCAGATGATTAGTTAGTATTTATGAGAGGCACTTTGTCTTCTGCTATTGGGTTGGCTGAGGCTCTAGACACTTTTCATTGTTGTTCTGGGCTTAAAGTAAACAGGGGCAAGAGCACTATATATGCTTCTGGAGTTGATGAGCAAGTTTCGGATTCTATTATAACTAGGTTGGGGTTCAGTTGTGGATCCCTCCCTGATAGATATTTAGGAGTCCCTCTTATATCTACCAAGCTTAAATTTTCTGATTGTATGCCTCTGACTGATAGGTTCTGGCTAGGGTGAAGTCTTGGAAAGTTAAATTTTTATAATTTGCTGGTAGACTCACTTTGATTTCTTCTGTTATCTATGGTATGATTCAGTTTTGGTTCAATGTCTTTGTTTTGCCTCTCAAAGCTACTGATGAGCTGAATAAGATCATCATGAGATTTCTATGGAATGGGCCAGAGCTGAAGACAGGCCATGCTGTTGTTCAATGGGTTTCAGTGTGCTTTCCTTATGCTGAGGGTGGCCTTAATTTGAAGAATTTGAGGAAGCTGAATGTTGCTGCTAACTTAAGGCTTCTCTGGGACATTGTGAGAGGCAAAAACACTATTTGGGTAGCCTGGGTCCAAAGTCATCTTATCAGAGGAAGATGCTTTTGGACCATTGCTACTCCAAATGATGCTTCCTGGAGTTGGAGAAGAATTTTGCAAAATAGGAGGTTGGGGATCAAATTTGCTGTGTTCTTGGTAGGTAATGGCCAAAATATAAGCTTTTGGTTTGATAATTGGCGTCCTCTTGGTGTTTTGGAGGAATATTTAAGTGCCTTCTTTAGACATGACAGCAGACTTCACAAGGAAGCCAAGGTGAGTTGCTGCATTTTAGATGGGTGCTGGGATGTGCCTATCATGGTTGCAGGTGAACTTGGCCCTATTCCTGATAGGCTGCCTGAAGTGGAGATGGGTGGTGGGCAGGATTCTCTTATTTGGGCTGCTGGGGAGAGAGGTTCTTACTCCTTGAAAGGGACTTATCATGCTATAAGAGAAATTAGACCTGTTGTTGCCTGGCATGAGTTGGTCTGGTTCAGTCATAGAATCCCTAGGCACAGCTTCATTGCCTGGGTCAGCTTGAACATATCTTTGAGAACTAAGAAGAAGCTTCATGGGTGGGGTTTGCAAGTTTCCTTAACTTGTCCTCTTTGCTGTTTGGAGGAAGAGGATGACTTTCACCTTATTTTTGGTTGTGAGTTCTCTAGGGCTATCTGGTTGAAGTTGTTGGACATGCTTAATCTGTCTAAATCAACTTGGGGTAGCTGGAATGAGGTGGTCTCTTGGTTCATTGTTTCCTTAGCTAGGAAAGACAACATAGGCCTGCTTGGTAAGCTTTGTTTCAATGCTTGTATATATCATCTTTGGGGGGAGAGGAATAAGAGAGTGTTCTCAGGTACCTTTGAAGGATGGGAGTCTGTTTTCTTTAGAATTTTGTCTGATGTGAAGATGAAGATGTCTCGTGTGACCAAGCAGGTTAGAGACAACCCTACTGCTAGGCTGGTGGCTTCTAAGTGGAATCTCACTTGGGAGTTTGTTCCTAAAAAATCTATCGTTTGTGTCTGGCAGAAACCTCTTAATGGTCAATTCATGGTTAATACTAATGGGTCTTTTGGTACTTCTTCAGCTGGGTATGGTTGTGTCATCAGAGACTGTTAAGGTGATGTTATTGTTGCTACTTGTGGAGGTTCTAGACCTATCTCTGTCTTGCACCATGAGCTTGAAGGTGTTGAGGCTGGTCTGGAGCTTACTGGGACTTATGGTATGAGAAGGATTGTGGTTGCTACTGATTCCCTCCTTGTGGTTGGTATTCTTACTAAGTTAGGGGTGGTTCCTCCTTGGAGATCTCTCTTCCTTTGGCAGAAGATAAAGAGGCTTATGGGTTTGTTTGAACAGTGCACTGTGAGGTATGTTTATAGGGAAATTAATGTGGTGGCTGATATGTTGTCTAAGGCTCGGACAGATCATGGTAGAGTAGTGTTAAGCTCTATGGACCTTGGAGATGTCATTACTAAGGCAGTGTATGATGATAAGCATGGGTTTGTGAGGAAAATAGTGAAGTGAGTGTGTATTTGCTTCTTCTTCTTTTGTAGCTTTTTAGCTTGGCTGTAGCCTTTTGGTTTTTGGTTTCTTTTTGTTAGGGCCCTGGCTCCCTTATGCCTGCTTATTATTGACAAAAAAAAGTGTAGAGTACCTGTTCGAGGAAATGCAGCAGAGAAGGAGGCTGCTACTTCCTCTGATGCAGCTGCTATGCGTAATAAGCGGGATGGGCTTGTACCACCCCCTGCTCGTGCTCAGAGTTTGACACCTCTTGGGGTGGTCTCTACAAAGAGCCCTGCTCTCTCTATTGGTGCTGCTTGTGCTCAGGTACCCCTTGGGGGTTGTCCTGCCAAAAGTAGTGCTGGGGGGGCATTTGCTTCAGGTACCAAGGAGGACCTTATGGATGAAGGAGGTTGGACTGAGGTCAGGAACTCTAAGAAGAACAAGAAGACTGATGGAGCTCGTAGATTGGTTGCTCCAATGAATCTTAAGGAGTTGGGAAAGGGAACAGCTAAGAAACAGTGTGTTGTGGATGCTTGTGGGTATATGATTGAGGGTGGGAAGGAGAAGGTTTGTCCCTTTAATGTTGGAGAGGCTATGGATGAGTCCCGCCACTCTTTAGTCGAAAGTAATGAGACTGAGGAGTAGAAGTAACTCGTGTGTTTTAAACATTGAAGACCCTAAAGTCAAGGATTTTACTTGGACCAGAGTTGTTTCGTGAAGCTTGGTCTTTCTTTTGATTTTCTAGAGCTGCATATTCCTGAGCTGATTTGTACCGAGCTGGTAGAGGCTGCTGATGGTAAAACCTCTTTTTTTTTAAGGTTGTATTCGCCAGAACTATTGTGTTTGCCTTGGATTGATGGACGCGTGGTCTGTTCTGCAGAGACACGTTTCGACTTCTGCTTAAGCAATTAATTTCCTTTCCATGCGTGATTCTGTGACGTCACGTATTTGATCTTCTGATCATGCGTTTTCGGCGCTGATCTTTTGGGTTGTTGTACACGACAGTCATTTCAGCATGCGCGAACACGTGGTGCCTTGTTAGTGGGAGAGATGACGCGTCTCCTCAAAACCCGCTGATATCCCTTCGAATCTGATCAGTCTCGAGCTATGTGTATCCCTTGGTCATTATTCCTTGAGCGTTCCCGAGATGTGTTTGGTCTTCGCCTTTAATGACCCTTCATCTGTTTTCAAGAAGTCTCTTAGTTGTTCCTTTCCAGTATAAATAGCCTACTTTGGTTCTTTAACTCCTCATCACCAAAAGTTAATCAAAAGTATCCTTCCTTTCATACTATTTTCCAACTCTTTTTCCTTATCTCCTGTTTCTACCGAAGATCCGAGATGAGGCCTCTATTTGATTTCATACTAGTTACCTGCTTGAAGGATGTTTTTTCGGCAATGGAGATAGTTAAGGGTAGCTTTTCCGGCGATGGAGATAGTTACCTAGGGTGCCACTCCGAGTCTGGCCCCAAAAAAGGGTGGTTTGGTTTGGCGCCGCTCTCGGTTTGGCTTTTGGTCGAAGACTTCTTCTCTTCGGTCAGGGTTT
Organism: Eschscholzia californica subsp. californica; assembly: GCA_002897215.1. Classification (NCBI taxonomy): domain Eukaryota; kingdom Viridiplantae; phylum Streptophyta; class Magnoliopsida; order Ranunculales; family Papaveraceae; genus Eschscholzia; species Eschscholzia californica. Next base: position 568,001 of record BEHA01002508.1, on the reverse strand, counting down.
CATAGAGACGGAGATTCCAACTCTTTAGAAGATGCTTCTCGCGCACTGCCTTTCCCATGATCTACAAGATATGGGTGATCGCAGCGTTGGTTGAGGGGAGATTCCAAGAAGCGTTGAGCTCTGCCCAGGCTTTCCGAACAGATCTCTTGTATTGACTACTGCTGATTCCTCGCAAACCTTTTTTGTAATGAATCCGAACGTCTTCGGCTACCTAGTTGTTCCAATTGTAATTTCTTCTGTAATAGACCTTTGTAAATAAGATCTCCTCTCTCTATTCTTGATGGTCGAATTGCTTTCGTATGTGTTCTCTTTGTTTCTGTTGATCCTACAAAATTAATTAGTTATCACTGTTAATACAGAACCTAGCTTACTAATGCACTTTCTCTAAGCTTACTACGCATGCTCCGAATGATCGCTCTTGAAAAAAAAAACGGATTGAGTCTATTCTAGCATGACCTAGTCTTACTAATTCCTCCAGCAAAATAGAACCTAAATTAGCGTAACTGCATAGCTTAGAGTGTTTTTCCGGTCTGGACTTTGCCCCTGATCATGGCTGCTGCTCTCAGGGCTGTTTTTAGTTGGCCTGAACTCAACCAGTTTAGCTAGGACTTCTCATTGGATCCCTGATCGTTTCTTTTGCTATTGGGGCTAGTTTCGTTGGTTTGGGCGCAACTAGTTTAGCTAGGACTTATCCTCAAACCCCCGGTCGTTGCTTTCGCTACCAGGGTTGGTTTCGTTGGCTTGGGTGCAACTAGTTTAGCTAAGCCCCTGGTCGTCGCTTTCGCTATCAAGGCTGGTTTTGTTGGCTTGGGCGCAACTAGTTTAGCTATGACTTCTCCTTAGACCCCCGGTCATTGCTTTCGCTACTAGGGCTGGTTTCGTTGGCTTGAGCGCAACTAGTTTCACCGGGACTCCCCCCGTACCCCCGGTAATTGCTTTCGCTATCAGGGTTGTTTTGTCTGCCTAAGCATGACTAGTTTAGCAAGGACTCTCCTTATACCCCCGGTCACCTTTGCCAGGGTTGTAGGTTAACTAGGACTTCTCCTTGGGATCCTCAGTGGGGACCGCGTTTCACTCGAGTAATGTGAGTTTAACTAGGACTTCTCCTTATAAGGTTTCTGGTCGTTGCCTTAGCTACTGCCTAATTTGCCGGCTTGAGTTTAACTAGGACACTCGGCTTTTGTGATCAAGTTTACATCATTAGAAGACAGGAAACGAGCAATGGAACATGAACCCATCTTTATTGCGGGAAGGTTGTTCGTTGTTCGACCATGGCGTCTTAACATCGAACAAGAATTGCAGTAAATTAAGACAGTACCTATGTGGATTAATTTACGAAACATCCCACTTCTTCTCTGGAATCCTATAGGTATAAGTGGTATTGCGAGTATCATCGGTAAACCTATCATGCTAGATAGTCACACTGCATCGCAGGAGAGAATGGCCTCTGCTCGAGTATGTGTTGAAGCTAATGCTGATAGGGAGTTACCGAAAGAACTCAGTATTCGTGTTAAAGATGGATTACAACAAGTGTTAGTTAAAGTGGAGGTTGAATATTCATGGTTGCCTACACGGTGTGAAACGTGTAAAGTGTTCGGTCATGACGAAACGGGTTGTCCCACACAACAGAAACATCATAAGATATTGGAGGTGTCTAAGAGTCAAGTTCGAAATACTAGGGAAACCAACCGAACAGCAACAGGAACATAACTAGTCAGGAAACCGAAACATACTCAATCTCAGCAAACTAACGCTACAAAGGGACCAAATCAGAAACTTGATGGGGGACGGAAGAGACCGGCAACAAAGGCTACTATTGATTCACAATCTGTTCAAAATGGGGAGGACACAAATGAGGCTAGTGAGTGGACGACTGTTACACACAAATCGAAGCAATTCCAGATCGGTTCGGCACACATAGATAAAGCGGATGAGCAAAGAAGGAAGATACTTAAGAGATTACCATTACAAAACCAAGCTAATAAAAGTATAAATCGACGCCCAACAGGTACTCCTTCTCTTCCTTATTATCCATTGATACCATTGAGAATGATGTGCAGGAATCCCCCGAAAAGAATGATATTTCATGTGAGTCGTAATATCATCGAGGGGATTCAGGCCATCCAATGGAGGGTCAACAGCCACCTATGTGCAACTCCGAGAGGCTAGAAGGAGTTGCACAAGACCACCCACCAATTTAATGATTAATCTCGCATGTTGGAACGTGAGAGGTCTTAATGACGCTCTTCGTGTAAATAGTGTGCGTGATTTTGTGAGATTGAATCATATTGGTTTGTGTGGCTTTCTAGAAACTCATGTCCAGGAGAGAAACAAGACTCGTATTCAGCGTAGTCTTAGTTCTACTTGGACTTTTATTGATAATTATGTGGCTGTTCCGGGAGGCCGGATTTCATTGTGTCCCATGTTGGAGGACAAGTTATTGCAGGTGGTGTTCGGTTTCCAGATGGCTCGGGGTTTCATATGGCAGTGGTGTACGGAAGTAATAGCACCGTTTCTCGCCGGGAGCTTTAGAGGGACCTTAATTTTCTTATAACAGGTTCCGAGGCTCCGTGGCTAGTGCTAGGTGACTTTAACACCACAATGCTAGCAAATGAGAAGAGGGATGGTAATAACTCACCATCTCAAGGTTCCAATGAGATGTTTGACTGTGTTACCGATTTGGGACTGTTCGATTGCTCGTATACTGGTTGCTTCTATACTTGGTCTAACAGGCACACGGGAGTTGCGAACATTAGTTCCAAGATTGATCGGGCTCTTATTAATAGTAGTTGGCTGACTTCTTTTCCCCTAGCTAAAGCAGATTTTCCACCGGCTGGTGATTCAGATCACTCTCCTATTATTATTCCACTTACTGCACCCAACATACACCGGCGTACTCCGTTTCGGTTCTTTAATGCCTGGACGGAGGATCCCACGTTCCACGCTCTTGTTGCTGATGTATGGAAGGTGTCAGTACGGGGAAACCCGATGTTTCGTATGGTGACAAAGCTCAAAGCTTTGAAGGCTCGACTGAATGAATGGAAGAAAGTTCGGTTCAATGGGGTGACGAACCAGGTAACCATTAACCGGAATTTTTTACATTCAGTGCAGGTTCAATTGCAGGGGGATCCAGGAAATCCGGTGTTACGTAGGCAAGAGAGAGTAGCTACTGAAAACTATAGTAACGTTGTTCGGGCTAAAACTGCAATGCTCCGACAACGTGCTAAAGTTGACTGGCTTACTCTCGATGACAGCAATACAGCTTACTTCCACAATTCTATCAAATCTCGGAAGTCTCGGAATGCTACGACTCGACTCACTAGAGAGGATGGTTCGGTGGTCGAGGACCCAGCGGAGATAGCTAATATGTGTGTGGACTTCTATCGGGATTTATTTGGTCGGGAGGATGAGGATAATGAAGCATTAGATCCCATATCTAATGTAGAGTTGTCACGCCCGCTTACGGATGCTGAAGGAGCTTTTCTCACTACAAGGGTGACTAGAGATGAGATTTTTGCTGCCTTACAGACTATTGGTTCTGATCGATCGCCGGGGCCGGATGAGTTATCTTCCCATTTTTTTAAGGCGTGTTGGAAGATTGTGGGAGATGACTTTGTGGAAGCTATTCAGAGATTCTTCGGCACAGGAAAACTTCTTAAAGAGGTAAACTCTACTTTTGTGACTCTTATTCCTAAAATAGATAATGCTTCTTCAGTGTCAGATTTCAGACCGATATCTTGTTGTAATGTGTTGTATAAATGCATTACCAAGATTCTTACTATTCGACTGAAGGGAGTTATTTATTCGATGATCAGTCCGAACCAATCAGCCTTTATTTTTATTTTTTTTTATTATGATAAGCGGGAGGAGCCCGAAATGAATACAATGAAAACAGAAATCAAGAAAAGAAAAAAACAGCAAAGAAGTCAAATTACATCATCTCATTAGCCTCACCCTTTCCTCATTCTCACTGTTCCTCTAGAGTCCGCATTAACGATATTGACTAATTCCACCGGAAGTTGACTAATATTCAAGTGAGTCACCCCCGGTCCGAGCTTCATCTTCGACAGGAAATCTGCAGCCTGATTGGCTTCTCTATAGACATGAAAAACCCGAAAACTCCGAAATTGACTCCGAAGCCTCTGAACCCTCTTCCACAAACGCCTCGCCCTCCATGGTAATTTCTGATGTGGTTTTGCAAGAAGTAATTTGATATTCATCGAGTCAAGACCAAGTTCAACTTCCTGCAATCCGGCACTAAGTGCTAACTCCAATCCCAACTCAACACCCTGTAGCTCGTGTATGAAAATAGTCTGTCCATCAACCTGACCTGTGGCTGCTCTCACAACAGTCCCCTCCGAGTCTCGAATAATGGCTCCATACCCAGCATCCATCTCGTTAAGTGCACCATCCGTATTAATCATATATCTCCCTGCCATCGGTCGAGTCCATTTGCATAAAGTGTAAACCGGCTTTTGGAGAGAGATAGTAAGATTCCAGCGCTCGATGGTTCTCCGATTCTCCTCCGTATCTTCAAACCGTTTGGTAACAGTATTCAGCTTGATCCTCACTTCATCACAAATAGTGTGTATAATCAGCTCCAGTGACATGACATTACTTCTAAATACCCTAATATTCCGCTCCTTCCAAATATAATCAACATAGGCATTTAGAAGCAGACGGCCCACTCGAGCAGCAATAGAAAGCCCACCAAAGTGATTAATACACCACTGTAGCTCCCCTTCCCAATCTGCAGCACATACTCTCTGATATCCCATCTTGAGTAATAACGATTCCCATATAATCTTTGTAACCGAACAACCAAAGAATAAGTGGAAAACCGTTTCTTCATCTCCCCCACAGAATACACAAGTAGTGTCTATAGCCATACCCCAACTAGCCAGGAGCGATCTGATTTTGAGGCGTTGTCGGAAGGCAAGCCACGTGATGAAGCAATGTTTGGGTATACCACCCGGTGACCATACTAATGAAATCCAGCTCAATCGAGTTCCCCTAGGTCGAATAGCTTCATACGTCTCTTTGAGAGTAAACTCTCCATTCTGGCTAGGCATCCAGATCACCTCATCTCTAAGAGTACTGTCTACCACCACCTCTCTAGCCTCGACCTCAATAGTCCCTAACATAGCTGCCACATGCGTAGGGAAAACCCAGCCTGAATGCCCGATAAACTGAGAAACCTGGGCATCTAAATGAAGGTAAGAGTCGTATCTATGTGTCTCCTCAAAAGCATGAAATAGAAGACCACGAGGATGCCATAAATCAGTCCAGAATTTGGTATCATGACCATCCCCCGAAGAAGTGCAAAGGAGTCGAAGGGCCATCGATCTGCTGGCTAGAATCCGACGCCAACACCAAGAACTTCTACTCGAAGCCGATAAAGTCCAAAAGTGTTGATCTTTGATGAGATTATTTCTCACCCAATCAGCCCTCATAGTAAGAAGAGCTCCTTCAGCTTCCATCAGCGGGCGTGAGAACTCCACATTAGATATGTGATCTGATGCTTCATTATCCTCATCATCCCGACCGAATAAGTCCCGATAGAAATCCACACACATATTGGCTATTTCCACTGGATTCTCAGCCATCGAACCATCCTCTCTGGTGAGACGAGTAATAGTGTTCCGTGACTTCCGCTCCTTAATAGAGTTGTGGAAATAAGCTGTATTGCTGTCATCGAGAGTGAGCCATTCAACTTTAGCACGTTGTCGGAGCATTGTTGTTTCAGCCCGTACAACGTTACTATAGTTTTCGGTAGCTACTATCTCTTGTCTCCGTAAAACCTGGTTTGCTAGATCTCCCTGCAATCGAACCTGCACTGAATGTAAAAAATTCTGGTTAATGGTTACCTGGTTCGTCGCCCCATTGAACCGATCTTTCTTCCATTCATTCAACCGAGCCTTCAAAGCTTTCAGTTTAGTCACCATACGAAACATCGGATTACCCCGTACTGACACCTTCCATATATCAGCAACAAGAACTCGAAACGTGGGATCCTCCGTCCAGGCATTAAAAAACCTAAACGGAGTACGCCGGTGTATGTTGGGTGCAGCAAGCGGTATAATAATAGGAGAGTGATCTGAATCCCCAGGCGGTGGAAAATCTGCTTTAGATAGAGGAAAGCAGGTCAACCAACCGCTGTTAATAAGAGCCCGATCAATCTTGGAACTGACATTAGCAACTCCCATTTGCCTGTTAGACCATGTATAGAAACAACCTGTATACGGGCAATCGAACAGTCCCAAATCGGTAATACAGTCAAACATCTCATTGGAGCCTTGAGACAGTAAGCTGTTACCGCCCCTCTTTTCATTGTCCAGCATCGTGATGTTAAAGTCACCTAGCACTAGCCACGGAGCGTCAGAACCCATCATGAGAAACTCAAGGTCCCTCCAAAGCTCCCGGCGACGAACAGTATTATTGCTACCGTACACCACTGCCAAAAGAAAACCAGAACCATCTGGAAACCGAACACCACCTGCAATAACTTGTCCTCCAACATGGGACACAGTGAAATCAACCCTACTCGGGTCCCATCCAATCCAAATCCGTCCATTCGGTACAACCACATAATTATCAATAAAAGTCCAGTTAGGTTTAAGACTACGCTGAATACGAGTCTTATTCCTTTCTTGGACATGAGTTTCCAAAAAGCCACACAAACCAATACGATTCAATCTCACAAAATCTCTCACACTCTTCGTACGAAGAGAGTCATTAAGACCTCTCACATTCCAACATTCGAGATTAATCATTAAACTTATAGGGGATTCTGAGTAATTCCTTCCGAACTCTCGGAGTTACTCAATAATGGTTGTTGATCCTCCATTGGGTGGTTAAGTCCTCTTGATGAGGGTCCGACTCACATGAAATAACATTATTTTCATGGGTTTTCTGCACATCATTCCCAATAGTATCAATAGACAACAAGGCTGAGAATGAGTTACCTGTTTGGCTACGGTTGCTCCCACTCTTGATGACTTGGTTTTGAGATGGTAACCTCTTAAGTATCTTCCTTCTTTGCTGATCTACTCTACCAATCTGTCCCGAACCCACCTGGAATTGCTTAGTTTTATTTGCAACAATCGTCCACTCGGTTGTCTCGTCTTTGTCATCCCCATTACGAACAACTTGTGAATCTCTTCCTTCTCCTGTTGCTGATCTTTTCCTCCCACCATCTTGTTTCATATGAGGTCCCTTTTTGGCATGAGGTTGCTGGAATTAAGTAGTTTTCGGATGTTGTGTTGTGGTTGCTCCTCGGGTAGTCTCTTTGGTGGTACGAAGATGGTTTTTATGTACTCTGATGTCACATGCTGTTTTGGTAGTGTTGGATACCCAACCTCGTCATGTCCGAACACTTTACACGTGGCACAACGAGAAGGCAACCATGAATATTCAACTGCCACTTTCTCAAACACGTCTTGTGAACCATCTTTAACACGAATTCTGAGTTCTTTTGGTAATTCCCATTCCGCATTAATTTCAACACATACACGAGCATAAGCCATTCTCTCTTCCGATTCGGTGTGACTATCTAGCATGATTGGCTTACCAAGAATACTTGCAATACGACTTATACCTTCGAGTGTCCAGAAAATAAGTGGGATATTACGGAAGGTAACCCTCATTGGTAATGTTTTCATTTCCTGTAATTCTTTCTCAATGTGTAGACGCCATGGGCGGACAACAAAGAGTCTTCCTGCAGTAAAAATGGGTTCATGTTCCATTGCTCGATGTCTATGTTCCATTGATGCAAATTTAATCACAAATGCCGAGTTTCCATGAATTCTTAGTTTCAACCCACCCTTAGGGTTCCATTTTCTGATCAAGACGTTATGTACTAGACCATAACTCAATCTCTCACCAGCAAAATTACCAATTAAAACATCATCAAATGATTTTACACGATCACCAAAATCAGCAATGTCAAAATCTGCTACCCGTTCACCATTTACCTCTAGAGGTGGAGTATAACGCAGTGGAGCTTTCTGTGAGGATTTCTCCTTTGTGAATAGTCGAGTCCAATTGAATTGTTGTCCTTCCGTGTGATGTGCAGCACTCAAATCTTCACTATTCAATAATGGTGAAGTAATCTGTCCCGGTGCAACAGGAACCCTAGCAGCTAACGGAACTCTAGGGTTTGCTGGAAAACTGTTGTTGTGATTGTTCCTTCCTGTTATCACCGGTGAGTGGTGGTTTAGACCTTCCATTTTCTGGCCGTACTATTCAGGACAATATCATGCTAGCCCATGAGATTGTTCGGAATTACCACCGACCAGATACCTCGGCTAGGTGTACGGTTAAGATTGACCTTAAGAAGGCGTGTGACACAGTTCATTGGTCTTCACTATTCTCAGTCCTTGGTAAGTTTGACTTTCCAAGGATTTTCATAGAATGGATATGAGCCTGTGTCACTACGTCTTAGTTCTCGATTATGGTTAATGGTGAAGCCCATGGTTATTTTGATGGGAAGCGAGGTCTATGGCAAGGATGTCCGATCTCTCCATACCTGTTTGTGCTAATGATGGAGGTATTCGCGGTTCTTATTGATCGAGAGGAAAGAGCAGGTCGATTCCTGCTACACCCCAAGTGTCGAGTTCCGAAAGTTCCTCACCTTTGTTTCGTCGACGATCTCATGGTATTCTTTTGAGGAGACGCTGGTTCGGCTCAATCTCTAAAAGGTGTGTTAACAGGTTTTCATCGGGCGACAGGGTTGCAAGCCAATGTGACTAAGAGCACGGTTTTCTTTGCTGGTCTTTCGGCCCAAGGTCAGAGTGATATTACTAGTATTCTGGAATTCGGTACTGGTTCTCTGCCTATCCGTTATTTGGGTTTACCTCTTATATCGTCTCGTCTCACCTATAGTCATTGTATTCCGCTGATCGATAAAATCAAGGGACGAATCCAATCTTGGAAGAGTCGATTTTTATCGTTCGCGGGGCGAGCTCTCCTCGTAAAGGTGGTTTTGAATAGTATGCTACTGTATTGGGCAGCAGTGTTCGTTATTCCCAAGAGAGTAATTAATGACATCAACTTCATCTTTAGTAAGTTCCTGTGGTCTGGCGTGGATATGGGGTGTAAGAGAGCTCCCATTGGCTGGGAAAGCCTTTGTTACCCCACTGATGAAGGAGGACTTGGTTTTCGCAATATCGAAGCGTTGTTCGAGGCGTCAAATCTTCGTCATATATGGGACCTGGTTAGTGGTAAGACGACCATGTAGGCCGAGTGGGTGAGAAATAATCTCATCAAAGATCAGCACTTCTGGACTTTATCGGCTTCGAGTAGAAGTTTTTGGTGTTGGCGTCGGATTCTAGCCAGCAGGCCGACGACTCAGCGACTCATTGGCACTTCTCTGGGGGATGGTCATGATACCAGTTTTTGGACTGATCTATGGCATCCTCGGGGTGTACTTTATGATGCTTTCGAGGAGGGGTATAGATACGATTCTCACTTACATTTAGATGCACGGGTATCTCAGTTTATTGGGCAGTCGGGTTGGGTTTTTCCTACTCATATCACAGCTATGTTAGGGACTATCGCGGTCGAGGCTAGAGAGGTGGTGGAAGATAGTACTCTCAGAGACGAGGTGATCTGGATGCCCAGCTTGAATGGAGAGTTTACTCTCAAAGAGACGTATGAAGCAATTCAACCCAGAGGAACTCGACGGAGCTGGACTTCTTTAGTATGGTCACCGGGTGGAATACCCAAACATTGTTTCATCACGTGGCTTGCCTTTCGAAGACGCCTTAAAACTAGATCCCTTCTGGCTAGTTGGGCTATGGTTATAGACACTACATGTATTTTCTGTGGGGGAGATGAAGAAACGAATTTCCATCTATTCTTTGGCTGTTCGGTTACAAAGAATATATGGGAATCACTATTACGCAAGATGGGATTTCAGAGAGTATGTGATGTTGATTGGGAAGAGGAGTTACAGTGGTGTCTTAATCACTTTGGTGGGTTTTCCATTCCTGCCCGGGTGGGGAGTTTGCTTCTAAATGCCTATGTCTATCATATTTGGAAGGAGCGGAATAACAGGGTATTTAGAGGCAATGTTATGTCACCGGTGCTGATTATTCATACTATTTGCGATGAAGTGCGGATCAAGCTGAATACTATTACCAAACGATTTGAAGATACAGAGGAGAATCGGAGGACCATTGATCGATGGAATCTTACTATCTCGCTTCAAAAGCCGGTCTATACTTCATGTAAATGGACTCGACCGATGATAGGGAGATATATAATCACACCGACGGTGCTCTGAACGAGGTGGATGCGGGGTTTGGAGCCATTATTCTAGATCCGGAGGGGATTGTTGTTAGAGCAGCCACGGGTCAGGCTGATGGACAGACTATCCTTATACATGAGTTGCAGGGCGTTGAGTTGGGATTGGAGTTAGCACTTAGTGCTGGGCTGCAGGAAGTTGAACTTGGTCTTGATTCGATGAATATCAAGTTACTTCTTGCAAAACCAAATCAGAAATTACCATGGCGGGCGAGGCGTTTATGGAAGAGAGTTAGAGGCTTAAGAGCCAATTTCAGAGTTTTCGGGTGTTTCATGTCTATAGGGAAGAAAACCAAGCTGCTGATCACTTGTCAAAGATGAGGCACAGACCGGGAGTAACTCACTTGAATGTTAGTCAACTGCCGGTGGAACTAGTCAACATTGTTAATGCGGACTCTAGAGGGACAGTGAGAATGAGGAAAGGGTGGGGCTAATGAAATGATGTAATTTGATTTCTTTGCTGTTTTTATTTAGTTTTATTTCCTTGTATTCGGTTCGGGCTTCTCCCGCTTATCATTATCAAAAAAAAAACTTGCGGCTTGAGCACGGTAAGTTTAAGTAGGACGTCTCCTTGGGACCTTGGTGAAGGGTCAATTTTACTCGAGTAAAGTTTCAGTTTGACTAGGATTGCTCCTTTGGGCCTCTGGTCGTCGTCTTAGCTAGCAGAGCTACCTGTTTTGCCGAAGCAAAATAAGTTTAACTAGGACTCCTCCTTAGGGCCTCTGGTCGTCGTCGTGGCTACCAGAGTTGCCTATGTTGCCAGAGAAATGTGAGTTTTGTCAGGACTCCTCCTTGAGATCTCTAATCGTTACCTCAACTGTCAGAGCTGTCGCTAAAGGATATATCCGTTCGGTCTGAAGGAGATGTCCTTCTTAAGGAGTGCCCTTCGACCAAGATGACAATGCGATCAATTTGTCAGCTAGGTTCGAGAGAAAAACGCGAGAAAGGTATATATTCCTCTTCTAGTTCATTGATTAGTTCATGCTTTATGATCCTGAATGTTTAGTGTTAACATATGATGTTTGAGATTCCGCTTAGAACACTAGATAGTTGTATTAGATACACACAAAATCCTACAGTTGCATCACGAGCCGGTTGCATGAAACTATCTCTGACTAGACGAATTAGATTCGAACTTGATTGATTAGATAATTTTATTTTTAGATATAGATTTAGACATGAAATTGTTTAGTTTAAATTAGATTTAGACACAATCAGATACAAATTGAAAGGGTTTCAATGCATAAAACTTTAAAATTTCGAATTTTTGAAAAGAAGTTTTAAAATTAATGGTTTTTGAAAAGAGTTTTTTAAAAACTGCTGTTTTTGATGAATTTTCATCAAAAGCAGCAGCGAAAGAAAGTTTGAAAGGGAACTGCTGTTGTCCAAGAGCCGGACTGACCAGGACACGTCCCAGTCCCTCTCGGACTGGGAATCCAAGACCGTCTCGGACAGAGACGCGTCCGAGACTGTCTCGGACTAGGATGCCGAGAGATCCGCGTCCGAGCACCTGAGGTACAATCAGCAAAAATAGAACTCTTAGACCTGTTAACTCTAGGCCCAGTACAATCAGCAAAGAAGTCCAGAACTTGAGAAAGGGCCCTAGCAGAGGCAAGCTCACTCTTCATAAATACTAGCAAATCATCAGCAAAACTCAAATGAGTGATCAAAGGATCTTTACATCTATGGTGCAGACCTACCACCCTTAGCCTCAGAAACAAGCAGAACATTGAAAACCTCCATAACCAACACAAAAAAATAAGGAGACATAGGACACCCTTGCCTAATGCCTCTTTTTTTTGAAGTGGTCAGCGGGGATTAAAGGGACCCCGACCCATTTATTGAAACAAAAGAAATAATACAAAATTCAAGTGGCCCAAGACCACTACAAGAGCCAACACAACCCAAACTCAACCACAACAAAACAAAAACAAACTCATGGCACCTCTGGCCAATGCTTTCGAAGTCTAATGACACCCTTCCTATCAGCCTCAACTACAACATAGAGCTCCTTAGGCAAGGCAGTAACATTTAAGTGTTCCATCTTTCCCACACCCATCTTGGAGAGAAAGTCAGCAACACCATTAACTTCTCGAAAAACATGCATCACATTACAGCCCACAAAAGCCTTCATCCTGGTCCTAACAGCAGCCAAGATGGCTTGAGATCTCCAGGGAGCTTTGCTACCCGCATTTTGAAGAAGAGACACCACACAACTAGAATCTGAAGCAATGATAACTTGCAGGAACCCCATGGCTTCAGCAATCTCAAGACCCAAGTTAACACCCTGCAGCTCATGAGTTAGGACACTCTGCACTATAGCTGGGGCAACACAAGCAGCAAGGACAACACCATATTCATCTCTAATAATGGCACCAAACCCACCTTTGTCCTTCTCCATGGCTCCATCTGTGTTGATCATAACAAAGCCAGCAGCAGGAGCTTGCCATCTATGGCCCTTAGTAACCAGATTAGTCAAGACTTTCTGCACATTCAACAATTCAAAAATTCTTCTTGCAGCAGCATTTTTCTCAATCCTGCCCTCCCAAGCAGCAGCTTTAAGCTTCAATTCAGAGAGAACCTCAGCAGCAATGGACAAAGCAGGCCTACCAACCTTCTGGAAAGCCCTAACATTCCTTTCTCTCCACACATGGTAGATGAAGGCATTAAAGAGCAGACATCCCATCCTTTTCCAAAAAAGAGAACCACTAAAGTGGCTAATACACCAAGAAATAGCTTGATCCCAATTAGAAAAAGAAGGACTATGCAAATCAAGGATAGTCAAAAGCTCTTGCCAAATAGAAACAGAGAAAGGACAGCAAAAAAAGCAAATGTAAATCAGACTCATCCTCTTGGGAACAAAGATAGCAAGCTCTATTCACTTCCATACCCGAAGAGATAAGCTTCATATTGGTTTTGAGGCCCCTATGCAAAGCCACCCAGCCAATAAAGCAATGTCTAGGAATAGAGTTAGGAAACCAAACCAGACTGCTCCAAGAGACTAAACTCCCCTTCTTGGTCTTGACTCGATGAATATCAAGTTACTTCTTGCAAAACCACATCAGAAATTACCATGGAGGGCGAGGCGTTTGTGGAAGAGGGTTCAGAGGCTTCGGAGTCAATTTCGGAGTTTTCGGGTTTTTCATGTCTATAGAGAAGCCAATCAGGCTGCAGATTTCTTGTCGAAGATGAAGCTCAGACCGGGGGTGACTCACTTGAATATTAGTCAACTTCCGGTGGAATTAGTCAATATCGTTAATGCGGACTCTAGAGGAACAGTGAGAATGAGGAAAGGGTGGGGCTAATGAGATGATGTAATTTGACTTCTTTGCTGTTTTTTTTTCTTTTTTTGATTTCTGTTTTCATTGTATTCGTTTCGGGCTCCTCCCGCTTATCATAATAAAAAAAGACTAAACTCCCCTTCTGTCTGAGATGCTCATAAGACTCTTTAAGGGTATAGTCACCATATTTACTAACCAACCACACAGCCTTATCCTCAGGAACTTCCCCAATAGCTACTGTATGCAAGGAGCAGACAATTTTCTCCAAAATCTGAAGCAGATGTGAAGGAACATACCACTCACCCTCCTTAATAAAATCAGAGACCAAAGCCTTGGGGTTAAGGTTGGAAGCAAACCTGTAATTCTGCACAAAATGATCATATAAAAGACCTAAAGGGTGCCAAATATCTACCCAGAACTTAATAGAGTGACCACTGCCAATCTGAAAGCAAACCATGTGCTTAGCTTGTTCCCTGCTGCCTAAAATCCTTCTCCAGCACCAGGAGCAGTCCTGAGGGGCCTTCATTACCCAAAAGTCTTTGTCCTTCACCAGGTTGGAGTTAACCCACCTGGCCCAGAGTGTATCTTTTCCACTCACTATATCCCAAACATGCCTAAGATTGAGGGCATCATTCAGAGTCTGCAAACTCCTAATACCCAACCCTCCTTCTGCCTTAGGGAGGCAGGCAATGAGTCTTTTAATAACTGGTCTCTTCTGCCCTAATTCCACCCCAGCCCAGAGGAACCTAAAAAACAAAGAATCAAGCTCCTTGAAGACCCTCTTAGGGAGCACAAACACTGAAGCCCAATAAACAATCATACTAGATAGAACTGCTTTAACAAGAAGACATTTCCCAGCAAATGAAAGATATCTAGCCTTCCAAGACTTAACCCTAGCTTGGACCTTCTGCAAAAGGGGAGCACAATCAGCATAAGAGAGCCTAGAGGCAATCAAAGGTAGACCCGAATATCTGAGAGGCAGAGACCCCCACTGACACCCCAGGATACTCTGAAATTGCTCTTGGACACCAGTACCAGAACCTGCCCAAAACATGGTGCTCTTGTCACTATTAACCCCAAGGCCAGTAGCCTTATGCAATCTAACCAGAACACTCTGCAGAGCTGTAGCAGACTCACTATCCCCTTTAAGAATGACCATTAAGTCATCAGCAAAACAGAGATGGGTAATCTTTGGATGCTTGCACTTTGGATGAAGATGAAACCTGCCCTCAACTTCCTCCTTCATCAAAAGAGCTGCAAACACCTCCATTACTAACACAAAAAGATAAGGAGAAATAGGACAACCCTGCCTAAGCCCCTTCTTACCTTTAAAGTAACCATAGGACCCTCCATTCACCACTATGGAATATCTAGGAGAAGAAACACAAACAAACACCCAATTGATGAACTTCTCAGGGAGATGAAATTTCCTCAAGATCTTGAGTAAGGCAGACCATCTAACAGTATCATAAGCCTTCCTAAGGTCTATTTTAACAGAACACGTAGCAACTCCACTCTTGTGATTATAATGTCTCACAATCTCATGGGCTAACATGATGTTATCTTGAATAGATCTCCCAGAAATGAAAGCTGACTGGTTCTCACTTACCATTGAGAAAATAAATTTCTTCAATCTGACAGTCAAAATCTTAGTAATGGATTTATAGATAACATTACAACAAGAAATAGGCCTGAAATCCTTCATGCAAGAGGCATTAGCAACTTTAGGGATAAGAGAAACTAAAGTAGAGTTTACCTCACCAAGCATTTTACCTGACTTGAAAAAATTCTGAACAGCAAGCACAAAATCATCCCCCACAATCTTCCAACAGTGCTTGAAGAAGAAGGATGAGAAACCATCAGGTCCAGGGGCCTTATCAGAACCAATAGAAGAGAGAGCATATACAATTTCATCTCTACTGACCATCCTCTCCAACTCCTCACTATTCTCACTATCAAAAGGGTGCATAAACTGAAATGAATCCAGAATGGCATCCTCCTGAGGGTCACCTTCTTCTGTCCCCAACATCTCTTCATAATAAGACACACATTCAGCAATCACCCCCTCTGGTTCCTCTACCACCTCTCCATTAGGCTTCACAATCCTCCTAATATGATTCCTGACACCTCTCTCCTTAATAGTACTATGAAAGAACTTATTATTATTATCATCCAAAGTGAGCCATCTCAGCCTGGCCTGTTGCTTTAACATAGAGGATTCAGCTTTAGCTTTAGAAGCATACACCTCTACAGCCCTTCTTTCAATTCTCCTTAACTCAACATTAAGAGGATCCCCCTGTAAACCCTCCTAAGCATGGAGCATCTCTTCTCTAGCAGTAGCTACCTGAGTAGGGAAATCCTTAGACATAGAAGCTTTCCACTGAACCAGACTACTCTTCATTGCCTTCAACTTGGTCAAAAACCTAAACATGGGATTGCCCTCCACCTTCTGACTCCACACAACCTCCAACAAATCCTTAAAACCTGGCTCCTCCACCCAGCAATTAAAAAATTTAAAAGGCCTCCTACCTCTAGCCACCACCTCATCAAGAGTAACAATGGCTGGAGAGTGATCAGAGGATCTGGCCTGGCCAAAATCCACTTTGGAACCAGGAAAGATATCTAGCCAATCAATATTGATTAACACTCTATCAATCTTTGTCCAAATACCAGTTGTTCCTTCCTAGCCATTGGACCAAGTAAAATGACAAACAGTATAGGGACAATCAAAAAGAAGAGAAACCTGGGTACAATCCAGCAACTCCTCAAACTGACTTGGTCTGACTTCCTTGGCACCTTTCTTTTCATCCCACCCCATAATGGAATTAAAATCTCCCATAAACAACCAAGGAGCTTTAAAATCAGCAGTCAGATCCTTGATAGATTGCCAAAGGAGTCTCCTCTCAGTATTGCTACCATAAACAACAGCCAATAAAAACTCCACACCAGACTGCATCTTCACATGAACAGCTAGGATTTGGGGGGAGTGAAACAACAGATCAACCTCCATCTCCCTAACATCCCAAGCCAACCATATCCTCCCACCTTCATCTGCAGCATAATTATCTTTGGAGGTCCAAAAAGGACTAATACTTCTTTGTATAGCAACTTTATTATCTTCCTTAACTCTAGTCCCTACCAACCCCAGAAGGCTCAATTTATTTAATCTGATGAGATCTCTCACATCTCTTATTCTGAGAGAGCTATTTAACCCTCTCACATTCCAACAACCAAAATTAACCATTTAAAATCCTAGAAGGACCCCTCATCTTCCCACCAGGGGTGTTGATAAGTGGAGAAACCTTACTAGAATACAGAGCTACCTTAGTAGCCACACCCTTCTGCCCCTCCATCAAAGAATCAGTAGCTATCTCCATCTGCTCTAAGCACTGGCTATTTTCCAAATTATCCTTACCACCAGCACTAAAAACTAACCCACTTGATGGCCCCTTGTAGAGAGAAAAATCACCCATACATTGCCTCTTAGAGCCTTTATTATGCTCAAGAGACTCCAGAGGTGCAGGAAGAGCAAGACCCCTCTCAGGGCTAGCCTTCTCATTCCTCTTATTGGTAACCACAGACCAACCACCACCATCATCCATTGGGTCAAGCATAGTATCGGGAGCTACCTCACCAGAACCACTTCCCTTACTCTTTGAAGTTTCTTCCACACTAGGGGAAAAAACTTGAGCTCGAGTAGGTCCACTTTTTGCAGAAGAGACCACAAAAGCCTCATTCTGAGCACAAGTAGGAGCCTTAGCTTGGGAAGGAGCACGAGAGGAACTAGGCTGGCCCGAATCCCTGACACCAGTAGAGGACACAGACTGCCTAAGAGCCCAATCCTGCTTACCTCTACTAATAGAAGCATCAAGAGCTGCATTACCTGCAGGAGATTTCTGAGGAGTCTCTGAGGCATTAGGTCGAACACCTAAAGGGCATCGACCAGAAGCATGACCAAATGAAGAGCAGCCAAAGCATTTCAGAGGCTTCCAGGCATAATCAACCCTTGCCTCTAACCTTTTCACACCATCAATCAACACAGGAATAATAACAGGCATGTTGCAGTCCTTGCCAATTTCAACAAGAATCCAAGCACAGGACATACGAGTCTTCTTCTCAGTAGGAGCATCCAGCATAATAGGAGTCCCCAAAAAACTAGCGACCTAATGCCTCTCTTACCTTTAAGGTAACCATAGGAGCAACCATTAATCATAAAAGAGTATTTGGGAGTAGAAATACACACCTTAACCCAAGTGATAAACTACTCAGGAAAACCAAACTTTGCCACAATTTTAAGAAGAGCACCCCATTCTATAGTATCATATGCTTTCTGCAAGTCAATCTTGATGGCACACTTAGCAGGCCCCTTGCTCCTATGGTAATTCCTAGTAAGCTCATGAGCCAATAAAATGTTATCTTGGATAGCTCTCCCTGAGATAAAAGCAGACTGACAAGGGCTAACAAGATGGCTGATAACATTCTTCATTCTCAAAGTCAAAATCTTAGTAATGCATTTATAAATAACATTACAGCAAGAGATAGGCCTGAACTCACCCATTCTAGAGGCACCAGCAATCTTAGGCACAAGAGAAACCAAGGTAGAGTTTACCTCTCCAAGGAGTTGACCTGTTTTAAAGAATCTATTAATAGCCTCCACCACATCATCACCAATAGTTTTCCAACAAAATTTGAAGAAATGAGCTGAAAAACCATCAGGCCCAGGAGCTTTATCACCATTAATGGTGGAGAGAGCGAACACCACCTCATCTCTAGTAACCATAGCACTTAGAGCAGCAGCTTGCTCTTCAGTAACCAACCTATCAAAATGAACAGAGTCAAGCAAAGTCAGACCATCCTCATTCATTAAAGAGGAACCAAATAACCTGCTGTAGAAATCCACACATTCACTAGCAACATCCTGGATGTTAGTCAATTTAACCCCTTCCTCATTAAAGAGAAAAGGAATGTTATTCCTAGATCTTCTCTCCACCCAAATCAATCTTTTGCACCCTTGATTTCTGTTTCATCATTGATTCCTCCATAACAACAAGTTTAGTATAATGAGCGACAACAACTCTCTCCTGAACTCTGATCTCAGTAGCAAGAGGGTCTAATTGAAGCTTAGTCTGAATATGCTGCACCTCATCTCTAGCCTGCTGAACTTGAGCACCAAAGCCAGCATACTTGGTTTTCTTCCAATCAACAAGATATTTCTTCACATTCTTCAACCTACAAACAAGTCTAAACATAGGGTTACCACAGACTGGCAGAGCCCAAGCTTTCTTAATTAAGTCCATAAAATCATCATCCTGAGCCCAAGCATCAAAAAATTTAAAGGGTCTAGGACCTGTAACAGCTCCATCAAAGAAAGAAAGAACAAAAGAAGCATGATAAGAAAATAAAGGATTAAGAAACTCAATCCTAGCATTAGGACAAAGAGTCACCCAATCAATATTCACAAGAACTCTATCAAGTTTCTCTGCAACAACTCCAGGCCCTACTTGCTTATTAGACCAAGTATACTCACAACCAGAATAAGCACAATCAAATAGCTGAACATCATGAACAAAGTCCCTAAAGTCAGCCAAGCCACCCTCTCTAACAGCAGCACCACCCATTTTATCCTTAACCTCAAGAATAGTATTGAAGTCACCCATCACTACCCATGGACCAGGAAAAGCACCTGCAATGCTTCTCAAAGAATTCCAAAGAACCTTTCTCTCTAAACCATTATTAGTAGCATAAACAAAGCTAAAAAGAGAAGATCTTCCATCCACAAATTGAGCAAAAACAGAAATATGCTGAGCATTCATGCCAACAACATGAAGAGTCACAACAAACTTATCCCAAAACACCCAAATTCTTCCTGCCCTATCAAACTCATAGTTATGAAGCCACTCCCGAGTATGTAACAACCTCTTCCTAACCACCTCACTATTACCAACATCAATATGAGTCTCTAGAATACTACAAACACCCAAATTATTGTTTCTAACAAATTTAGTCACCTCACTAGCTCTTAAGGGATGATTCGTCCCTCTCACATTCCAACCACCAATATTAATCATTAACACCATGTAAAGACCTAAAGGGTGCCAAATATCTACCCAGAACTTAATAGAGTGACCACTGCCAATCTGAAAGCAAACCATGTGCTTAGCTTGTTCCCTGCTGCCTAAAATCCTTCTCCAGCACCAGGAGCAGTCCTGAGGGGCCTTCATTACCCAAAAGTCTTTGTCCTTCACCAGGTTGGAGTTAACCCACCTGGCCCAGAGTGCATCTTTTCCACTCACTATATCCCAAACATGCCTAAGATTGAGGGCATCATTCAGAGTCTGCAAACTCCTAATACCCAACCCTCCTTCTGCCTTAGGGAGGCAGGCAATCTGTCTTTTAATAACTGGTCTCTTCTGCCCTAATTCCACCCCAGCCCAGAGGAACCTAAAAAACAAAGAATCAAGCTCCTTGAAGACCCTCTTAGGGAGCACAAACACTGAAGCCCAATAAACAATCATACTAGATAGAACTGCTTTAACAAGAAGACATTTCCCAGCAAATGAAAGATATCTAGCCTTCCAAGACTTAACCCTAGCTTGGACCTTCTGCAAAAGGGGAGCACAATCAGCATAAGAGAGCCTAGAGGCAATCAAAGGTAGACCCGAATATCTGAGAGGCAGAGACCCCCACTGAAACCCCAGGATACTCTGAAATTGCTCTTGGACACCAGTACCAGAACCTGCCCAAAACATGGTGTTCTTGTCACTATTAACCCCAAGGCCAGTAGCCTTATGCAATCTAACCAGAACACTCTGCAGAGCTGTAGCAGACTCACTATCCCCTTTAAGAATGACCATTAAGTCATCAGCAAAACAGAGATGGGTAATCTTTGGATGCTTGCACTTTGGATGAAGATGAAACCTGCCCTCAACTTCCTCCTTCATCAAAAGAGCTGCAAACACCTCCATTACTAACACAAAAAGATAAGGAGAAATAGGACAACCCTGCCTAAGCCCCTTCTTACCTTTAAAGTAACCATAGGACCCTCCATTCACCACTATGGAATATCTAGGAGAAGAAACACAAACAAACACCCAATTGATGAACTTCTCAGGGAGATGAAATTTCCTCAAGATCTTGAGTAAGGCAGACCATCTAACAGTATCATAAGCCTTCCTAAGGTCTATTTTAACAGAACACGTAGCAACTCCACTCTTGTGATTATAATGTCTCACAATCTCATGGGCTAACATGATGTTATCTTGAATAGATCTCCCAGAAATGAAAGCTGAGTGGTTCTCACTTACCATTGAGAAAATAAATTTCTTCAATCTGACAGTCAAAATCTCTTAGTAATGGATTTATAGATAACATTACAACAAGAAATAGGCCTGAAATCCTTCATGCAAGAGGCATTAGCAACTTTAGGGATAAGAAAACCTAGCTTGATGGTCGAATTGCTTTCGTACGTGTTCTCTTTGTTTCTGCTGATCCTACAAAATTAATTAGTTATCACTGTTAATACAGAACCTAGCTTACTAATGCACTTTCTCGAAGCTTACTACGCATGCTCCGAATGATCGCTCTTGAAAAAAAAAACGATTTGAGTCTATTCTAGCATGACCTAGTCTTACTAATTCCTCCAGCAAAATAGAACCCAAATTAGCGTAACTGCATAGCTTAGAGTGTTTTTTCGTCTGGACTTTACCCCTGATCATGGCTGCTGCTCCCAAGGCTATTTTTAGTTGGCCTGAACTCAACCAGTTTAGCTAGGACTTCTCATTGGACCCCTGATCGTTTCTTTTGCTATCGGGGCTAGTTACGTTGGCTTGGGCGTAACTAGTTTAGCTAGGACTTCTCCTCAAACCCCCGGTCGTTGCTTTCGCTACCAGGGCTGGTTTCGTTGGCTTGGGTGCAACTAGTTTAGCTAGGACTTCTCCTTAGACCCCTGGTCGTCGCCTTCGCTATCAGGGCTGGCTTGGGCGCAACTAGTTTAGCTATGACTTCTCCTTAGACCCCCGGTCGTTGCTTTCGCTACCAGGGCTGGTTTCGTTGGCTTGAGCGCAACTAGTTTCACCGGGACTCCCCCCGTACCCCTGGTAAATGCTTTCGCTACCAGGGTTGTTTTGTATGCCTAAGCATGACTAGTTTAGCAAGGACTTCTCCTTATACCCCCGGTCACCTTTGCCAGGGTTGTAGGTTAACTACGACTTCTTCTTGGGATCCTCAGTGGGGCCACGTTTCACTCGAGTAAAGTGAGTTTAACTAGGACTTCTCCTTATAAGGTTTCTGGTCGTGGCCTTAGCTACTGCCTAATTTGCCGGCTTGAGCACGATAACTTTAAGTAGGATGTCTCCTTGGGACCTTGGTGAAGGGTCAATTTTACTCGAGTAAAGTTTCAGTTTGACTAGGACTGCTCCTTGGGGCCTCTGGTCGTTGTCTTAGCTACCAGAGCTACCTGTTTTGCCGAAGCAAAATAAGGTTAACTAGGACTCCTACTTAGGGCCTCTGGTCATCGTTGTGGCTACCAGAGTTGCCTATGTTGCCAGAGAAATGTGAGTTTTGTCAGGACTCCTCCTTGAGATCTCTAATCGTTACCTCAACCGTCAGAGCTGCCGCTAAAGGATATATCCGTTCGGTCTGAAGGAGATGTCTTTCCGAAGGAGTGCCCTTCGACCAAGATGACAACGCAATCAATTTTTCAGCTATGATAACGATGAACTCATCCTGAAGATCATCCAGCCCGGTCTAACTAGGGGTCGTAATGTTTAGCTAGAAGCCAACTACGATCGTCAGATCACTTCGGTGATTCACGACTAACATAGACTGGATCCTACAACGGGTTACACATAAGAGTGGTAACTTGATCAGAGAGATTTGACTAGACGGGAATAGGCTAAAGATGGATTGTATCCAACTAAATAGGCCGAAAAGGTTCAAATGGCGATTCGGAACAAGATAGAAAGAACCAGACCGAAAAGGGGTGCTCGGACTCTAAGGGCCGGCCATATGATGGCCGACCAAGGTAAGTGGGCCGGCCAGATAAAGCCCATAATGGGCTGCCCTGGCCGGCCACACTAAAGGGTTAAAACCCTAAATACCTAAAACGGGTATTTTGGGTATTATGTTTTCTGGGACCCAGAAAATAAAAAGCCTAATTTGAATGTGATTCTAATGAGGTTTTCTCTATATAAGGTCATTAGAGAACATAAAACGTGTGGATTTTTCTCAGAAAGAAAAATTATACAACTCTCTCTATCTCTCAATATACAGCTTGTGGAGAGAGAGGATTGTAGAGAAAAAACTCCCACTCTATCAATCTAGTCAAGTAGAAGAGTTCTTCTAAACCTTCTATTAAGTCCTAGCATACATTAAGGAAGGGAGATCAAGTTATACACTCGGTGTCTCAAGTAGAGGAGCTACACTTGAAGCTCTGGATCTTCACATGCGATTAGAAAGGTTCAAGAGAAAAACGCGAGAAAGGTATTTATTTCTCTTTTAGTTCATTGATTAGTTCATGCTTTATGATCCGGAATGTTTAGTGTTAACATATGATGTGTGAGATTCCGCTTAGAACACTAGATAGTTGTATTAGATACACACAAAATCCTACAATTGCATCACGAGCCGGTTGCATGAAACTATCTCTGACTAGACGAATTAGATTCGAACTTGATTGATTAGATAATTTTATGTTTAGATATAGATTTAGACATGAAATTGTGTAGTTTAAATTAGATTTAGACACAATCAGATAGCAATTGAAAGGGTTTCAATGCATAAAACTTTAAATTTCGAATTTTTGAAAAGTAGTTTTAAAATTAATGGTTTTTGAAAAGAGTTTTTCAAAATCTGCTGTTTTTGATGAATTTTCATCAAAAGCAGCAGCTAAAGTTGGGTAGATTAGAAAGTTTGAAAGGGAACAGCTGCTGTCCAAGAGCCGGACTTACCAGGACGCGTCCCTGTCCCTCTCGGACTGGGAATCCGAGACCGTCTCGGACTGATCCGAGACTGTCTCGGACTAGGATGCCGAGAGATCCGCGTCTGAGCACGTGAGGTCGCGTCCTAGACTGTTCCTTCCAGACGCGTCTAGGACGCGTCCGGGGAAACCTATACCATGAGTCCGAGATGACCTAGGTTGCGTCCTAGGTCAGACGCGTCTGACATGTCCCGACCATCTCGGACTTCATGTCCGAGATGGACAAGCTTGGACAGACGTGTCTAGGACGCGCCTGTGGCCATGGGACGCTTCTGGCCAAGGGCCAGGATGTGTCCACCCGAGGGACTCGACACGTTTTGGAACGTGCCAAGCCGGGTCCGACCAATGCTCGGACCTTGACCGTGATCTGTCTTGGTATTCCCGAGACTAGTCAAAGGGTCCCTTGACCAAGTTTGACTTAAGTTTTTAGCATTTGACTCGAGCCTTTCGGGCTTTGACTTGAGTGGGAGGTTTTGACTTTTCTTCTTCCGACTTCAACCATATTTTTTCTGAAAGTGATCCATGCCTTCCGAAAGCCCAAAACGGAGTTTTTCCAAAACGATTTCAAAATCCTTTAGGATAAAACCAAAACGAGCCGTTAGTCCGAATTTTACGAAAACTAGACGTTAGGCACGTTAGACATAGAGATGTCGGTAGTATCTCCCAAATATCTATTTAGAACATAGCGAACCTAGATTCGACCTTAGGAAGCGAATCTCATACATAATTGGGTGTTTTATGATTGTCATATTATTATGTATCTGCGAATGTGAATGCGGGTCCTAGTATGGTTCTATTCCTGGTTTTAAGCACGGATGGGTGCCCGATGTAAATAATTATTTTAATTTCAAGTTTATACGATCTGCGAATCGTTAAGTCTTGTAATTAGAGTTTAGGGTCAAATAAAGTCCATTGAAGAACCGAAGGATCAGATCGTGGTTCGAGTGGGAGAATTCAATGGAGGTTCGAGGATGGAGATCCAGGCGAACAAAGGCGAAACAAACAAGAATCTAAGAAGATTAGATCTTTTAGGTTAGGGGCCATACTAGGAACATGTCTGCTTGATTTATTTTCTCGCGGGCATTTACTTATTTATTTACGTTTTTTCTGTTGTGTATGATGATTATGTTAGAGTTCACAGTAATGCATGCATGATAAATGAAGGAGATGTCCTTCGACCAAGATTGCAATGCGAGCAATTTTTCGGCTAGGACAATTGATGAAGAAGATCATCAAGTCCGGTTGATTTAGGGGTCGTAAAGTTTAAGCTAGAAACCAACTACGATCGTCGAGTTACGAAGTAATTCGCGGCTAACTTCGATCAGATCCTACAACGGGTTACACATAAGAGTGTCAATTTGATCAAAGGATATGGCTAGTGGGAGTGAGATATAACCATGGGAGTGTCCCATAAACATATCTCATAGGCCTAAAGAGAAATTAGGCAAAGATAGTACAAAAAACCCAAAAACGGGGTTTTGGGCCTAAACCGATTCGGGCACTTTTAGGTCTCGGATTGAGCTGATTTTTGGAGGGTCGTTTACTTATGTTAGGAACATAAATCTGCCAATATTGGCTGGGTTTGGACGTCGCCTCTTCAAGAAATTGAGAAAATATGAACTAGTTGCTATTTTCGGCAATTTCCTTAAATCTTATTCTAAAGGGTCTTTTAGGAAACCTGATTGGAGGTGGATTCTTATTAGGGTTATATAAAACGAATCTTAGGACATATGATGTCTTTATCCGCTATAAACATTAGTAGAACGGTGTAAATCCCAATAGTGGCGTCAGAGCCTCTTGCAAATAGCTTATTTTTGCTAAGAATCGAACTAATCCATGCTTGATTAGATTGATAGTTGTGTTTAAAAGTGTTTTAAACATCTAATTTGAATGTTTTGAATGGGGATTTAATGGTTTTCAAATTGAGAATCAAAGATTGATGATTGAAAGTGTTTCAAAACATTCAATTTGATTGATTTTGGTTTTAAAAGTGTTTTAAACTCACAATTTGATTATATTGAATCGGATTCAATAAATTTTCAAATTAAGAATCAAAATTGATGATTGAAAGTGTTTCAAAAGACTCAAATTTGATTGATTTTGGTTTTGAAAAAGTTTTCAAAAGTTTTGTTCTTCAAGAATTGGGAATTCTCTCAAGAACAAGAGATTTGGGTTTTTAGAAGTTTCTAAAAGTTGGGATTTTATGGCTTTTAGAAGCTACTAAAAAAACGGAAACTTGAAAATTTAGAAGTTGCTAAAAATAGGGCGGCATATGCATGCTGTGAAGGATATGGTGCCTGAAGTCTGAAGGAATGGTATCCTTCCGAAGGAGTGTCCTTCGACCAAGGATGCAATGCGTACAATTTGGCTATTAGGATCTTAATGACCTTATTCGGAAGATCATTAGTCCGGTCCAATTAGGGGTCGTAATGCTTAGCTAGAAGCCAACTACGATCGTCGAATCAAGAGTTGATTCGCAGCTAACATAGACCGGATCCTACAAGGGTTACACAACAGAATAATGATTTGAACGGAGAGAATTGACTAGATGGATAATGGAAAATAAGTGGATTGGATCCGTTATTGGTAAGTCCAGAAAGATTCGGAGAAGTCCGAAAGAGATAAACATGTCCGGGCCCAAAAGGGAGGCCCGGAATGGCTTTAGGGGAGCCGGCCATGTGATGGCCGGCCAAGGCAATAGGGCCGGCCATGTGATGGCCGGCTAGGCCCTAAGTGGGCCGGCCAAGGAAGCCCATAAAGGGTTATGTTGGCCGGCCACACTTAAGTGACCCAAAGGAGGGTATTTTGGGTGTTGCCTAATAATTAGGTTTATGGAATCCTAGTTTGAGTCTAATACCTCTTCTAGGGAATTATATATATACCTAATTATACAACCTAAAGAAGAAGATTCAATTCTCAACAACTGAGAGGGTTAACTGAAAGAGTTTCAGAATATACATCTCAGAGAGAGAGAGAGAAAAGGAGTTTTCTCAAGTATCTAGTCAAGAAGAAGGAGTTCTTCATCTCAACCTTCAAGAAGGTCCTAGCTGACTGAAAGGAGGGAGTTCAAGTCATTATTCGGTGTCTCAAGTAGAGGAGCTACACTTGGAGCTCTTATCTTCCGAATACTGATCGGAATTTAGTTCGTGGGAAAGCGATTAAGAGGTAATCTTCTTTCCAATCTAGTTCATTGGTATGTTCATGTATAGATCCTGGAATTAGTGTTAAACATATGATGTTTGAGATTCCGCTACCAACACTAATAGACAATTAGGTGTATGAGATACACTAGGTTATTACCCTACATGCTGGCCAAGACGCGTCTTCTGGACGCGTCTGTTGGCCCAGGATAAGGGCGAGTCTGGGACGCGGCCCACACATCCCGGATGTGTCTCGGTCTAGGACCAAAACCCATGCGACCACTAGGACGCGTCCTAGCAGCCTTAGAGCGTCTCGGCTGGGCCGAGACGCGTGAGATAGCACCAGACCCATCCTTGGACGCGTCTGGTGGCTCGGGTAGCCCGAGCACGTCTCGGATGTGATCCGAGACGTCTAAGCAGCTTCCACCAGACGCGATGGTCGCGTCTGGTGGGTCCTAGGTGTCTCGGTACCCAACCGAGACACCATGAGACCTGGTCAAAGGTCAGGATGCATCCGGACGGCCTAGTGTGTCCCGGGCACCAACCGAGACACCCATAAGGCTCGGCCAAGGGTTCAGACACATCTAGATGCGTCCGGACCTAGGCCCAATGTCTTGGTTGCGGCCAGGACACATCATAGACCTAGGCCAAGCCCGAGACGCATCTAGATGTGTCTGGCTCCGCCATACCGTGTGTAGGTCTGTCTCGGTCCGGACCTACACTAAACCCGACCAGCTTTGGGCCGGACCAACCTAGTGGGCCTTGACTTTCGGGTCTTGGGCCTTGACTAAAAGTTGGTCTTGGGCTATTTCGAAGGTGACTAAGGGTCTAAAGGCCAAAGTTTCACGAGTCTCAACTCGAGTGGGAGTTTTTGACGAAAGTCTCAACTTTTTCTCCCGGTCCCACCAAATTATAACCAAAATAAAATCGGGTCACCCGAAGACCCGGAAAAGGGTTTTCTTAAAAACGGATTTCAAAATCGTTAAAAGCCAAACAAATTTTTCCGAAGTTGACCCGGGCATTCAAAACCTAAAAACGGAGTTTTTCTTAAGTGGATTTTAGAAATCATAAAAGATAAAACCGGAACGCACCATTAGGTGAATTCTTCGAATTTAGACTTAAGGTTCGTAATGTGACATGTGATGTCGACAAAAGTATCTCTCCGATTATCATGCATGTATAATTCTTAGCCTTGATATATTATATGAATGCATGTGATGTGAATGCGGGAAACTAGTATGGCCATAGATTTGTTTCTTTATTCTTGTTTTAAGCACGGATGGGTGCATAATTTGTAATTAATTTTAATTCAAGTTTATACGATTTGCGAATCGTTAGAGTCTTGTAATTAGAGTTTATCTGAGGTGTTCCTGGTGGAGTGAGTTGGGACACGATGCCGCAACTCCTCAGATGATCCTCAAATTCTTGACTCAAATACTCACCACCTCGATCCGATCGAATGGCTTTTATTTTCTTGTCAAGTTGGTTCTTTACTTCATTCTGAAATTGTTTGAACATTTCAAACGATTCTGACTTATTCCTCATAAGATATATGTATCCATATCTAGTGAAATCGTCAGTAAATGTGATGAAGTAGCCATACTTACCTCTTGCAGGTATACTCATAGATCCACATACATTTGTATGTATGAGTCCTAATGGTTCACTAACTCGGTCACCTTTTCTTTTGAAGGGTGATTGTGTCATCTTACCCACTAAGCATGGTTCCATGTATCGTATGATTCTAAATCAAACGAACCCAGAAGTCCATCTGTATGAAGCTTCTGCATGCGTTTCATGTTTATGTGGCCTAAGCGACAATGCCATAGATAGCCTTGGTTCGAATCATGAGTGCGAAGCCGTTTAGTGTCTATGTTCAGGATTTCGTCTTCAATGTTCAAAACATAAAGACCATTACAAAGTCTAGCACTGGTATAGAACACATCATCTTTGTATAGAGAAGATTGCCTCTTTTTAAAAACAGTATGATATCCTTCTTTGTCCAGAACAGACACAGAGATGATATTTCTTGAGATAGTAGGTACATAATAGCATTTATGCAGCACTAATATCAAACCAGTATCTAGACTGAGCTTATAGGTTCCTACAGCCGCAGCAGCAACTCTTGCTTTGTTTTCGACTCGTAGAACCATTTCGCTCTTTGACAAACTTCTGATTCCCTCTGGCCCTTTCAAATCCGATATTATGTGATCTCCACATCCGATATCAAATACCTATGTAGGGGAATCAGTTGTGTCTGCCAAAATGACCTCTATAACATAGGCGCTAATTTCTTCTCCTTTTCCTGGTTTTTTTATTACGTTTTCTTTCTTCGAAGTATCGAGAACTCTTCTCTGATCCTTCTTCCAATCTAGAAAATTATTTAAATCTAAACTAATCGTGTGTGCCATTTCTACTCTACGTTAACAGAAAAAGGAAATTTGCTAAGTACTACATTCAATTGTTGTGCAAAAGCAACTGTTTTGCCATATTTTTCAATAAAAAGCGTCCCCCTTTGAAAAATATGATTCCAAGATCCTATTGCTACGGGGCTAAGCGTACTAGGGCACTGCCCTTAACTCCGTCATCCTGGGTTAGCAAACTCTTTGCTGATCATACTCTTATGAGTCTTGGTTGATGAATAACACTTATGTGTTAAATTCATCCTTTTGCCTCGAAATCCAAAACCCTTTTGCTGAATCGTTGAGAATAACCATTTAGACATGTTGACCTCTGCTATAGATCTACCCGTATCGTCCCGAGGTAAAAGATGGCACTCTGCAAAGGCCGACCCACCATCGATGAACATGGGATCAACAGGTGTCTTAGTCTGGGCAGGCATTACTCAAAATTCCTTTTGGGGACTTTTACGTAATTTATCAAGTTACGTTACTGTGAACTCTGACATAACTAACTGTGATTTATTACGTAAAGATTTATGTGAGTTTGCGTAATGTTTTTCTTGTTCGCCTAAGGTTCGTTTGGATTCATATCCGTGAACCACCATTGAGTACTCCCACTCGAATCATGATCTCATCATTCGATTCATCAATGGTTTCTCTAGACCCTATACTCTAAGTATTATTCGGACACATTACGCTTGTGCTTAGAATCAAGAAATGTTTACCTATCTAAAGGTACATTACACTATGCAATCACATACATGTACATACATTCATAAATATGACAATCATAGAAAAAGTATGTATCCTACATTCGTTTCTAGGTTTGCTATTCGTGGGAAATTGTGACATTCCTATGTCTATCATGGATTCTCAGTCTATTTTTCGTAAAATACGGACTAATTTATGTCACGTTTCTTCCTTAATGATTTCTAAAACCGTTTTAAGGAAAAACTCCGTTTGGATTATCGCATAATCCGGGTCAATTTCGGAAAAATTAAGGTTGAGGTCGGAAGAAGAACGGGCTAAAACTGCCACTTGGATCAAGGCCTAAAGGTGCCCGAGTCAGACTCTGAAAATCCGGGTCAGACTTGGTCAGGGGACCTTTGACCAGTCAAGGGTGGAACCAAGATAGATCAAAGTCAAGGTCCAGACTCTGGCCGGACCCGGCTCGGCACGTTCCAAGCCGTGCCGTGTCCCTCGGGTGGACGCATCCTGGCACTAGGAGTCCGAGACGGCCCAGGGTACCCCAGACGCGTCTCGGATCCTAGTCCGAGACGCGCTAGGAGTTTGTCTGGGAGTTCTCGGACTCCCAGACGAACTGGGAGACGTGGCAACGCACACGACTGCCCGGACGCGTCTAAGGACAGATCCAGGTCAGTCCGGCCTGGGACAGACCCCTTCTTCCTCCTAAAAACTTGCTATTTTTACTGTTTTCTTCCAGTTCCGAGCTGCTATAGCTGTTGTTTTTTATGGAAATCCATCAAAAAACAACACTTTTTGAAAACCCTTTTTAAAAAAATCAACCTTTTTCAATCGTCCTTTCGAAACGTTTTTCAAAATTCGATTTCTATCTATCCGAGTAGTTCTAAACTAATCAATTCTATGTCAAACATGAAATTATCTAATCAATCAAGTTCTAATTCGACTAGTCAAATTTAGTTTCATGTAACCGGCCCGTGATGCCACTGAAGGGTTTCATGCGTATCTAATACATAAATCTAGTGTTCTAAGCGGAAGCTCAACATTTATATGTTAACACTAGATTACCCGGATCAATTATACATGAACTAAACAATGAACTAGAAGAGAGATAAATGCCTTTTCACGTTTTTCCCTCGAACCATTCCAATTCGCGTGTGAAGAGCGAGAGCTTCAATCGTCGCTCCTCTACTTGAGACACCGAGTTGGTTAACTTGATCTCCCTTCTTAATGTCTGCTAGGACTTAATAGTAGGTTGAGAAGAACCTTTCTCCTTGACTAAATTGATAGAATGGGAGCTTTTTCTCTACAATCTCCTCTCTCCACTAGTTGTATATTGTGAGAGAGAGATGTGTATTCTTGAGAAAATTCCACACCTTCTCTGAACTACTAATGAGACTATTTATAGGCATTACCTTAGTAGAGTCATACTCAAATAAGGAATCCAAAAAAGTCTCCTTAAAAAAAGATAAGCATAGAGGAGTTTTAGTCCTCTAGGATTCTCTAATTAGGGTAAAACCCTAATTAGGGCATCCCCTAGTGTGGTCGGCCATATCGGCCCATTATGGGCTTTATGTGGCCGACCCATTATGCCTTTAAGCCATCACATGGCCGGCCATAGTAGCCTTTCTTAGGGGCACCCCCTTTTATGCCCCATTGTTTTTATCTTGTTCCGAATCTCTAACCCTTTTGGCCTATTTAGTTGGACCCAATCCATCTTTAGCCTAGTCCGATCTAGTCAAATCTCTCCGATCAAGTTACCACTCTTATGTGTAACCCGCTGTAGGATCCGGTCTATGTTAGCCGTGAATTACCTAAGTATCCGACGATCGTAGTTGGCTTCTAGCAAAGCACTACGACCCCTAATTGGACCGGACTGGATGATCTTCATAACTTATTCATCATTATCCTAACCGACAAATTGATCGCATTGTCATCTTAGTCGAAGGACACTCCTTCGGAAGGACATCTCCTTCAGACCGAACGGATAAATCCTTCATGTAACTCCTCTTCCCAATGAACAACACTTACTCTCTGAAAGCCCATCTTGCGTAATAGCGATTCCCATATATTCTTTGTAACCGAACAACCAAAGAATAGGTGGAAATCCGTTTCTTCATCTCCCCCATAGAAAATACATATAGTATCTATAACCATACCTCAACTAGCCAGAAGAGCTCTAGTTTTGAGGCGTCTTCGGAAAGCAAGCCAGGTGATGAAACAATGTTTGGGTGTTCCACCCGGTGACCATACTAAGGAAGTCCAGCTTAGTCGAATCCCTCTGGGTCGAATTGCTTCATACTTCTCTTTGAGAGTAAACTCTCCATTCTGGTTGGGCATCCAGATCACCTCATCTCTGAGAGTACTATCGACCACCACCTCTCTAGCCTCGACCGCGATAGTCCCTAACATATCTACAATATGAACTAGAAAAACCCAGTCCGACTGCCCAATAAACTGAGAGACCCGTGCATCTAAGTGTAGGTAAGAATCATATCTATACCCCTCGTCGAATACATTATAAAGAAGACCCCGAGGATGCCATAAGTCAGTCCAGAATGTAGTATCCTGGCCATCCCCAAAGAAGTACACATGAGACGCTGAGTCGTGGGCCTGCTGGCTAGAATCCGACGCCAACGCCAAGAGTTGTTACTCGGGGCTGAAAGAATCCAGAAATGCTGATCTTTAATAAGATTATTTCTAACCCAGTCAGCCCATAAGGTCCTCTTTACACTAACCAAGTCCCATATATGGTGAAGGTTTGACGCCTCGAACAACACCCCAATATTACGAAAACCAAGTCCCCTTTCATCAGTGGGGTAACAAAGACATTCCCAGGCAATGGGAGCTCTCTTACACCCCATATCCACACCAGACCACAGGAACTTACTGAAGATGAAGTTGATATCATATATTACTCTCTTGGGGACAACGAACACTGCTGCCCAATATAGTAACATACTATTCAAAACCACCTTTATGAGGAGAACTCGCCCCGCGAACGATAAGAATCGACTGTTCCAAGATTGGATTCGTCCCTTGATTTTATCAATCAGCGGAATACAATGACTATAGGTGAGACGAGACGATATAAGAGGCAAACCTAGGTATCGGATAGGAAGAGAACCAATACCGAATTCCAGAATACTAGTAATATCACTCTGACCTTGAGATGAAAGACCAGCAAAGAAAACCATACTCTTGAGCACATTGGCGCAACCTTGTCGCCCGATGAAAACTAGTTAACACGCCTTTTAGAGAATGAGCCGAACCCGCGTCTCCTCGAAAGAAGACCATGAGATCGTCGGCGAAACAAAGGTGAGTACTTTCGGAACTCGACACTTAGGGTGTAGCAGAAACCGACCAGCTCTTTCCTCTCGATCAATAAGAACCGCGAATACCTCCATCATTAACACAAATAGATATGGAGCAATCAGACAGCCTTGCCGTAGACCTCGCTTCCCATCAAAATAACCATGGGCTTCACCATTGACCATAATCGAGAACTTAGACGTAGTAACACAGACCCGATGAGGTCATCGGCAAAACAAAGATGAGTAACCTTCGGGACTAGACATTGGGGGTGTAGCAGAAACCAACCTGTTATTTCCTCTCGATTAATGAGGACCGCGAAAACCTCCATCAAAACAAACAAATATGGAGATATCGGACAACCTTGCCGTAAACCTCGTTTCCCATCAAAGTAACCATGGGCTTCACCGTTGACCAGAATAGAGAACTTGGACGTAGTAACACAAGCCCGTATCTATTCTATAAATATGCTTGGAAAATGGAACTTACCAAGGACCAAGAATGGTGAAGACCAACGGACTGTGTCATACGCCTTCTTAAGGTCAATCTTAACCGTACACCGAGCTGGACGAGTAGGTCGATGGTAATTCCGGATAATCTCATGGGCCAGCATGATATTGTCTTGGATAGTACGTCCAGAGATAAAAGCTGACTGGTTTGGACTAATCATCGAATAAATAACTCCCTTCAGCCGTATAGTAAGAATCTTGGTAATGCATTTATACAACATATTACAGCAAGATATCGGTCTGAAATCTGACACTGAAGAAGCATTATCTATTTTAGGAATAAGAGTCACAAAAGTAGAGTTTACCTCTTTGAGAAGTTTTCCTAAGCTGAAGAACCTCTGGATAGCTTCCACAAAATCATCTCCCACGATGTCCCAACACGCCTTAAAAAAATGAGAAGAGAACCCATCCGGCCCCGGCGATCGATCAGAACCAATAGTTTGCAAAGCAGCATATATTTCATCTCTGGTCACCCTCATAATGAGAAGAGCCCCTTCAGCTTCCGTCAGCGGGCGTGAGAACTCCACATTAGACATGTGATCTAATGCTTCACTATCCTCATCCTCTCGACCGAATAAGTCCCGATAGAAATCCACACACATATTAGCTATTTCCACTGGATCCTCAGCCATTGAAACATCCTCTCTGGTGAGTCGAGTGATAGCGTTCAGAGACTTCCGCTCTTTAATAGAGTTGTGGAAATAAGCTGTATTGTTGTCATCGAGAGTGAGCCAGTCAACTTTAGCACGTTGTCGGAGCATTGCTGATTCAGCCCGTACAACGTTACTATAGTTTTCATTAGCTACTCTCTCTTGCCTCCGTAAAACTGGATTTGCTGGATCTCCCTGTAATCGAACCTGCACTGAATGTAAAAAATTCCGGTTAACGGTTACCTGGTTCGTCACCCCATTGAACCGATCTTTCTTCCATTCATTTAATCGAGCCTTCAAAGCTTTGAGTTTTGTCACCATACAAAACATCGGATTACCCCGTACTGACACCTTCCATACATCAGCAACAAGAGCTCGAAACGTGGGATCCTCCGTCCAAGCGTTGAAGAACCGAAACGGAGTGCGCCGGTGTATGTTCGGTGCAGCAAACGGAATAATAATAGGAGAGTGATCTGAATCCCCAAGCGGTGGAAAATCTGCTTTAGCTAGAGGAAAGCAGGTCAACCAACCACTATTAATAAGAGCCCGATCAATGTTGGAACTGGCATTAGCAACTCCCATCTGCCTGTTAGACCATGTATAGAAACAACCTGTAAACGGGCAATCAAACAGTCCCAAATCGGTAACACAGTCAAACATCTCATTGGAGCCTTGAGATGGTGAGATATTACCGCCTCTCTTCTCATTGGCGAGCATAGTGGTGTTAAAGTCACCTAGCACTAGCCACGGAGCCTCAGAACCCATCATAAGAAACTCAAGGTCCCTCCAAAGCTCCCGACGATGAACAGTACTATTACTTCCATACACCACTGCCATAAGAAAACCCGAACCATCTGGAAACCGAACACCACCTGCAATAACTTGCCCTCTAACATGGGATACGGTGAAATCAACCCTACTCGGATCCCATCCAATCCAAATCCTTCCACCCAAAACAGCCAATAATTATCAATAAAAGTCCAGCTAGAGTTAAGACTTCGCTGAATGCGAATCTTATTACGCTCCTGGACATGAGTTTCTAGAAGTCCACACAAACCAATTCTATTCAATCTCACCAAATCTCTCACACTTTTCGTACGGAGAGCGTCATTAAGACCTCTCACGTTCCGGCATGCTATATTAATCATTCTATTCAATCTCACCAGACCTCTCGCTGAATGCGAATCTTATTATGCTCCTGGACATGAGTTTCTAGAAGTCCACATAAACCAATTCTATTCAATCTCACCAAATCTCTCACACTTTTCGTACGGAGAGCGTCATTAAGACCTCTCACACTTTTTTTTTGAAAAGTTTGAAGTAATATTTACTAGCTGTTTTCAATATAATTAGAAAGTGATATAATTAAATTAGAATATGCAATAGAAATAGAAATATTTAGTGGGGGAGGGGCGAATCCATCCTTCGATTCTCGAGACATTCATCCGAATTCACATCATCATCTCTGGCTTGATTAAGTTCAACCCGAACTTAAAAATAAATGCCTTCATCATCTTTTCACCAAATGCCACAAATTCTATGGTTCCAAGTGCTTATCTTTGAATCTTTTAGGTAAAATCAACATGAATTAGAAATAAAATCATGATTTTATCGAGTAATTGGAGTAGTTATTCAGACTCTCTTAAAATTCTTCTCTACAAAAATGCTTCTCAATTGTATTATTATAAGTTTCTTAATTCTAATGGGCTTCAAAAAAATTTAATTCGACTCAATCAATGAAATCTATCCGATATGGAAATAAACAAAAAAAAAAGAAATACATATAATCAAATACAAATATGAAATAAAACACTAGGTAGGCTCCAAATCCATCTTTGGGTTCACGAGAGATTGACCATGATTCACATCACGATACTACAATATCTCTTACTGAAACAACACAAAGAAAAATAACTAGCATGCCTTTTCTATTAGATAGGAGGTAAACAAGCATATATGAAAAAGATATTAGAGAGTTCTCTGTAGATGACTCACCAAGATCCCTACAAGGTCCATAAATTTCTTGCAAGGGGAGTAGAGGATACATACTGGGATTTGTAAGAAAAGTATGTTTCAAAATGTTACCAATACCTCAAAATCAATTGGTATCAGACTGTCAGCATACTTTATCTGCGCCTATAATACCTCATACGGTTACCCATCTGTAGCACACAGTTTGATTTTAAAGTTTGTTTTTCTGAGGTGAAGTAATAAAATCCTTGACCGTAAGTTTCAACAAGAAACGAATGATGGCCCCTAAAAATGAACATAAGTTGGAATAATTTGCAATCCTGCTATGGGAAACAAGAACAAAATATTTATCTGAAGAGCAAAATTCGAGGAAAAGAAAAAAAAAATAGGCATGATGCCTAACTGCAAAAAATGTTATCAATCTTCATTAAGAAGAGTAGTATAACACATAACCTATAGTACTTCCAAATTGTTACTTTAAATTACCAAGTTAATTGCTATATTATTCGTAATCCATGGAAATTTAATGCTTATAAAACCACAGAGCCTTTCATTTTTAAAATTGGAAAGATATCTCAATTATATCAGTTGGAAGAACAAGTCAGATCGCACCTTTGGACCCCATTTCCTTGTAATGAAAAGTAGTATTTCCGTAAAGAACACCTAATAAAATGAGCAGTAGAGAATTAGCAACAAACACGTTTGGACCTGCAATAGCTCCAGATAGATAAATAAGATGTTCATATACCACTTTCAGAAACCAGAATCAGATACCCTTCAAAAGCTCTCTGGTAGAACATCATGCCTCTGACAACAAACCTGATATACTGCGTCAGAGTATAAGACTAGGAGCAATAGTTAATAGACTTAAATGAAAAACTAGTTTATAAACTACCAGCTCTGCATTGTGTTTGTCCTTCTAGGGAAACCTAACGTCGGAGATTCAACCTATCCGGCCCCGGCGATCGATCAGAACCAATAGTCTGTAAGGCAGCAAAAATCTCATCTCTACTCACCCTCGTAGTGAGAATAGCTCCTTCGACATCCGTAAGCGGGCGTGAGAACTCTACATTAGATATGGGATCTAATGCTTCATTATCCTCATCCTCCCAACCAAATAAGTCCCAATAGAAGTCCACACACATATTAGCTATCTTCGTTGGATCCTCGGCCACCGAACCATCCTTCCTAGTTAGTCGAGTAATAGCATTCCGAGACTTTTGCTCTTTGATAGAATTGTGGAAGTAAGCTATATTTGTTGTCATCGAGAGTAAGCCAGTCAACTTTAGCACGGTATCAGAGCATTGCCATTTCAGCCCGAACAACGTTAATCTCTCTTGCCTTCGTAACACCGGATTTGCTGGATCTCCCTGCAATTGAACCTGCACTGAATGTAAAAAAATCAGGTTAATGGGTACCTGGTTCGTCACCCAATTGAACCGAACTTTCTTCCATTCATTCAGCCGAGCCTTCAAAGCTTTGTCACTATACGAAACATCGGGTTACCCCTTACTGACACCTTACATACATCAGCAACAAGAGCGTGGAACGTGGGATCCTATGTCCAGGCATTAAAGAACCGAAATGGAGTACGCCGGTGTATGTTGGGTGCAACAAGTGGTATAATAATAGGCGAGTGATCTGAATCCCCATCCGGTAGAAAGTCTGCTTTAGCTAGAGGGAAACAAATCAGCCACCCACTATTAATAAGTGCCCGATCAATCTTGGAACTGATGTTCGCAGCTCCCATCTGCCTGTTAGACCAAGTATAAAAGCAACTTGTATACGAGCAATCGAACAGTCCCAAATCGGTAACACAGTCAAACATCTCATTGGAACCTTGAGATGGTGAGTTATTACCACTCCTCTTCTCATTGGCTAGCATCGTTGTGTTGAAGTCACCTAGCACCAACCACGGAGCCTCAGAACCCGTCACAAGAAACTTAAGGTCCCTCTAAAGCTCTCGGCAATGAACCGTACTATTACTTCCATACACCACTGCCAAATGGAAACCCGAGCCATTGTAAACCGAACACAACTTGCCCCCCAACATGGGACACAGTAAAATCATCCCTACTGGGTACCTAGCCAATCCAAATCCGACCTCCCGAAACAGTCACATACTTATCAATAAAGGTCCAGTTGGAATTAAGACTTCGCTGAATACGAGTCTTATTAACCTCCTGAACATGAGTTTCTAACAATCCACACAAACCAATTCTATTCAATCCCATAAAATCACACACACTCTTCGTACAGAGAGCGTCATTAAGTCCTCTCACATTCCAACATGCTAAGTTAATCATAAAAACTATTGGGAGATTGTTTTGACCTCCGCGGAGGTCTCCAAGTTTCTCTCTATACCCAAAGTATTTTGGTCAGGACCTTTAGCAGTTCGTGGGCTATGCAAAGAAAGGTCCTCTTCCTCGTGGTAGTTATGATCCCTTCCCGAAGCCTCCTCTTCTTGCTTTCGGTTAGGGTCATCGAAATCAACACCATCAACATTAGACAAAATGGAGAAAGTGTTACCTGAGAGAATGCCAGTCGAAACAGTTTGGTGCAGTTTCTTGTTACTGGCATTTCGTTTCCAATCTGAGGGGTCAAAATTGAGGTGAAATCCTAAAAAATCATATGGAATGGAGTTTTAGGACTTATGAAACATATTGGATGAGAAAACTCACAATTCGTGCGAAAAAGTTCGTGTCACAATTTTTTTTGAATTGTTCAGCGTGTGCCTCGAACCCTTGACCTCCACGTGGAAGATTATACCTCTACCACTCCAACCAAGGGTTGTTGGCAGTTCGTGTCACAGTTTGGTGCAGTTTCTTCTTGTTAGCCTTCCGTTTCCAATCTGAGAGCTCAAAAATGAGGTATAACCCTAAAAAAGCATATGGAATGGAGTTTTAGGATGAATCATGTTGGATGAGAAAATTTCAAAATTCGTGCGAAAAAATTCGTGTCACAGTTTGGTGCAGTTTTTTTTATAATGATAAGCGGGAGAAGCCCGAATCGAATATAATGAAATGAGGAACAAAAAAACAGCAAAGAAATCAAAATTACATCAGTTCATTAGCCCCACCCTTTCCTCATTCTCACTTTCCCTCTAGAGTCCGCATTAACAATGTTGACTAATTCCACCGGCAGTTGACTAACATTCAAGTGAGTTACTCCCGATCCGAACTTCATCATTGACAAGTGATCAGCAGCTTGGTTTGCTTCCCTATAGACATGAATAACCCGACAAACTCTAAAATTATCTCTTAAGCCTCTGAACTCTCTTTCATAAGCGCCTCGCCCGCCATGGTAATTTTTTATGTGGTTTTGCAAGAAGTAACTTGATATTCATCGAATCAAGACCAGGCTCAACTTCCTGCAGCCTGGCACTAAGTGCTAACTCCAATCTTTACTCAACACCTTGTAGCTCATGTATTTCTGATGTGGTTCTTTTTTTTTGAATTGTTCCGTTTCCATTATGTGGGCTAAAAAATGAGGTAAAATCATATGGAATTGAGTTTTAGGACATATGCAACATATTGGATGAGAAAATCTCAAAATTCATGCGAAAAAATTCGTGTCACAATATGGTGCAGTTTCTTGTTGCTGGCGTTTCATTTCCAATCTGAGGGCTCAAATTGAGGTATAACCCTAAAAAAACATATGGAATGGAGTTTTAGGACATATGAATCATATTGGATGAGAAAATCTTAAAATTCGTGCAAAAAAATTCGTGTCACAGTTTGGTGCAGTTTCTTGTTGCTGGCTTTTCGTTTCCAATCTTGATGCGGGAGCAACAGTGCTGGAACAATCAGAGCTGGAGCCAACAGAGCTGGAGCAAGAAGCGCTGGTACGCAAACAAGCCTACCAACGGACTGAGCGTTACTTTCTTGAAGTTGGACCAACTAAGCAATGATTAAATATGGAGGATTCAAAGACTTGAAGAGTCATATCCGTTTTTATGCATCTACGTTAAGTTTAGTCTTTTATTTCTACATTCATGCATTCAAACTAGGTTGTTTCCAATGTATCTATTTCTTATGCATGTAGATTAGCTTTTATGACACCTTTTAATGTATTCTCCTCTATATAATGAGGCTTATTATCAATGGGAAAAATCAGAAAACGAATTTGAGAAATTGCAAAGTCTTTTGTGACTTTGGGTCTGTTTAGATCATTTCTTTTATCATCTGGTTTTGGAAGAGCCATTGGTGGTGGATTTCGAGCGTCTTTATCATCTGGTGGTGTAAACTTTATCCAGGTGTGGTGTTAGCTCAACCGGTTTCTTTATAACTTTATGGTGGCAACTTTATCAAAGTGTGGTGATCCGGATCTTCCTAGTTACTTGTTACGATCTTTACATTCACTTCGTACTCACGCTTCCGGCAAAACGCATGAAGTGGTATCAGAGCTATAATTCAGGTTATTGGAGTAAAGTTACTATATACCCTGTGTTTATAAAAATGGATTTTCCAAGAGGATTGACTCTCGACCAAGCACATGCTGAACGTATTGGTGAGAAATGGAGGAAATGAGGCAGCAAATGCAACTTATCGTTCAGGATTTTAATGGCATGAATATGCAAGCGCCGCCAAGGAGACAACGAGTAGACGATGACCGTTCATCTTCTAGTAACGAGGAGCGTGTTTCTCTTAGTTCTGATTTTGATCTTAGTGTCAGGTCTGGACATGGGAGAAGGAGAAGAGAAAATCGTCCACAACAACAACATCGTCAAGAAGAATTCAAAGTTGATTTTCCTTATTTCGAAGGTAATCTAAATCCAGATGACTTTCTTGATTGGTTAAGATCAATGAAGAGGGAATTTAAGTATAATACATATGACGATGAGAAATAGTATAAAATAGCAACCTTAAGGCTAAAGGGTTATGCTAGCCTTTGGTAGGATACTCTTAGGTCGCAACGTTTAAGAGAAGGCAAGACCAGAATCAGGTCTTGGAAGAAGCTGAAACGACTTGTGAAGAGGAGATTTTTACCCGATGATTACAAGCAAGATTTGTACTTAAAGCTTACACACTTGCAGCAAGAGAAGTAGACAATAGAAGAGCATACAAGGGAGTTTGATCTTCTGCAATTACGGTGTCATGTTCAAGAACCACAGGAGAGGACTATTGTACACTTTGTACATAGTTTGAATGATGAGATTTCAACCAAGGTGGAGCTGCAACCTTTTTGGACTCTTGATGACGTCAAGAAGCTTGCTATTAAGGATTCTTCTAAGAGAAATAATAGAATCTTTATCTCCCTTCATAGAAACCAGGAGGTCTTCTGTAAAACAAAGATGAGTGACAACAAGATGAGAGCATCTAGCATGTAAGGGAAAGGTTCCTGCCTGTTGTTCTCTTTGAATGAGCATAGCAAACATCTATCTCCATGACCATAACAAAGAGGTAAGGTGTGAGGGGGGATCCCTGTCTGAGCCCTGTCTTACCATCAAAGTAGCCATTAATACCCCCATTAACTACCACAGAAAACTTAGGAATGGTCACACAAACAGCAACCCATTTGATAAACAAGGTAGGCAGCTTGAACTTCTTTAGGATTTTTAGTAAGGAGAGCCATCTAACAGTGTCATAAGCCTTCCTCAAATCAATCTTTGCAGTACACCTAGCTAGCCCCCCATCCTCCCAAAGGTTCCGACCACCTCATGAGCCAACATAGTGTTATCCTGAATAGATCTGCCACAGATGAAAGCTGATTGATTTCCCCCCCACCAAACCCTTCACAGCCTTCTTAAGTCTGATAGTTAGGATCTTGGTGATGGTTTTACAAACCACATTACGATGTCAAAAAATGGCTTTCCGTTATATCAACATGAAAAAGGGAATTGATGCATGACAACCTCCGTTATGTCTGATTGTTCTGTTAGATTGAGTGTTGCTCAACCTGACGTTCCTGCTTCCAGCTCTGCGTCTTATATCAGCTCCTCGTCCTTGCTTGCTGCTCCTGCTCCTTGTTCCTTGTTCCTTTCTCCTTGCTCCTATTCGTCTGTTCT
>BEHA01002508.1:511297-525716 GCA_002897215.1 Eschscholzia californica subsp. californica | reverse complement strand
GGGGGGGGGGGGGGGGGGGGGGACCTGCAAAGGGTTCGAAAACCGCTCCGACGCTCAAGCCAGTCAGGGTGCTCTTTGCAGTAAAAGAATGAATAATGATTGATCCTTTTGGGGGCGAGTTATGAGAACTCAGAGTTTCTTGTGATCTTTTTTGGGGTAGGAGATCGTGTCCTCTGAAGGACGATGTGGGGGGGCCTTTTATAGGCAATGTTTGACTGACTGTGATTAGCAGCGGTGATGAGGGGGTTTGCCGTCAATCCGAAGGGAAAGTTTCCTCCCTTGAGTATCTAGGGTTTCCCTTAGAGTCTATCTCGGATCTTTGATAAGTGGAAGTTCCTAAGTTCAAGGATCCTTCGTAGATATCTTGCCGATGTGATAGATTTCTAGAAGAGAAGTTTCCTCCTCTAGTTAGGTGGAGTTCAAGCTGACTCAAACACTTCGAGATGTGTAGCTGACTGAAACTTTCTGGAAGATTGGGAATTAAGTCGTAGATCGCTTAGCGCTGCTGGCTTCCCAGTTCTGGGCGTAAGACATTGGGCGGACCTGTTTACACCCTCTGAAGACCCCAGGGCTGATCTGTCGGTGCCAAGGGCACTTTGCACAGTTGGTTTCTTCTGGTCGACCTCCCAGTTAGGGGAATATTTGGTGGACCACCATGGGCTCAGCTGTCCTCCTGCCTTAAGCCGGGCTGGGCTAGTAGACTTCAGGTTTGATCTTGACTCTTCAGACGTTAGTCAACGTCTGGACATTTTATGCATCATCCTGAGTCCCGCCACTCCTTAGTCGAAAGTAATGAGACTAAGGAGTAGAAGTAACTCGTGTGTTTTAAACATTGAAGACTCTGAAGTCAAGGATTTTACCTGGACCAGAGTTGTTTTGCGAAGCTCGGTCTTTCTTTGTTTTTCCAAAGCTGCATATTCCTGAGCGAGTTTGTACCAAGCTAGTAAGGACTGCTGGTGATAAAACTTCCTATTTCTAAAGCCATGTTTTCCAGAACTGATTCGAGTT
The DNA here is from genome assembly GCA_002897215.1 of Eschscholzia californica subsp. californica. NCBI lineage: Eukaryota > Viridiplantae > Streptophyta > Magnoliopsida > Ranunculales > Papaveraceae > Eschscholzia > Eschscholzia californica. Next base: position 524,708 of record BEHA01002508.1, on the reverse strand, counting down.
GTATTTGTCTTTTTTTTTGCATAAGTCAACAGGCTGAAGGGAAACCTGAACCCAAACAAAGAAAAGAAAGGCTTCACGCCCACTACATAAAAAATAAAGAGCAAAAATCTAACACCAACAAGGTGCTCAAGACATGCCCTCTAAACCCCAAGGCTATGTCTCATACATAATAAAAACACAATCAAGATCAAATCCACCTAATCATTAGGCGGAACATTGGCAACCCCGCGGGCAATTATCATAGTTTTAGAAATCTTAGCTTCAAATTTCTTAACATTCGAACCAACTGAAGCAAGTCGCAAAGCTTTAATGGAGACATTATTTGAAGCAAGAATATCACCACACTACGAGTAGCCTTACCTTGATGAGATCTTGCCACCCTTCATCAGACCCAAAAAAAAAAAAAAGAACAGTAATGGGGAAGAAGATGGTCTTGGGTAATAGTCCACTAGCAAATGCTATACGTAACAACATGTTCCCGAGAGTTCTTCGGAATCCAACAAGCGAAACAACCAGAATCATAACAAACTCGGCTGAATACTCACCATGTGCAACACCGATTGAAAACTCAGAGGGAATTAGGGTTTCGGCAGAAACTAGGTTTTCCAATGGAGAGGGACGACAAGGTGTTGGGTCTGATCAGGTGAGTGCTTCTAAAAATATCCATGGTGATTCACACGGACCTGTTAATTGGAGTTCTCTATTTACAAAACAGCAAGTCTTAAAACGTGCTGAACTGAGTTATTTCCCACCTAAGGAGAGAGATGGAAACCTAATTGCTGAAGTGAATGCTACTGAATTCACACATGAAATTAAAAATTTCGAAGATATTCTTATTGGCAGCTTTGTTGGTGAAAGGTTGGGGTATGGATTGGTGCATAGTGTGCTGTTGAAACAATGGAAACCGAGAGGGGATATGAAGCTCACTGTGCATGGTAATTCAGCTTACGTTATAAAGTTTTCTTCGTCGGATGATAGACGAAGGGCATTGGAACATGAGCCGATATTTATTGCGGGGAGACTCTTTGTAGTTCGACAATGGAAAGATAATGTTGAACAAGAGCTTCAAGAATTGAAAACTATACCTATTTGGGTCTGTTTTCGGAACATTCCACTTTTGCTTTGGAATACGAAAGGAATCTCTTATATTGCTAGCGTGGTGGGTGTACCTCTCATACAAGACAGTCGTACGGAATCGAAAGAGAGGATGGCATTCGCACGTGTGTGTGTGGAGGTAAAAGTTGATAAGAGTTTACCGGATGAAGTAAACATTCGAGTTAAAGAGGGGTCTTCCGATTACATGGTAAAAGTGCAAGTGGAGTATTCATGGAAGCCGGATAGGTGTGAAGGGTGTCAAGTATTCGGTCATGCTGATTCAGATTGTCCTAAACAACCAAAATCTTTTGGTCACCCTACTGTCCCTACTAGCGATACAAACCAACCAAAGGGCGATAACCGAACAGCAAATTCTCATAAGCAACAATCTGACCAACGGGTTTTGATATCCTCGGGGAAGAGAAATAATAACTTAATTGGGATGCAACAAGGTACTCAAAACGTCCATGGGGCTGCAGCAAACCGAGCTGGTGGTGGTCGTAAACGCCCAGCAACATTGACAAACCGAGAATCAGGCCAACATAGTGTGGAGGGGGGACGAGACAGAAATGGTGATTGGTTGGTGGTTCCATCGAAATCAAATCAGTTCACTATAGGTGCGGGTCAAATGGAAAAGTCAGATCAACCACGTAGAAAGATGGCAAAGAAGGCGTTGATTCCAATTGCACAACATGGTTCGGCTTGTATCTTATCAGGTAATTCTTTCTTAGCCTTGTCATATTCAGATGATACCGACTCGGAAACTCGTCTCCGAGAGCCAGAGGGGGAGGCCTCGGGAAGAGATCACAATTTTCATGATGAAGAAGATCACTTGATGCATGGCTCACAATGTGAACTAGACCCTCACATGAGTATTACGAGAGAAGACAGCAACCTAGAGACCTCCACTGAGGTCGAAAAACCCTCCCAATAGTTTTAATGATTAATCTTGCATGTTGGAACGTGAGAGGTCTTAATGACTCTCTCCGTATGAAGAGTGTGCGTGATTTTATGCGATTGAATAGAATTGGTTTATGTGGATTTCTAGAAACTCATGTCCAGGAAATCAATAAGACTCGCATTCAGCGAAGCCTTAATTCTAGCTGGACTTTTATTGATAACTATGTGGCTGTCCCAAGTTATTGCAGGTGGTGTTCGGTTTCCAGATGGTTCGGGTTTTCTCTTGGCAGTGGTGTATGGAAGCAATAGCACCGTTCGTCGTCGGGAACTTTGGAGGGACCTTGAGTTTCTTATGATGGGTTCTGAGGCTCCGTGGCTAGTGCTAGGTGACTTTAACACCACGATGCTGGCCAACGAGAAGAAAGGCGGTAATTGCTCACCGTCTCAAGGCTCCAATGAGATGTTTGATTGTGTTACCGACCTGGGATTGTTCGATTGCCCGTTTACAGGTTGTTTCTACACAAGGTCTAACAGGCAGATGGGAGCTGCTAATGTGAGTACCAAGATTGATCGGGCTCTCATTAATAGTGGTTGGTTGACCTATTTTCCTCTAGCTAAGGCAGATTTCCCACCGCCTGGGGATTCAGATCACTCTCCTATCATTATTCCTCTTGCTGCACCTAACATACACCGGCGTACTCCGTTTTGGTTCTTCAATGCCTGGACGGAGGATTCCACGTTTCGAGCTCTTGTTGCTGATGTATGGAAGGTGTCAGTACGGGGTAATCCGATGTTTCGAATGGTGACTAAACTTAAGGCTTTGAAGGCTCGGCTGAATGAATGGAAGAAAGATCGGTTCAATGGGGTGACGAACCAGGTAACCATTGAGCGGAATTTTTTACATTTAGTGCAGGTCAGATTGCAGGGAGATCCAGCAAACCTGGTTCTACGAAGGCAAGAGAGAGTAGCTACTGAAAACTATAGTAACGTTGTACGGGCTGAAACAACAATGCTCCGACAACGTGCTAAAGTTGAATGGCTCACTCTCGATGACAGCAATACAACTTATTTCCACAACTCTATTAAGGAGCGAAAGTCACGGAACACTATCACTCGACTCACCAGAGAGTGGTTCGGTGGCTGAGGATCCAGTGGAAATAGCCAATATGTGTGTGGATTTCTATCGGGACTTATTCGGTCGGGATGATGAGGACAATGAAGCATTAGACCACATATTTAATGTGGAGTTCTCACGCCCGCTGACGGAAGCTGAAGGAGCTCTTCTTACTCTGAGGGTGACCAGAGATGAAATATATGCTGCTTTGCAAACTATCGGTTCTGATCGATCGCCGGGGCCGGATGGGTTCTCTTCTCACTTTTTTAAGGCGTGTTGGTCGATCGTGGGAGATGACTTTGTGGAGGTTATTCAGAACTTCTTCAGCTCTGGGAAACTTCTCAAAGAGGTAAACTCTACTTTTGTGACTCTTATTCCTAAAATCGATAATGCTTCTTCAGTTTCAGACTTTAGACCTATATTTTGTTGTAATGTGTTGTATAAATGCATTACCAAGATACTCACTATACGACTGAAAGGAGTTATTTATTCGATGATTAGTCCGAACCAGTCAGCCTTTATTTCTGGTCGTACCATTCAGGATAATATCATGTTAGCCCATGAGATTGTTCGGAATTACCATCGACCCACAGGTCCAGCTCGGTGTACGGTTAAGATTGACCTTAAGAAGGCATATGACACAGTCCGTTGGTCTTCACTATTCTCAGTCCTCGGTAAGTTTCATTTTCCAAGGATATTTATAGAATGGATACGGGCTTGTGTTACTACGTCTAAGTTCTCTATTCTGGTCAATGGTGAAGCCCATGGTTATTTTGATGGGAAACGGGGCTTACGGCAAGGCTGTCCGATATCTCCATATTTGTTTTTTTAATGATGGAGGTATTCGCGGTTCTTATTGATCGAGAGGAAAGGGCAGGTCGGTTCCTGTTACACCCTCAGTGTCTAGTCCCGAAGGTTACTCACCTTTGTTTTGCAGACGACCTCATGGTTTTCTTTCGAGGAGACACGGGTTCGGCTCAAGCTCTAAAAGGTGTGCTAACTGGTTTTCATCAGGCAACGGGGTTGCAGGCCAACGTGCTTAAGAGGACTATCTTCTTTGCTGGTCTTTCGGCTCAAGGTCAAAGTGATATCACCACTATCCTGGAATTTGGTACTGGTTCTCTGCCTATTCGATACATGGGATTGCCCCTCATATCTTCTCGTCTTACCTATAGTCATTGCTTCCCGTTAATCGATAAAATCAAGGGACGAATCCAATCTTGGAAGAGTCGCTTTTTATTGTTTGCGGGGCGTGTCCTTCTCATTAAGGTGGTTTTGAACAGCATGTTACTATATTGGGCAGCGGTGTTTGTTATTCCCAAAAGGGTTATGAACGACATCAACTCCATCTTCAGTAAGTTCCTTTGGTCAGGTGCTGATATGGGGTGTAAGAGGGCTCCCATTGGTTGGGAAAACTTATGTTAACCAACTGACGAAGGAGGGCTTGGATTTCGCAATATCGAGATGCTCTTCGAAGCGTCAAACCTTTGTCATGTATGGGATCTGGTTAGTGGTAAGACGACCTTGTGGGCTGAATGGGTGAGAAATAATCTCATCAAAGATCAACACTTCTGGACTTTATCGGCTTCGAGTAGAAGTTCGTGGTGTTGGCGTCGGATTTTAGCCAGCAGGCCGACAGCTCAGAGACTCATTTTTACCTCTTTGGGGGATGGTCATAATACCAAATTCTGGACTGATTTATGGCATCCTCGCGGTCTTCTACTTGATGTTTTTGAGGAGACGCACAAATATGATTCTCACCTTAATTTGGATGCCCGGGTTTCTCAGTTTATTGGGCAGTCAGGTTGGGTCTTCCCTACTCATGTTGCAGCCATGCTAGGGACTATCGCAGTCGAGGCTAGAGAGGTTGTGGTAGATAGTACTTTCAGAGATGAGGTGATCTCGATGCCTAGCCAGAATGGAGAGTTTACTCTCAAAGAGACGTATGAAGCAATTCGACCTAGAGGAACTCGATTGAGCTGGACCTCATTAGTATGGTCACCGGGTGGTATACCCAAACATTGCTTCATCACGTGGCTTGCTTTTCGAAGACGCCTCAAAACTAGATCGCTTCTGGCTAGTTGGGGTATGGTTATAGACACTACGTGTGTTTTCTGTGGAGGAGATGAAGAAACGGATTTCCACTTATTCTTTGGTTGTTCGGTCACAAAGATTATATGGGAATCGCTATTACTCAAGATGGGTTTTCAGAGAGTATGTGCCGCTGATTGGGAAGGAGAGCTACTGTGGTGTATCAATCACTTTGGTGGGCTCTCTATCGCTGCCTGAGTGGGTCGTTTGCTTCTAAATGCTTATGTCTATCATATTTGGAAGGAGCGGAATAACAGGGTATTTAGAAGCAATGTCACGTCACCGGGGCTGATTATACACACTATCTGTGACGGTAGGGAGATATATGATTAATACTGATGGTGCACTGAATGAGGTGGAAGCGGGGTATGGAGCCATTATTCGAGATTCGGAGGGGATTGTTGTCAGAGCAGCCACAGGTCAGGTTGATGGACAGACTATCTTCATACACGAGCTGCAGGGGGTTGAGTTGGGATTGGAGTTAGCACTTAGTGCCGGACTGCAGGACGTTGAACTTGGTCTTGACTCGATGAATATCAAGTTACTTCTTGCAAAACCACATCAGAGATTACCATGGAGGGTAAGGCGGTTGTGGAAGAGAGTTCAGAGGCTTCGGAGCCAATTTCGGAGTTTTCGGGTTTTTCATGTCTATAGAGAAGCCAATCAGGCTGCTGATTTCTTGTCGAAGATGAAGCTTGGACCGGGTGTAACTCACTTGAATATTAGTCAACTACCGGCGGAATTAGTCAATATTGTTAATGCGGACTCGATAGGAACAGTGCGGATGAGGAAAGGGTGGGGCTAATGATTTGAAGTAGTTTTGATTTCTTTGCTGTTTTTTTTGAATTCTTATTCCTTTGTATTCGGTTCGGGCACCTCCCGCTTATCATTATCAAAAAAAAGAATATCAATATCACCAGACTCATCCTTATCAACAAGGACTAACCACAATGAGGTATCAACATGAGTACTCACCTTCTTATCATCTTGACATCTTGCCACCCTTCATCAGACCCAACCACAACGGTAGAACTCAGAGACTGAACCGGAGCCATTAACTCAACAGGTATGGTAGTCCCCATAGGATCACTCGTCTCAATAACCACGTCACCCTCCATTGGAACCTCCTTCGGATTTGGAGGAACCAGTCCATCATCACACTCCATAGAAGCAACCTTCTCACTAGCATTTCCCTTCCCCTTAGGCACTCAAACTTGCTTCACCTTAGGCTCCGTAGCTAGCTTAGGACACTTAGAGAGAATATGTCCCAAAACATGACAGTTATTGCAATAAAGTGGCTTCCAAGGGTACTCCACATCGATATAATCACAAATAACCCCACCTATTTCACTGGAAAGTTGATAGGAAGCTCTTTCCCTAATTCTACCTCGATACAAACCCTCGCAAAAGCCATACGACTCCAAGCGACTGTATGTGCATCAGAAAACAAATGCGCACCAACAACACTAGCAATAGCTGCTATACCATCACGATTCCACATATGAATTGGGACACCATAAAAATTAGCCCAAATTGGAACAGACTTCGACTTTGCAACCTCTTTTTCAATAAAAGGATGCCAAGGTCGAAGAAGGAATAGATTACCTCCCATAAAAATTGGTTCATGATCTAAGATTGCAATTCTATCTTCCTCTAGTGCAATTTGAATAACAAAAACAGACTTGCCATGTAACGAAAATTGCACATCACCCTTAGACTTCCATAATTTAAGCAAGGTGTCTCTCACAAAACAGAAATCGAGACGTCTACCAACAAAGTTCCCAATCACAAGTCTCTCACAAAACTTAATATGTGTATCTAAATAAGAAGGAATTGAAGCACATAACTTACCATCAATTCGAGAAGGAGGGATGAACTTAAGTTTTTCTCGACCCGACACTTCTTTTTCAGCAAAAATACTAGCCCAATTAGGATTACCTTGCAAATTAGCCCTTGAAACACCTTTAGGAGAACTCGCGAATTGATCATTAGCCCCTACATTGACCCCAGAAAAAGCTCCAGTTTGCACATTAGCCCCTGAACTAACTGTAGAATTATTCTGTTTCTAAACATTAGCCCTCGTGGTAGCTCCAAAACTGAAATCAGATTGAGAATTAGTCCCAAATTTAACTTCACAACAAGCATAAGTTGTTACATTAGCCCCTGATTTTACTCTTCTAGGACTAGACCCACTATGAGCCTTGCAAGCAAGAGAGGAAGAACCATAACCAAATTAAATACCCCATCACCAGAACCAGGATTAGTTAGGTCAGAACAAAAATTAAAAGAACCAGAACTACTAGGGTCAGAACCAGGGGAAACAGAACCGGAACCATCCTTAGAAGAAGTAGAAACAAGACTAACCCTAGAACCAAAATTGGCCTTCTCGGTTCCAAGGATATTCATCGCAGAGAACCCAGCCGCCATGGAAGCTCCATTAATTGATTCTAAAATAAAACAAGAACTATCCGTTGAATCCTTAACACTTATCTCCTTTCTTAACACACGAGAAGAAATCTTCCCCAAATTAGGCTGAACTTTTTTGTTTAAAAAACCAGATTGAAACCCAGCTCCAAAACCACCATCACAACAAGAACCTACAGTAGTATTAATCTTGCTACTACCACCAATAGAACAAGGAGATGATAACTCCAATAAGAGAACAAGAAACAAGAATCACCCGCTAGAACAAAATAAAGAAAACCCAGCTCTTTCTAAAATGAAAACCGGAAACTCACGAGCTACTTTCTCTCTCTAAACTATAAACACCAAACATCAACAAACCCAAAAATCTAACCCATAATAACCAAATCAATCGCTCCAAGCAACAAGATAAGCAAAGAAACAAGAACACTGAGCAAATCAGCTTGAAGTCACCGACAGTAGCTACTGCAAACGGGAAGAAGGAAAAACCCCAAATCACCAAAAACGGGACTGAGTTATATTTGCCTTGGACTGATGTAGGGGTGGGATTCGGGCGGGTTCGGGCGACCACGGGCTTCTTTTTTACGGGCTCGGGCGGATCGGGTAACAGAAGTTGTAGCCCACCACTAAACGTCGGGCGGATCGGGCCGGACATTTAACCCCAATCTCATGCCCGCAGCCCGCCCGTGCCGCAAGCCCAATCGGGCCACGGCGGTCACGGGCCGGACGGGTTCGGATTATTTATATTAATTTATTAACAAGTTTTACCTTATTAATTACCAAGTTTTAACTTGTAAATTAAATGCATGTACAATTAATGGGTTAGACTAAGGATGGTATAAATAACCATTCTCTAACCTCTTTTTCTTTTCACCCAATGATGTGGGACTATGTAGAATGTTACTCCTCCTTACTTAGATTTTAATTTTCACTAACTCTTTAGTGCCACATTGATGGTGTTGAAGATAAAGAAAGCAAACTTTGCTTTAAAAAAGAAAGCTTGCATTTCAAAGTTTAACACCCTTGCAATTCTTTAGTACCCTTGCATTTCAAATGAATTGTTCAGATCCTCCATCTGGAGTTCGTGGAAAGTAGGGATAGAGACTTCACCAAACTTTGCCGCAATATATAAACATACAACAACAAGTAGCTCCATGAATGCAGCTTCCCATTTCATATTATAGTTGTTGATAGAGACAAATCGATGGAAGTAACTCGAAGCACGGAACACTGTATCTATAGATAGATTCAATCGTCGTTGAGACTTGAGAAACCATAATATAGCTCTGACTCTAAAAGCTTGGAAGAATGGTGAGTGAAGATGATTAATGTTTATGGGCATGAGATGGAGTTCTTTCTGTAAGAAAACCATGAAAGAGTTCTTGGAGTCTTCTTTGGAGGTGGTGTTGTAGAATGATGATGAACCCATTATAGTAGTAGTAGTAGTAGTAGTAGTAGTAGTAGAATAGTAGTTAGGGAAAGTGGGAGAAGAATTAATAAGCCAATATTAATCTTCCTCACAGAGTAGACTGATTTTCTTCTTCTTGTTCTCCATATTATGTGTGTAATTATCTCTGACAATCAGAATCTGCATAGATGATAGTACGTCCTAATCTCAGTAGTACCATATTGATAGTGTTGAAGATGAAGCAACCGAGGGAAGAACGTGTAACCTCTTCCTTTGCATTTCATAAACAACACTTTTATAAGTCAAATGAATCAAAAGAGGAGCAAAACAGAATCCCCTGTTCTTTATCTTTAGAATCACCAAGAAATGTTACTAGCACTCTCTTGAGATTTACTTAAAAGTTCTTCCAAAGTAATTTCAAATGTTACTAGCAAAACACTCTCTTGAGATTTACTTAAAAGTTCTTCCAAAGTAATTTCAAATGTTACTAGCAAAACAGAATCCCCTAAATCTTCAAATTCTACCAAGTTCTTTACATTTTCTACACTCATTTTACCTTTACTTTCTATTAACTGATCTTCTCCTCATTAAATGTTTCTTTTTTTAAAGCCAAGACAGGGGAACATCCTTCTTCGAATCGATATTCATTTCCTCGTAAGGGTTCAATTACTTTCTCGATTGGAAAAATTAAGAATCGCCATCAACCCTCTCATTGAAAATGCAGCTTGATCATATGCTAATGCAGCTGCTTCTGCACTATCAAATGTTCATAACCAAACTCTAATTCCATGTCTAGTAGAATCTCGAATTTCAGCTTGATCATATGACAATACATATTGTTTGAATTCAATTAAGATCATACAATCGTGATCAAGCAACCCTCTATGATTAACCAAGCAGGATCTAAGTGTCCTATTAAGTAATTAAACCTATTTAAAGGCTATGAGATACTTAGCTTTCTTTAGCAAAATGTCTAGTAACTTCAAAACTTTAGGAATTCTCTATTTTTAAAAAATCTCCAACCAGGAACATCCGAACACTCGACTGGAGTATTAGACCCATTACATATCTCGAATAGTTTTTGTTGAGAAGACAAATGGGTCAAAGTCACTGCTAGTACGGACTACACACTACAGTCACTGCTAGTACGGAATAGACATGGTGACCGTGACCACTAAAGTTTATTAACTATTTATAATGTCTTACAAAATTTTGTTTAGGAAAATATACCCAAGTTTTTTTTTTTGTGTTGAAAATAAAATACATCAAAGTTAGGAGGAAAAAAAACATGGTCTTAGGACCATTTGATATAGTCAATTACTATTGACCATGCCCCATAGTTAGTCAAGGTCACAAGAAGGCCAACATCACAAAACAAACTTTAAGCAAACTTCATCTTTTAGTCCCACACCTTTGAGTTAGAAATAGGTTATACATAACCTCCTCATTTGCTTTGGAAGACATGTTTCTTTAAAGTCTAAAACTTTAAATAAGCTTCATCTATTAGTCCCACATTGTTGGAATAAGGATAAAAGAAGCAAGAGGGAAGTTATATCTACCTACCTCTTCCATTGCATCCCAAAACAATGCTTGGTAAAAGCTAAAATTTTAAGTAACTCAAGCTCTTTAGTCCCACACCTTTGGATCATATAAACTTGTGTTGGTGATATGGTATGAAAAGGGTGTTTGGGTGCCTTCGGGTAGTTAACGGGCGGGTTATAGCGGGCGGATCTTAACGGACGGGTTTCGGACGGGTATTTCGGGCCGGGACTCGGATATGAGCTCCTGTCCGAATCCCGGCCCATATAGCCCGAACCATCGGGCCGGGTATACCCGGCTCGGGTAGCAGTCGGTTTCGGGCGTAAACGGTCCGGGCGGATTGGGCCGGATATCGGGTTCCCGGACCGTTTTCCCACCCCTAGACTGATGGTCACGTGGTTTGTTCTGCCGAGACACGCTTCGACTTCTGCTTAAGCAATTAATTTCCTTTCCATACGTGATTTTGTGACACCACGTTTTTTATCTTCTGATCATGCATTTTCGGTGCTGATCTTTTGGGTTACTGCACACGGCAGTCCTTTTCGGCATGCGTGGACACGTGGTGCCTTGCTAGTGGTGAGACTATCACGTCTCCTTGAAATACGCTGGTACCCCATCAGACCTGATCGACCTTGAGCTGCATGTATATCTTGGTCATCATTTCTTTGTGTGTTCCCAAGGCGCATTTGGTCTTCGTCTTTAATGATCCTTCGTCCGTTTTCGAGAAATCTATTGGCTATTCTTTTCTGGTATAAATAGCCTACTTTGGTTCTTTTAACTCCTCATCATCAAAAGTTTAGAGAAAAGAAGGTCCTTCCTTCGCAGATCTATTTCAACCTTGCTCCTAACCTTCTATTTTCATTGGAGATCCGAGATGAGGCCTCTATTTGACTTCATACTAGCTTCCTGCTCGAATTATGTTTCTCCATAATGTCCATGGTAAAGGGTGGACTTCTCCATAATGGTCATGGTAACCCCATGTCCCATTTGGGTAGGTTCCCCAAGGAAGTAGGGTTACCAGTGTTGTCTTCAATTGGGGGGCTCAGGGCAAGGTGGCAACGACAAGGGGGTTATTTGGTTGTCTTCTTGTCTTGGCCACTCTTCTGGAAAGGGGTGCTTGGTAACTTCCCAATTTTCCTTCAACAGAATTGCGCGATTGCTCTTCTAGTCCTTCGCGTTCTTTAGTGTTTTCCCTCCCCTGTCTCTTCTTTTTGTGGATTTTTTTATCTCTCTTGCAATTTCTTCTATAATAGACCCGAATGCTTGTTGCAGCTTCGACATCCTTTTCTGTAATAGACTTAGCCGAGTGATGAATAAAATTATCTGTTATGGCTTTCCCCTTACCGTTTGTTGGATGTTAACCGCCTAGTCGCGAAGAAGTGTTGGCTCGTCTTTAACACTTATTGCTTCGTTAAAACTTTTCCGGCCGAACCGTCTGTTCGTTTCCTCTTCCCACAGCCTAGGCCTATAAATATGACCTGGATGGGCAAATAATTTCATCCATTTCCTTCATAGCTGATGGGCCTAAATAGTTTCCTAAATAGGTCTCCACCCGCAAGTATACGGGCGTCAAGTAATAACCCGGTAAGACCGGGATCGATCCTCAAGGATAGGGGGGTAATTCGAATACCGAAAGAGTCTAACCCACCGGTTTAAGTGTCAGTCACTAACTCAGACTAAAAACAAAAAAGAGAATAAGTTGGGTTTTTGGATTGATTTCAAATAAATAAACAAATAAGACTAACTAAACTAAAGGTGAGAGATTCGGGAAGAGTCGAGCAAGAATCGAATGAGAGGGATACTTCGATCCACAAAGTCGATAGTGACTAGTACTAATGATCTATAAGCATGAAAGTTAGTTAACTTCACCCATTTACTTGGATGGGTCAACAAACTCTTGGTTTAACTCAGATTCCAGTCCATGAACGGTCTAAAAATCCGGAAGATTTTATCATTAAAAGTAATAAAACTCTTGTCACATCAAAACATGTATCACGAGTATCCGACTACAAAAGCTAGCTAGACATGGTGGAGCACATAATAAACGAGAAGAAAACAAAGAAAGACACGAGTTAAGATGAGAATCTCCCTATTCGATGAGGCGCGAGACTAAGATCGACGGGAAATATATGTCTTGAAGTGCTGTCGATCTCCCTGTAAAAGAATGCAGGAGTCCCTTTAACAGAATACACTAGGTGTCCTCTCAGCAGAACTTGACCTCCCCTTAACAGAGTGTCATCTTCATCCTCAAATCACAAAACACCATGAAAGCTTAACTAAGCTTTCTCTCACTAGAAATTTTCTCACCAAAACACAATCAAAGATTAAGAAAAGCAAGACAACAGAGTTCCAAGTGAAAACCCTATGGTTTCCGGCAAAAATGATGGCCGGAACACCACAAACAAGTCCGGCCGAGAGTATGTATTTCCGGCAAGCTCTGTCCTTCCCGAGCAGCTGCTGTTCCGACCGAGTGGCAACTCTAATGGTGTTCCCGTGCTGCTGTTGTTCCGACCGAGTTGCTGTAGATGATTCCCGAGCCGTTTCAATGAAGCCCGAGCTGCTTCTTCCGGCGAGGTTTCCTTGCTGTCCCGAGTTTCCAACCGAGCCGGACCGAGCTCCTCCTTGATGAACCCGAGCTGCTAAGGTATTTCGTGCTATGGTATTTCGTCCCTTCTCGTGCCGGCCAAAGCTTTGGCCGGTTTAGCTTTCTGGCCGAGCTTTGGCCGGAATCCTTCACCCTCTTTTCTCTCTTTCTCTAAATTGCTCTAAACCCTAGCTCCCTTGAGAAGATGACCTGATTTTTCTTTTTTATTTTCCCTCTTTTTCTATAGGCAGCCCAA
>BEHA01002508.1:404152-506511 GCA_002897215.1 Eschscholzia californica subsp. californica | reverse complement strand
GACCTGAATGAATAATGATGGATCCTTTTGGAGGGACGAGTTATGAGAACTCTGAGTTTCTTGTGATCTTTTTTGGGGCAGGAGATCGTGTCCTCTGAAGGACGATGTGGGAGGCCTTTTATAGGCAATGTTAGACCGACTGTGATTAGCGGCGGTGATGAGGCGGTTGCCGTCAATCCGAAGGGAAAGTTTCCTCCCGTGAGTATCTAGGGTTTCCCTTAGAGTCTATCTCGGATCTTTGATAAGTGGAAGTTCCTAAGTTTAAGGATCCTTTGTAGATATCTTGCCGATGTGATAGATTTCTAGAAGAGAAGTTTGTTCCTCTAGTAACGTGGAGTTCAAGCTGGCTCAAACACTTCGAGATGTGTAGCCGACTGAGATCTTTCTGGAAGATTCGGGATTAAGTCGGTAGATCGCTTAGCGCTGCTGCCTTTTCAGTTATGGGCGTAAGACACTGGTCGGACCTGTTTCGACCCCCTTACTCCTTTAAAGACCTATGGGTTGATCTGTCGGTGCCAAGGGCACTTTGCAGGGCTGGTTTCTTCTGGCCGACCTCCCAGTTAGGGGAATATTTGGTGGATCATCAGGGGGCTCAGCTGTCCTGCTGCCTTAAGCCGGGCTGACCCAGTAGACTTCAGGTCTGATCTTGACTCTTCAAACGTTAGTCAACGTCTGGACATTTTATGCATCATCAATTACAACAAGCAATTGCCCTAAAATCCCCCTTAGAGTTCACATTAATAACCTTAGGCACCAAGGTTAGGAGTGGTTCATTCACCTCTCACAACAACTTGCCTGACTTGAAGAAGCTGGAAATAGCTGTAGTAACATCATCACCCACAATGGACCAACACTTTTTAGAGGAATGTGATGAAAACCCATTAGGGCCAGGGGCCATATCGGACCAATAGTGGATAGGCATAAACAATTTCATCTATAGTAACAGCGGTCACAAGAGAGAGGATCTCAGTAGTAGGTGATGATGCATAAAATGTCCAAACGTTGACTAACGTCTGAAGAGTCAAGATCAGACCTGAAGTCCATCGGGTCAACCCGGCTTAAGGTAACATGTCAGCTGAACCCTCGACGACCTGTCACGAATCCCCCTAAGTGGGAGGCGGACTAGAGGAAACCAGCCCTGTAACGCCCTTGGCATGAGCGGATCAGCCCTGGGTTTCTAAAGGAATGAGGGGGGTCCACGTAGGTTCGGTCAATGCCTTACGCCAAGAACTGGGAAGGCAAAGCGCACCAGCAATCTACCGACTTAATCCCAGAATCTCCACAGAGATCTTAGTCGGCTACAGATCTCTAAGTGTTTAAGCAAGTTAGGACTTCACGCGTCCAAGTGAGGAAACTTCACCCCAAAGATCTATCACATCGGCATGATATCTACGAAAGATCCTTCAACTTAGGAACTTTCATCTATCCTGAATATGAGGTAAACACAAAGGGAAATCTTCCCTCCACGGCAATCACCGCCGCCTCTTAAGCCTATAAAAGGCCCCCAAATAATCCTTCAAAGACTCTCTAGGCCTAAAAAGATCACAATAAACTCTGAGTTCTCACAACTCGCCCCCAAAAGGATCAATCAATATTCATTCTTTTACTGCTAAGAGCACCCTGACTGTCTTGAGCGTCGATGCATTTTCGAAACCTTTGTAGGTTTTCCCCTTCGAGAACAGACAAACGGAAGCAGTAGGCAGGACCAAGGAGCTAAGAACAAGAGCAAGGAGCTGGAGCAAAGAAGTAGATAATCAGAACTAGAGACAGAAACACTCGGCAGAATCTCACTTGACTTAACAGAATATTCAGCATAACAGAGGCTGTCATGCATTGACGGAAAGCCATTTTTTGACATCAGCATTTGGCGCTAGAAGGAGGGGCACTCTCCAGCAAAATCATCAGTTCGGTAACCCGAACACTTTTCATTACTTTTTCAAAACTAACCGTTTCTTCAACACCCTCAGGTAAACATGTCCTCAGAGGAACACACTCCACGCGGATCCCAGAAGCAGATGCCCAACGTAGTTGAGCTCATGGCCACAA
Organism: Eschscholzia californica subsp. californica; assembly: GCA_002897215.1. Taxonomy (NCBI): domain Eukaryota; kingdom Viridiplantae; phylum Streptophyta; class Magnoliopsida; order Ranunculales; family Papaveraceae; genus Eschscholzia; species Eschscholzia californica. Next base: position 504,465 of record BEHA01002508.1, on the reverse strand, counting down.
TTGAACAACTTAAGGCCGACTGCGTACGAGGGAACGAAGAAATAAAACGATTACAAGAAAGCCTCCGTAAGGCCGAAACAGTCAAGAAAAGCACATCACCGGAGGAAAGAAAGGAAGCAATCAGGATGCACGCCCGAAGACTTTTCTAGCCAGACAATGCGTTCTCGACCGGAGCTTTAGAATTACAGCCTGGCGATCAGGTGCACTTAGAGAGCATCTTAGATGAATATGGAGCACTGGACCAGAACCGCCTGTACATCCCTAGAAACAAGGGGATCAGCGAAGGATGTACCGACGATCCGACTGTCTGTGAGGTGCTCAAACACCAAGTAAGGGAGCCGGCCCGAGAGAGCGAGAGAGAAAGAGAAGCAGTGGGGAAGAGCAGTGATACACCAACCCCCTCTAAGTCGGGAGATATTGGAGTCGGAAAAACCAAAGAACTTCAAATGCCCGGCACTCGACTATTATTACGGTTTGGAGGATCCAGGATTGTTCATCAATAATTACACTTCGGTAATGAACCTTTACACTACCAACCATAACGTGTGGTGTGTGGTTTTCGCCACCATACTGAAAGGGCCAGCTCAGGCATGGTACCAAGCATTGGTGCCAGGCTCAATCAAATCCTTCGAGCAGCTCGCCCAAGTCTTCTACGACGCCTTCCAGGAAGTACTACAATTAAGAGAGAGACCGACGAACTGTTCAATATAATCCAAAGAAGAAAATAATCCCTTGCCACCTACAAGCAGAGGTTTCAGAACCTCATGGTACAGATTCCTGAACTAGAACCAAAGTTGCGTTCGCAACCTTGAAAAGGAGTCTCCGACAGGATGACATCATAAAAGAGATCTCCAGCCGACGGTCAGACTTGCACGCGGAACTGATAGAAAATGTCCAATAATTCATAAGAAATGAGGAAGATTATCGAAGGATGAAGGAAGTAGCCAACATCCCATACGAAGGAGAATCGTCCTGGAAGAAAGAGCGAGAGGAAGCAAAGCCTCCTAGGGAACGAGACCGGAGCAGGAGGTCGAGACCCAATTTCATCACACTAACAAAGGGAAGAGAGAAAATTCTACAAATACTTAAGTCAAAAGGAAGAGTAGAGCTGCCCAAACCTAATGACGACAGAGAGGAGTTTAGTACCAGAGACATGACCGCATGGTGTGCTTTTCACCGAGGATATGGCCATAGCACTGACAGTTGTCGACACCTTAGGAACCTCATAGAAGAAATGGTAAGGAAAGGCGAGCTAGACAAGTACATCCGGAAAGAGCAACAAACGCCTGAATATAATAACAAGAGGTCAGCAAGCAATGGAGGAATTGGATCGGGATTGGACACCGATACACATTTCACGAGCTCCAAGTAGATAGCCAAAGGACCAGAAGAGAATGTCGGAGTAATCGGCAACATCAATACCATCGCTGGGGGACCAACCCTTAGCGGAAGCACCAAGGGAGAACAACGCCGATATGTTAACGAGGCAAAAAACATGTCAGCCTTGTTCAGCAGGCCCAACGAGGAAACACCACCCATCACCTTCACTGATGATGACTTAGTGGGGGTAATCGCTCCACCCGATGGTAATAACAGCGGTGGTGGCAAATTGGAATGTCGGACGCATTCTATTCGACACAGGAAGTTCAACCGAAGTCATGAGCCATACATGCTTTCGAAAGCTCGGGGTAAGTCCTTAATACCTTCTAGCTAGTTAGGGTATGGTTATAGACACTACATGTGTTTTTTGTGGGGGAGATGAAGAAACGGATTTCCATCTATTCTTTGGTTGTTCGGAAAAGAATATACGGGAATCACTATTACGCAAGATGGGATTTCAGATAGTATGTGATGTTGATTGGGAAGAGGAGTTACAGTGGTGTCTTAATCACTTTGGTGGGTTTTCCATTGCTGCCCGGGTGGGGCGCTTGCTTCTAAATGCTTATGTCTATCATATTTGGAAGGAGCGGAATAACAGGGTATTTAGAGGCGATGTTATGTCACCGGGGCTGATTATTCATACTATTTGCGATGAAGTGCAGATCAAGCTGAATACTGTTACCAAACGGTTTGAAGATACTGAGGAGAATCGGAGGACCATTGATCGATGGAATCTTACTATCTCTCTTCAAAATCTGGTTTATACTTCATGTAAATGGACTCGACCGATGACAGGGAGATATATGATTAATACCGATGGTGCTCTGAACGAGTTGGATGCGGGGTATGGAGCCATTATTCGAGATTCGGAGGGGATTGTTGTTAGAGCAGCCACGGGTCAGGTTGATGGACAGACTATCTTTATACATGAGTTGCAGGGTGTTGAGTTGGGACTGGAGTTTGCACTTAGTGCTGGGCTGCAGGAAGTTGAACTAAGTCTTGATTCGATGAATATCAAGTTACTTCTTGCAAAACCAAATCAGAAATTACCATGGCGGCCTAGGCGTTTATGGAAGAGAGTTCAGAGGCTCAAGAGTCAATTTCGGAGTTTTCGGGTGTTTCATGTCCAAAGGGAAGCAAACCAAGCTGCTGATCACTTGTCAAAGATGAGGCTCAGACCGGGAGTAACTCACTTGAATGTTAGTCAATTGCCGGTGGAACTAGTCAACATTGTTAATGCGGACTCTAGAGGGACAGTGAGAATGAGAAAAGGGTGGGGCTAATGAAATGATGTAATTTGATTTCTTTGTTATTTTATTTAGTTTTATTTCATTATATTCCGTTCGGACTTCTCCCGCTTATCATTATCAAAAAAAAAAATGTCGAGTTCCGAAAGTTACTCACCTTTGTTTCGCCGACGATCTCATGGTCTTCTTTCGAGGAGACGCTGGTTCGGCTCAATCTCTAAAAGGTGTGTTAACAGGTATTCATCGGGCGACGGGGTTGCAGGCCAATGTGACTAAGAGCACGGTTTTCTTTGCAGGTCTTTCGGCCCAAGGTCAGAGTGATATTATTAGTATTCTGGAATTCGATACTGGTTCTCTACCTATCCGTTATTTAGGTTTACCTCTTATATCGTCTCGTTTCACCTATAGTCATTGTATACTGCTGATTGATAAAATCAAGGGACGAATCCAATCTTGGAAGAGTCGATTTTTATCGTTCGCGGGGCGAGTTCTCCTCGTAAAGATGGTTTTGAATAGTATGTTACTATATTGGGCAGCAGTGTTCGTTATTCCCAAGAGAGTAATGAATGACATCAACTCCATTTTTAGTAAGTTCCTGTGGTCTGGCGTAGATATGGGGTGTAAGAGAGCTCCCATTGGCTGGGAAAGCCTTTGTTACCCCATTGATGAGGGGGACTTGGTTTTCGTAATATCGAGGTGTTGTTCGAGGTGTCAAATCTTCGTCATACATGGGACCTGGTTAGTGGTAAGACGACTTTGTGGGCTAAGTGGGTGAGAAATAATCTCATTAAAGATCAGCACTTCTGGACTTTATCGGCTTCGAGTAGAAGTTCTTGGTGTGGCGTCGGATTCTAGCCAGCAGGCCGACGGCTCAGCGGCTTATTTGCACTACTTTGGGGAATGGTCACAAAACCAATTTTTGGACTGATCTATGGCATCCTCGGGGTCTTCTTTATGATGCTTTCGCGGAGGGGTATAGATATGATTGTCACCTACATTTAGATGCATGGATATCTCAGTTTATTGGGCAGTCGGGCTGGGTTTTTCCTACTCATATCACAGCTATGTTAGGGACTATCGTGGTAGTAACATCCCATATTTTCAAGGTTAATTTAAAGACTATTTGATATTTGGGTCAAGTCAAAAGAAGGTCTAAACAACAAATAGGACAAATTAGGGGGTATTTTGTAATCTGGCCAAAACCAGGGATTTAGTTGAAAATTCGGATGTTTATGGGAAGTTTGAAAAAGTCAAAAGGTTTAGAATAAATTGGAAAGGCTCTTAACCTTGCTGCATGAGAGGCACGTGGGATTGAAAATTGGGTTTCTAAATTGGCTTATATTAATATTTTAATGCATCCCACTTTTCTATGATATAAAGGATAAACACAAACCTTCTTTAGTATAACAGAAAATGAGAAGCAGTCGGTGGTTTTAATGGCCGATTAATGGTTCGAGCTTCTTTCGTCGATTTCTTCGCGTCCGGTAGTCGGAATTCAGTGAAACTTGCTCCAGAGTATGCGAATGAGGGGGAATTTGGTCGTCTGATAGGCGGGAGGTCTTTGATGATGCAATGACTGAGGTAGGGGTTCTGAATCCTTTATCCAGCATGGTTTTATAAATAATGAATATGCTAGATTATACAGTTATATATGCGCCATTATAACTAGAGTTTAGGTAGCATGAAACTCGATTTATGTGATGAACTGAAATATGCTTCAAATGTTTTGATGCGATATGAGAAATGTTTTCGAACTGATTTTTCGATAATTGCGAACTACTGGGATTTTCTTGTATGTACCCGACTGCGGATTATATCAACCTACGAGCACGTAGCCATTGAGGGTAGGATGACATGTGGACACAGTTGTGATCTGTGTGAGACCGCTGAGGTGGGCGACACTAGTCATGAGACCTGTGGGAGTAGAGTGCTTCACTTGCTGGCCATTGGTGCTCGTGCCTCCAGTTCGAGGCTCAGGGACGTACTCCTGACCGCTCGTCTGGGAGGTGACATTGATTGGGAATCCCTCTGCTTTGTAGCGATATGACTCTTGGTTGTTCCACTTCCGTGTTTGATAAGATAATGAATTGAATATGAATATTGGTTTTGATAAATGGATGAATCTGATTTTGAAAGATTGCATTAGATGCATGACAGGGTACCGAAGAGAATGAGGTTCAGGTCCTTCCATGGGTATTGGCGGACGGCTCTCTTATTCGAACTCGGTGATCTAAAACATATTTAGATACTTAAGGTATATATGTATCATGAGGTAAACTCTTCAATGATTGCGGAGTCCCTTAGTGGGAGAGGGACTTACCGGCTAGGGGTAAGTCTCTTTCTCGAGGAGACGTAGTGCATTAGCTAGTGTCATAAATGGGCTGGTACTATCTAACGCACTCTAGGTTCTCTTGAAGAACTCTCCTCTTATTGGGAGCGCACCATGGGTGGGCAGCTAATCACTGTTATTGCTTACTAGATTAAGGAAAATGGTTTTGTATATAGTATATACGGGAACTGGTTTGATAACTCGTTTTGTCATGATGTTTACAACTTATTAAATGAACTTTTGAAAACGTGATGGGTTTTGGATTGGTCTTCTACCAGAATAACTCGTGTCGGTGAGTATTCTGACCCCCTACCAGTTGTTAGTGTGCAGGTTCTTGGTTGTAGCCTCGAGGCGGAGTGTGTATTCTAGCCGGTGATCTTGTCTGACGAGGCTAGCAGGGTTATGTCGTTGTCTTTGGTTTTGTTTATTGGCTTTTCGTTATTTTAAAGTTATGTATTTATTGCAGAAACCAAACTCTAATATGTATATACGTAACACTTAAAGTTGTTTATAAGTGGCATCGGTGTTTTATGAGGCGTTTGTACGTTTGTGGTTCGGGTTTTGACCCGAAACTGAGTTAAGTTTGTTTAGCTTCCGCTCGATAGTTTATTTCTTTGTGTATGCGAATGTATGGTTTGCATGACAGGTTTTACAGGTGCGACCGGTTCGATTTACAGAGGAGACTCTGTCGGATTTCTGTCTCGTCTGTGAATTGCCGGGGCGTGTTCGTGTCTATTTTGGGACACGGGGCGTCACAGCGGTCATGGCTAGAGAGGTGGTGGTGGATAGTACTCTCAGAGACGAGGTGATCTGGATGTCCAGCCGGAATGGAGAGTTTACTCTCAAAGAGACGTATGAAGCAATTCGACCCAGAGGAACTCGACGGAGCTGGACTTCTTTAGTATGGTCACCGGGTGGAATACCCAAACATAGTTTCATCACGTGGCTTGCCTTTCGAAGACGCCTCAAAACTAGATCCCTTCTGGCTAGTTGGGGTATGGTTATAGACACTACATGTGTTTTCTGTGGGGGAGATGAAGAAACGGATTTTCATCTATTCTTTGGCTGTTCGGTCACAAAAAATATATGGGAATCACTATTACGCAAGATGGGATTTCAGAGAGTATGTGATGTTCATTGGGAAGAGGAGTTACAGTGGTGCCTTAATCACTTTGGTGGGTTTTCTATTACTGCTCGGGTGGGGCGTTTGGTTCTAAATGCCTATGTCTATCATATTTGGAAGGAGTGGAATAACAGGGTATTTAGAGGCGATGTTATGTCACCGGGGCTGATTATTAATACTATTTGCGATGAAGTGTGGATCAAGCTGAATACTACTACCAAACGGTTTGAAGATACTGAGGAGAATCGAAGGACCATTGATCGATGAAATCTTACTATCCCTCTTCAAAAGCCAGTCTATACTTCATGTAAATGGACTCAGCCGATGACAGGGAGATATATGATTAATACCGATGGTGCTCTGAACGAGGTGGATGCGGGGTATGGAGCCATTATTCGAGATCCGGAGGGGATTGTTGTTAGAGCAGCCACGGGTCAGGTTGATGGACAAACTATTTTTATACATGAGTTGCAGGGTGTTGAGTTGGGATTAGAGGTAGCACTTAGTGCTGGGCTGCAGGAAGTTGAACTTGGTCTTGATTCGATGAATATCAAGTTACTTCTTACAAAACCAAATCAGAAATTACCATAGCGGGCGAGGCTTTTATTGAAGAGAGTTCAGAGGCTTAAGAGCCAATTTCGAAGTTTTCGGGTGTTTCATGTCTATAAGGAAGCAAACCAAGCTGCTGATCACTTGTCAGAGATGAGGCTTGGACCGGGAGTAACTCACTTGAATGTCAGTCAACTGCCGGTGGAACAAGTCAACATTGTTAATGCAGACTCTAGAGGGACAGTGAGAATGAGGACAGGGTGGAGCTAATGAAATGATGTAATTTGATTTCTTTGCTGTTTTATTTAGTTTTATTTCATTGTATTCGGTTCGGGCTTCTCCCGTTTATCATTATAAAAAAAAACTGCGCCAAACTGTCACATGAACTGTTTCTCACGAGTTGTGAGTTTTTTCATCCAATATGTTTTTTTTTTCTAATAATGATAAGCGGGAGAAGCCCGAACCGAATACAATGAAATAAGAAAGCAAAAACAGCAAAGAAAACAAAATTACATCATGTCATTAGCCCCACCCTTTCCTCATTCTCACTGTTCCTCTAAAGTCCGCATCAACAATGTTGACTAATTCCACCGACAATTGACTAATATTCAAGTGAATTACCCCCGGCCCAGCTTCATCTATGACAAGTAATTAGCAGCTTGGTTTGTTTCTCTATAGACATGAAAAATCCGAAAACTCTAAAATTGGCTTTAAGGCTCCGAATTTGTTATCCAATATGTTTCATATATCTTAAAACTCCATTCCATATGATTTTTCAGGGTTTTACCTCGATTTTGACCCCTCGGATTGGAAACAAAATGCTAGCAACAAGAAATTGCACCAAACTGTTTCGCACGAGTTGTGAGTTTTGTCATCCAATAAGTTTCATATGTCTTAAAACTCCATTCCATATGATTTTTTAGGGTTTTACCTCGATTTTGGACCCTCGGATTGGAAACGAAATGCTAGGAACAATACGAAACTATGGCATGAACTTTTTCGCACGAATTGTGAGTTTTGTCATTTTATAGTTTTCATATGGGTTTTACCTCAATTTTGACCCCACAGGTTGGAAACGAAATGCTTGCAACAAGAAACTGCACCAAACTGTGAGTAGTGGGTGAGTAGAGGAGAGAGAAACAACCAGGTGGTGCGATTTTCTAGGGTTGGCGGCACTGCCTTTCTTCTCCGATTTTCTTGGGTGCTCGATGGTTGGTCGACACCTAAATAGTATTTGCTATTGCTTCTGCTTCCCTTGTTTCCCTTTCGCCGGCACGACCTCCTTTGAGGAACATGTTGGTTGAGAGGGAGGCGAAACTTTTCATCCCTTCTCCTGATGGTGGAGATTCAGGTCCTTTGAGACCTAATTCATTACCAAAACAGAGAGACTATGGTGAGGAGAAAATGGATCGTTCTGATAATGGTGTAAGTTCGTTTAGTCGTAATGATTGGGCTTCTTTATTGTTACGAAAGCGAAAGGTTTCTCGTTCTCCATTAGAGTTTACTGCACCAGAAGTGTTTGACGAAAAGTCCTCTGTTACTTTCTCTGTTTCGGAGTTTGAAGATGAAAGAAGAGAGTGTGAGCAATGGCTGGTGGGGGCTTTTGTTGGTCTAAGACTGCCTTATCCAGTGGTGTTTAAGGCTCTTATGAAAGCTTGGCAACCTAAAGGTGAGTTTAAGCTCACTCTTCATGGTGACACTCTGTTTTTATGAAATTTTCTAGTGAGGAGGATAGAGATAAGGTTTTGGATCATGAACCATTGTTTATTTTGAACCATCTCTTCATTACTCGTCCATGGTCACCTCTGATTGAGCATGCATTCCAGAACTTAGAGACAATCCCTATGTGGGTGTGCTTTAGGAATGTTCCTTCTCTGTTTTTGAATGCTAGGGGTCTGGCTCGTATTGCGAGTGCTATTGGTAGACCTATTATGCTTGACACCCGTACTGAGACTAAGAATAGAATGCCACGTGCTAGAATTTGCATAGAAGTTGGTAAGGAGTGTTGCTACCCCGAGGATATACCATTAATTGTCGCTGGAGCACAGGTTAGCTCAGTGAAAGTGGAGTACCCTTGGAAGCCACAGCTATGCTCATTATGTAAGGAGTTTGGGCATGGTGTGGAGAGGTGTCCTACTGCTCCCAAGGCTGAGGTGCCTTCATCAGGCCCTGGTGGTGGTGGAGAGAAAGGTAGGAGGAATGGTACTATACCTGTTCGACATAATGTCAGAGGGAGTAGGAGTATTTGTAACCAACCAATGGGTCAGGGAACCTTTAATAAGCCACAAGGTTGGAAGAAGGAAGATGTGGGTGGTTCTTCTAAGGGAAAGGACAAGGCTGATGTTAAGAGTGATGTTAGTGTTTTTCATGGGTCTAGATACTCTGTCTTAAATAACTTAGTAGCTGCTGAAGAGATTTTTGGGGATGGGAGTAAGGCTAAAATGAATGTTGATGGTACTTCAAGTAAGTATGCTAATATAGAGGATGAGGGGTGGAGAGTGTCTCTGGCTGAGGGGCCTAATGAAGGAGGCAATGCCAGCTCTATGGTGGAGGGTCTTGAAGATTGTGAGGGAGTTGCTGATGATGATGAAATGGGTCAGAAAGTGGGGCAAACTTACAGTATTGTTGGTGTTATAGCTCTTTTTCAACAAAGAGATCAGACTCCGACTCAAAGTGCTAGTGGTGTTGAAGGGGGTTCACTTAGGAAACCTTTTAGAGTTTTAAATCATTAATATGGGTTGTTGGAATGTGAGAGGTCTTAATGGCCCTCAAAGAATAAAAGAGGTCAAGGACCTTATTAGATTGAATAAGTTATGCTTTTGTGGTTTGGTGGAAACTAAGGTTGCTGTGAATTTTCTCTGGATTTTTCTTGCCCTTGGCTTGTTATGGGAGATTTTAATACTTTTTTCAAGGAAGATGAGAAGTTTGGAGGGGCTAATCTTAGACCTAGTGAGCTTCTTGATTTTCAAATGTTTGTTAGAGATTCTCCGCTTTTTTATTGTCCTTTTAGTGGGTGTTTTCATTCTTGGTCCAATTTGCAATCAGGAGATAGATGCATTACTCAGAAGCTTGATAGGGTCCTAGTGAACATTGAGTGGGTTCAAGGATTCTGTTCTGCTAGAGTTGAGTTTCTTAACAGAGGAATATCTGATCATTCCCCCTGTGTTATTAGTTTATATGAGGTTAGTGATGTCGGTCCTAGACCAATCAAGTTTTTTAATTGCTGGACTGAGGAGAAGGGGTTCATGAAGCTAGTGGATAAGGTTTGGAGTATTAAGGTCACTGGTAATCCTATGTTAGGTTGGTTTGTAAGTTGAAGAGAGTGAAAGCTGACCTTATACTGTGGAAGAAGGAGAGGTTTAGGGACTATTCTCTTCAAGTGCAGGAGGCTAGGTAGGAGATGGAGGTGCTTCAAACTAAACTTCAAGAAACACCACTCTGTGAGAATACTAGAGTTGCTGAGAGGAGAGCTGTAGCTGCATTTTCTGCTAAAGCTAGAATGGAAGAGTCTATGTTGAAGCAGAAATCTAAAGTGCAAAAGATTGATCTTGGAGACAGTAATACTAAGTTTTTTCATGCATCTTTGAGGGAAAGAAGATCAAGGAATAACATTCCTTTTCTTTATAACCTTGATAATGATAAGATTGTCCAACCTGATTTACTGGCTGTTGAATGTGTTGATTATTATCAAAACTTGTTTGGTGTTTCAGATTTCCAGGGAAGGACTTCTGACTTGTTGGAGCAGATGGAGTTTGGTATTGTGCTGGATGAGCAAGATGCTGAACAACTAGTGAGGGAAGTCACTAGAGAGGAGGTTGTTCATGCTCTGTCCACCATTGGTTCTGATAAATCCCCAGGTCCTGATGGTTTCACTGCCCATTTCTTCAAGTCTTGTTGGAAGATTGTTGGAGATGATTTCATCAAGGTTGTGTTGAGATTCTTCTCTTCTGGTAAGCTCTTAGGTGAGGTCAACTCTACTTTGGTGACTTTGGTTCCAAAATCTAAGGATTCTTCTAAGGTAAGTGAGTTTACACCAATATCCTGTTGCAATGTTATATATAAATGCATCTCTAAAATTCTTACCTTAAGGATGAAGGATTGTATTTTCAAGTTGGTTAGCCCTTGTCAATCTGGGTTCATATCAGGCAGATGTATTCAGGACAACATTCTTTTAGCTCATGAGTTGGCTAGGGATTATCATAAAACTCTGGGCCCTTCTAGGTGTGCTTTTAAGATTGATTTGCAAAAAGCATATGATACTATAGAGTGGGATGCCTTGCTGAAGGTAATGGAAAGAATGGGGTTTCCTAACACATTCAGAAAGTGGGTGTACACTTGTATTTCTTCCTCCAGGTTTTCTGTAAAGGTTAATGGAAGTTCATATGGGTATTTCAGTGGTAAGAGGGGAATTAGACAAGGTTGTCCCATGTCCTCTTACTTATTTGTTCTTGTTATGGAGGTTTTCAATTTGTTGTTGCTGGACATGGTAAGGATTGGAAAGTTTCATGTGCATCCTAGTGCTCTAAACCTTTGATTACTCATCTTGCTTTTGCAGATGATGTCCTTGTCTTTTCTAAAGGTGACATTGATTCAGCTCTAGCTTTAGCTGAGGTGCTGGAGATGTTTTATAGGTGCACTGGATTGAAGGTTAATAAGAGGAAGAGTTCTATGTTTTTGGCAGGTGTTTCTGATGATGTTGGGAGTACTATCACAGAATGTCTTATCCTTAAGCCGCTCTTCCAGTTAGGTATCTTGGTGTGCCTCTTATATCTTCTAGACTCAAAGTATACTGATTGCTTATCTTTGCTTGATAGAGTGATAGAGTTGCTGCTAGAATTCACTCTTGGAAGGCTAAATTTCTCTCTTTTGCTGGGAGACTCACTATTATCAAGTCTATCTTTCAGGGCATGATTCTTTTTTGGCTTAGTGTTTTTTGATCTTCCTAAAATGGTTCTTTTGATGTGAATAATAAGGTTCAGGTGCAGAGAGCTATTAACCCATTTTGGGAGTACTTGGACAATTATGATTGTTGTGGTGGTGGTAGAGTGTGGTTGGCTTGGGACCCTAATGTGCTGGTTGTCAAGAGGGTGTATGCTTCTGAGCAGTTGGTTGTTGTTCAAGTAAGTACTAAGGATGCCAAAGTTTTTATGCTAGCAGTGGTGTATGGGCATAATTCTTGTGAGCAGAGAAGAGATCTCTGGGCTGACATTAGAAGGTTGATTGGGGGTTATAGTGCTCCTTGGGCTTTAATGGGAGACTATAACTGTGATGCCCCGTGTCCCAAAATAGACACGACCACGCCCCGGCAACTCACAGACGAGACAAAAATCTGATAGAATCTCCTCTGTAAATCGAACCGGTCGCACCTGTAAACCTGTCATGCAAGCCATAAAATTCGCATACACCAAAAATATACTATAGAGCTGAAGGTAAACAAATCCAACTTAGTTTCGGGTCGAAACCCGAACCACAAAAAGAACTACAAAAGCCTCTTACACATCGACACATTATAAACAATTCTAAGTGTCATATACATACATATTAGAGTTTGGTTTTTAAAATAAATACATAACTTGGAAATAATGAAAATCCAATAAACGAAAACGACGCAACCCTGCTAGCCTCGTCAGACAAGACCACCGACTGGAATACACACTCCGCCTTGAGGCTACGACAAAGCACCTGCACACTAACAACTGGTAGGGGGGGGTCAGAATACTCACTGGCACGAGTTATTCTGGTAGAAGACCAATCTAAAACCCATCACGTTTTCAAAAGTTCATTCAATAAGTTGTAAACATCATGACAAAATGAGTTATCAAACCAGTTACGATATATACTATATACAAAACCATTTTCCTTAATCTAGCAAGCAACAACAGTGATTAGCTGTCCACCCATGGTGCGCTCCCAATTAAGAGGAGAGTTCCTCAGGAGAGCCTAGAGTGCGTTAGATAGTACCAACCAATTTAGGCACTAGCTAATGCACTAACGTCTCCTCGAGAAAGAGACTTACCCCTAGTCGGTAAGTCCCTCTCCCACCAAGTGACCCCGCAATCATTGAAGAGTTTACCTCATGATACATATATACCTTAAGTATCTAAATACGTTTTAGATCACCGAGTTCGAATAAGAGAGTCGTCCCCCAATACCCATGGAAGGACCTGAACCTCATTATCTTCGGTACCTGTCATGCATCTAATGCAATCTTTCAAAATCAGTTACGTTCATATCTCTAAACCAATATTCTCATATTCGATTCAAATCATTTTCATTCGTATATCAAAACCAATATTCTCATTCGATTCATTATCTTATCAAACACGGAAGTTGAACAACCAAGAGCCATATCGCCACAAAGCAGAGGGATTCCCAATCAATGTCACCTTCCAGGTGACCGGTCAGGTGTACGTCCATGAGCCTCGAACAGGAGGCACGAGTACCAATGGCGAGCAAGTGAAGCACTCTACTCCCACGAGTCTCATGACTAGTGTCGCTCGACTCACCGGTCTGACATGAGTCACACCCATGTCCACATGTCATCCTACCCTCAATGGCTACATGCTTGTAGGTTGACATAATCCGCAGTCGGGTATATACAAGAAAATCCCCAGTAGTTCACAATCATCGTAAAATCAATTCGAAAACATTTCTCATATCACATCAAAACATTTCAAGCATATTTCAGTTCATCACATAAATCGAGTTTCATGCTACCTAAACTCTAGTTATAATGACGCATATATAACTATAGAATCTAACATATTCATTATCTATAAAACCCTGCTGGATAAAGGATTCAAAACCTCTACTTCAGTCCTTGTATCACCAAAGACCTCCCCCGCCTACCAGACGACCTAATTCCTCCTCATTCGCATACCCTAGGATAAGGAATAATAACCAAAAATACCGAAAAGAAACATTAGGTTCTTAGTATAAGAACCTTCGTAAAATAAAAACATTAATTAAGAAAAATCGATGAAAACTTAAAACATAAAAACAATCCGTAACGCTGGAAAACTTCGAATAACCGAATTGATCTCTAATTTCATAGCCATGTCCCCTGAATACCAGAAATGCATACAACCAACCCATCGACTTCCCATAAACTCTATCTTTCATTTTAGAGTCTTTATAAGCTGGTAAATTATATATTGAACTCCATAATATAAATCTACAGCTGAAACTGTCCATTCACGTGAAATATGATAAAGTTCAAGTAATTCTTTATATTCCAATTCATTATAAAATTGGTCCAAATATGAAATTCGAGCACTAAAATAATTCGGCAGCACCCCGTCTATATTTGGACACCCCCGAAATAGTCTACAATCTCCTAAACATTTTTCTGAACACAAACCATTCGAAGAAATTGAATAATAATCGTCTAAATAGCTCCAAATTTTGAACCCAATAGAAATAAATATTGATAGGCCTAAAATTAGGTCTTTCCTCAAGTGTAGGGGTCAAGTTATAGTATTTAAAATAAGATCGAGTATCGTTCCAAAGGACAAGCTATTTTACCTAAATCTCGAATTAAAAACCCCCTTCGAATTTTCGGTTTGATTTGGAAACTACTTAAAGAAAGAAAACAATACTAATAGACTAATAAGAATGAAATCAAGGTGAGAAAAAGGATCTAGGGATTTCGATTTCTCCACATAAATGGACTACTTAAGACAAGCATTCAATCAACAAATCACTTTTTGTTTATAACTCAAAACCTAGCGTAATGAACTAATTAGGTTTCGGATAATATTCTTTAATAACACAATTCAAAATCAAGAATATTTGATTGACTATCATATAAAACTAAATTCCTACACTATCATTCATTATCTAAAAGGCATATCTCATCTAATAATTCAATAAAAGCATGAAATATCTAATTATAATGCATGAATGATAATAAGGTTATAGAATCAACATGAAATGAAAATCAATAGGCATTGAAGCTCAATATAAGGATTCATTAATTTATAACATATCTCAAAATAATCCCAAATATGGGTTTCCTCTACACCCTAGATACAAATTTAGCTACTCATGGAATCTAAAGTAATATTCATTGAATTTATAAAGTAAATGGAATTACAAAAGATTAATGGAAAGAAATCACCAAGAATGTTCAAAATCCATATTCCCATGTATCTCTATTTTGATGTCCAATATTAGCTCCAAATGTCTCAAGAATATTACCCAAAACTCCAAATAATAGCTTATTAGAAGATAAAAGAAGAGAAATTTAGAAGAGAGATAGAAGAAGAAGAGATTTTAGAGAAGAAGGTATGGAGAAATTAGAAGGTTAGAAGAAGAAATTAGAAGTAGAAAGAAAATGTAGAGAAGAGATGAAGGTGGTAGAGAAAGTAGAAGAAAAGAATGGGGGGCTAGGGTTTTTAGTTTAGAAGAGGTAGAGAGAAAAGGAGGCTAAAAGAGGAGGGAGAGAGAATAAGAGAGGAGAGAGTTTGGTTGGTTCTCAAAAAGTCTTTATATAGAGTTAGGGTTTAGTTGGGGTTAAAATGGTAAAAATTGAGAAAATGAGGGCTAGTTTTGGAAGTCTAGGGTCTTAAATGAGAAAACCCTAAATTACACAAGTATTGATCGGCGGCTGGGGTTTGTGGAATTCATGGGAGTAGGAGACAAGTGTCGGCTGATGAGAGGGGTAACAGATTTAGGGTTTTAACAACTAATGTATAGCCGGATATAAGTTAACAAGTCGCGGTAGAGACAGCAGCCGTCTGATCTTGGCGCGCTCGGATCTGGACGGACAGGAGACAACCACGTGGCCGGGAGCACGGAACCTAGCTACTTCGGGCAACACGGAAGCAGGCTTAAAGGAGGAGATGCACAGGAACCGTCGGATCTCAAAAATACGGAAGCTAACGGCCAAGATTAAAACGTGGAAAAGGGACCACCATATTAAGTTGCTTCGGGCTGTAGTGGATCAGACACGCTGGTTCTCTTTCGCTACTCAACCTTAACACGGGAATAAGATGTTCCACCCTCTAACAAGCGACACGTGTCTGTAAGCATACCGCGGGCCAGAAACTTGCCCGACATTTTACCGAATGCTGACCAAATGTTGACCTGACTTTGACTTCACATAATTCCCACATCCGGACTCCGATTTGATTTCCGTTTTCTCCTACGGACTCGTCTCGACCTCTACTTTTCACCCATGTACTCGCATTGGCCAAAATACCAGAATGTCCTTGACTTCAAATGACCAAACTACCCTTTGTATCAGTTTCTAACCGTTTTTCATACCAAACTCTGGAAAAGACACCTAATCAAGAAAACCAACCATTTTATTATAATAAAGACTTGAAACGAACTAACTCGACTAAATTAAACAACTCTGATGGGACATTTTCATGACCCATCAAATATAACTATACAATTATCGATATAACCATCAATAAAACTACCAAATTTGGACGAAATTGAAAAATTCAAACCGCTAAATATGTAGAACAAGTCGAATGAAATTACCTGGAACAAATTTCATGAAATTTGGACCACTGTAGGCGAAAAAATCGGCAAAGAAGTCAGAACCACCACACTCACGGCCAAACTCCTGCCGTTTTATTTCTGTGGTTTGATGGGTTTGAATTCAAAGTGAGATAAAGTTTAATGGGTTTAAGTGGGGTATGAGGGTGAGGACGTGGGAGAATTAAAACCTTCATTTGCATCCACGGGAGTCCCATTTGGTTTTCAATTTAAACAAAATTGGGTTGGCACCACGTGTCAAAATATAAAGTGTCCATGCCATTAATTAGCGTTAGGTCCTCAATTCTTATATACCTAATTAATAAATCCCCTCATATTTGTACCCAATTAATTCAAGAGTTAATTCTTATATGGCCCCCTACTTTGTGACCAGCTTCCTTTATGGCCCCCTTTTTTTCGTAAATTCAAATATGGCCTCCTTTTTTGATGTAATTGTCCTAACTACCCTTCCTTTAAATCTTTTTTCAAAATTAAACATAAAAATAAAATTATAATTCCACCTCATTTCCTCTCCACCACACATCTCTCTCCATGTCAACTCTCTCTCTCCACATCACCTCTCTTTCCAATTCACCTCTCTCTTTCTCCAACTCACCCCTCTCTCTCTCCAACTTACCTTCATCTTCTCCGATTGAAGTCGCCGACCGGAGATTTTTTCGGCCGGCGACTTCAATCGGAGAAGATGAAGGTGAGTTGGAGAGAGAGGGGTGAGTTGGAAAGAGAGATGAGGTGGAGAGAGAGAGAGAGGGGTGAGGTGGAAATAACTTTTTTAAAATGTTTTAAATTTAGAATTAAGAAGGGTAGTAATGACATTTACTTGAAAAAGGGGGCCGTATTTGAATTTACGAAAAAAAGAGGGCCATAAAGGAAGCTGGTCACAAAGTAGGGGGCCATATAGGAATTAACTCTTAATTCTATCTCCATGAATTACCATTTAACTCCCAATTTGACTTTTCTTAATCTCAAATAGTCCTTCTTTCAACCGTAGTCTTTTATTTCTTTAACCGAAAACACGGGATGTTACAATAACTCTATTTTAAAGCCAGAAGAGAAGGTGGGTGGGGACTCAGTGAGGCTTGACCACATTAAAGAATTCCTTGACTGTGTGAATGACACTGTATTGTTTGATGATTGGCCTTACTCAGGATGCTTTATCACTTGGGATAATAAGCAAGAAGGGTTTGATAGCATTATGTCTAAATTGGATAGGGTTCTGATTAATATAAATTGGTTGGAGTTATTCCCTGACTCTAGGGCTCTCTTTTTAGTCCCTGGTACTGTGGATCATTCTCCAGCTATATTTTCTCTTGAAGAGGTTGTGATTATTGGTAGAAAACCTTTTAAATTCTTCAACTTTTGGTGTGAAGAGACTGGGTTCGTGGAATTGGTTAAGATGGAGTGGAAAGAAGATGTGACTGGTTCTCTTATGTTTCAGCTAGTCTCCAAGCTAAAGAGGGTTAAGGCTAGACCTTTTCAGTAGAAGTTGGCTAATTATCTTAATTTCTCTGAACAGGTTAGCAAAGTTAGGAATGTTATGGAGGAGGTGCAGGTTCTTCTTCAGACTAAGCCTCAGGATGTGGAAATTAGAAGGAAAGAGAGGCAGGTTGTTGCTAGCTAGCTATACCCAATTGGCTGGAGCAGAGGCTTCCATGTTAAGACAGAAGGCTAGAGTTCAATAGCTCTCTGAGGATGATTGTAATACTAAGTTTTTTCACCACACTATTAAAGCTAGAAGAGCTAGAAATAGTATTCATAGACTCACAAATAGTGAAGGAGAGGTGCTTAAGGAGCTGCATCAGATTGTTGATGAATGTGTGGAGTACAGTTCCTTTTTTGGCTTGGATGAGGGGGTAGATGGAATTGAGGATGATGCTTTGGACTCTTTTTCTTTTGCTAATATTCTTTCTCCTAAGGGTGAACAAACCTTGGTTGAGCCAGTGACTAGAGCTGAAGTGGTGTATGCTTTGTCAACCATTAGGTCTGATAAGGCTTCTGGACTAGATGGGTTCTCCTCATACTTTTTCAAGAGATGTTGGAAAGTAGTAGGAGATGATTTTACTAGGGCTATTGTGAGTGTTTTCAAGTCTGGAAAGCTTCTGGGGAAGTGAATGCTACCTTGCTCACATTGGTTCCTAAAGTCCGAAATGTTAATACTATGGGTGACTTTAGGCCTATTGCTTGTTGTAATGTGATATATAAGACCATTACTAAGATCTTAACTATCGGACTTAAGAGAGTGGTTAAGGACTTAGTAAGTGCAAATCAGTCTGCTTTTATTTCAGGAAGATGCATCCAAGATAATATCATGTTAGCTCATGAGCTGGTTAGAGCTTATAGCAGGAAAGATGGTCCTCCCAGGTGTGCTGTGAATATTGATATACAAAAAGCTTATGACTCTGTTAGGTGGTCTTCCTTACTCTTAATTTTGGAATTTTTTTTTTTGCATTAATCAGTAGGCGAAGGGAGCCTGATTCACAAAAAGAACTACAAGAACAAATCAACCAATCCCACTAGGGGGAACACACCACTCCAGCAGAAAGAAAAGCACAAAGGGTCCAACAGGCCCAACAACAAAAAACAACTAAAAAGAACAGTACACATCATTTCTTCCTGACTCTTATAACACCCAGCCTATCCTCCTTAATGATATGCCTTAGCTCCATGTGCAGCTCATCAGGACAAAGAAACACCTCACCATTACAAGGCACATGTTTTGATAGCCAATCAGCAGCACAATTCACCTCTTAAAACACATGCTGAATTGAGCAGCTCTCAAACTTCCCCATAAAAACTCTAATCTTCTTATACAAAGTAATAAGCCTCCAAGGAGGTTTAGCAACCTCAGAAACCAGCAAAGAACAGGCAGACTTGGAGTCTGTAGCAAGCAGAACTTTTGGCAAATAAAGATTTTGGCCAATCTCAAACCCAATTCAATAGCCTGTAACTCATGGAACATGACAGACCTCGGCACATCCTTGCCATGAGCAGCACCAATGACCACCACAACAACATATCTCACAATACAACCATACCCAGCACCATTTGAAGAGAAAGCTCCATCAGTATTTATGAGCAAAATACCCAAATCAGGACCATGCCACTTACATTCCTCAACTCTAGGTTGAGTAAAAAGCAAATCAATACTCCATGTTGCAGCTAGCTCTCTGTTCCTAGGATTGTCAATCAATTTGCACTTGGCTACAGCCATCTTCACCCTGACCTCCATGATAATCTGTTGAAACAAAGTTTCCTTGCTCACAGAACTGTTACTATGAAATCTTTTATTCCTCTCCCACCAAATGTGGTAAACAAAAGAGCAAAAAGCAAGCTTCCCAAGAAAAGATAACCCATCCTTCCCTTTAAACATATTGATACACCAGGCCACTTCAGTCTCCCAATCACCCCTGCCAACTCTGCTAAGCCCAAGTAAGTTCAATAATCTCCTCCCAATGAATTTAGAATAACTGTAATGGAAGAATAAATGAGCTTCATCCTCACTGCCCTGGCAACACAAAAAGGCATGAAGGGTCTACCTCAATCCCCCAGAACAGCAGCTTACACTTGGTCTTAAGACCACCTTAGAGAGCCAGCCAAGCAATAAAGCTATGCCTAGGAATGTTATGAGAAAACCTAACCAATCCATACCAAGGAACCACATTATCCACATGTCTGAGAGCTTCATAAGTCTCTTTTAAAGAAAACTCACCTGAATCACCAGCCTTCCAAATCAGCATGTCAGCACTGTATCCATCAATAGGGATGTCACTAAGCATATCCACAAAAGACTCAATAAATTCAGTCAAATGCCAAGGTACCATCCACTGCCCATTAACAATGCAAGAGCTAACCTTTGCCTCAGCATGAACCTTGCTATCATATCTAAACATGTCAGAGAAAAATTTATGAAGAATCCCCAGAGGGTGCCAATTATCCTTCCACAACCTAGTAGAAGTACCATTCCCAATTATATGAATAGCAAACCTCAAGCCAGGACCTATACTGTAATAACCTCCTCCGCACCCATAAATATGAAGCAGGAATGTCCATGAGCCAAAATTCCTTCCTCTTGATAAGATTGGCCTTCACCCATTCCACCCACAAGGTATTTTTAGAACTAAAAATGTCCCACATATGCCTTAGACAATAAGCAATGTTGAGGACTTTCAAATTCCTTATACCCAAACCACCCTCCTGAACAGGGAAACAAAACTTACCCCATCCAATGACAACCCTTTTCACTTCAACTCCAGAGCCATTCCACAAGAACTTACTCAGCATAGCATCCAGGTCCTTTACAACCCTTTTTGGTAGATCAAACACACTAAACCAGAAAAACACCATACTCTGAAGAATAGTCTTGATAACCACCACTTTACCAGTATAAGAAAGAAACTTGGTCTTCCAAGATTTAATTCTATTCCTGACTCTATCCAATAAGGGTAGACAGTCAGAATACTTCAGTCTAGTGGACACCAAAGGTACTCCAAGATACCTAACAGGCAAAGAACCACACTCAAACCCCAAACATTTGACAGTTTGGCTCAAATCAGCATCATGGAGGCCAGCAACAAAGAGAGAGCTTTTACCAATATTAACTTTGAGACCAGTGCAGACATGAAACTCATGTAACACATCATGTAAAGCCACCACAGAACCCATGTCACCCTTAGAGAACACCACCAGATCATCTGCAAAGGCTAAATGAGTGACCACATGCCTAGAGCACTTAGGATGCAAATGGAAGCTGCCCTCTGTCAACCTTCTAAGCAACAGGACATTGAACACCTCCATAACAAGCACAAATAAATATGGGGACATTGGGCAACCCTGTCTCAGCCCCCTCTTGCCCCCAATGTAACCAAAGGAACTACCATTTACCATGATAGCAAAACTAGGGGAAGAAGCACAAACTAACACCGAATCTCTGAATTTAGAAGGAAATCCCATTTTCTCCATGACTTTAAGCAAGGCAGGCCATTCAACAGTATCATAAGCCTTTTGAAGGTCAATTTTGTAAGCACATCTAGGAGGCCCAGAGGACTTATGATAGTCCCTCGTCAGCTCATGGGCAAAAAGGATATTATCTTGGATATTCCTACCAGAAATAAATGCAGATTGACAGGGACTAACAAGATTGAAGATACAATTTTTCATTCTCAAAGTTAAAATCTTAGTGATGCACTTATAGACCACATTGCAGCAAGAAATAGGCCTGAAATCACTAACTTTAGAGGCATTAGGAGACTTAGAAACTAAAGTTACAAGAGTAGAATCAACCTCCTTCAGGAGCTTGCCTGAAGTGAAAAATCTGAGCACAGCCTCTGTGAAGTCATCTCCAACATATCCCAGCAACACTTGAAAAAATAAGAAGTAAACCCATCTGGGCCAGGAGCTTTCTCAGAGCCAATAGAGGCCAGGGCTTGGACCACCTCTTCTCTTGTCACCTTCCTAATAAGCATATCTACTTCAAAATCTGAAACAGTACCTACAAACTCCATTCCTTCCAACAGCTCAGGCTTAGGATACTCAGTCACCCCAAACATTTTGCTGAAAGAATCTAACACATTCCTCAACCACCAAAGCAAAATTCACCACCTTCTGGTTCAAATTGTTATAAACAAAAAAAATATTGTTCCTAGACCTTCTTTCTTTCAAAGAAGCATAGACAAACTTGGTATTACTATCCCCCAATTCAATCTTCTGAACTCTGGACTTTTGCCTAAGCATGGATTCCTCCATCCTTGCCTTTTTGGAAAAATCAGCTACAACTGACCTCTCCTCAACCCTTAACTTCTCTAAGGTAGGGTGCAATTGCAAATGGGACTGGCACTCATCCATTTTCTTCTAGCCTGCACCACCTGATCAGAAATCCTAGAAAACCTCTCCTTCTGCTAGCATTTAAGAGCATCTTTAACCCTCTTGAGCTTACAAACCAACCTCAACATAGGATTCCCAGTAATCTCAATAGCCCATCCTTCTTAACAACCTCCATGAAATCATCTTCCTCAGTCCAACAATTGAAGAACTTAAAGGGTCTAGGCCCAACATTGTTCCCCCTAGACAAAGAAATCACACAAGGGGAATGATCAGAAACCCCAGAGTTCAAAAAATCAGCCTTAGCATTAGTGAACTTCTGGCTCCATTCAATATTCACCAAGGCCCAGTCCAACTTTTCAGAAATACACCTATCCCCTAGTTGAGAATTGGTCCAAGTGAAAAAATTACCTGAAAAGGGACAATCAAACAAATTAGTATCCTCCACACACTCACCAAACTCCTTTAATCCCCCTTGTTGAAGCACACCCCCCCAACTTTCTCCTCCACCTTCAACACACAATTGAAATCCCCCATCACCAACCAAGGACCATTGCAAACACCAACAACCCTCCTCAACTCACTCCATAACTCTCTCCTTTCCAAAGCCACATTCCTTGCATACACACAGGACAACAAAAAAGACCTCCCATCCTTCAACAACACTAAAGAAGTCACCACCTGATCAGTCTTAGCACAAATGGTTAAGGATACCTGACTAGAGTCCCACAAAAGCCAGGCTCTACCCAAATTATCACAATAGTAGTTGTTCTCCCACTCCCAAGTAGGCAAGAAACCTTGCTTAACCTTCTCCTTATTAGCAATATCCACTCTAGTCTCCAAAACAGCACATAAACTCAATTCATTACTCCTAATAAATCTAACAATTTCCTTCCTTCTGAGGGAATCATTGAGACCCCTCACATTCCAAAAACCCACATTAATCATTTAAAATTCTGGCTAGTCCCCTCCCCTTCCACACAAGAACCCCTTGAGACCCAATAGTACTTTTACCAAACAATGCAACCTTTGTAGCCACACCAGTAGAACCTACATTCTCACCTTCTTCCATAGCTACCACTCCTTTATCATTAGAATGCACATTATCCTTACCACAAGCACCTGTTCCACTGTTATCAACCACACACTGTTGTTTGGTGGCTTTCACTTTCCCTCCTTCTTCCAAAAGAGTAGGATCAACAGCTCTTCTAGCACCCTCAGACTTGTTATGCTTTTTAGATCGAACCTCAGTCCATCACCCTCTTCTATCATCTTCTCTAGCAAGGCAGAAGAAGAAGAAGAAGAGGCCTCTTCAATAACACTTTTTGCAGGAAAAACCCCCATAGGAGATTCCTCCTGAGCACAAGCATTATTATTGAGAGAGGGGCTCTTTGCAGGGGAAACCCCGAGAGGTTTCTTACCCTGAGCTCGAGCTAAAGCTTGGCTTGGACCCTGCCTATTCTGTATCATATCAGCACCATCCATCTGAACATTCGAGGTCTCAGCAACATTTCCTCGAGCAGGTTCCTTGCAACTTCCATGAAAATGTCCAAATGAGCCACAATTTGAACATTTAAGAGGCCTCCATGAGTACTCAACCTTAACCTCAAACTTTCGCTCCCCCTTCACCATAAAATATAGAACCTCAGGCATAGAACACCCCTTAGATATTTCAATACAAACTCGAGCATAGCCTGTACGAGTTCTCTTTTCAGTAGGCTCATCAAGCATTATTGGTTGCCCAATCTGACTAGCAATTCTAGCAAGACCCTTAGGGTTCCATAGGAACATAGGGACTCCTCTAAAACACACCCAGACAGGAAGAGTGTTCATTGAAGCAATATCATCTTTAATAAACAGCTCCCAAGGACGAACAATAAACAATCTATTAGCAATGAAGAAAGGCTCCATTTCAAGCCTTCTCTGTCTATCCTCATCCAAAGAAAACCTAATAAAAAAGCAGAAGCTCCATGAACAGTAAGAATCATATTACCTTTCGATTTCCAACGTGTAAAGAGAATACGCCTAACCACTGGAAAAGATAGACGTGAGCCAACAAACGATCCAATCAAAAGATTTTCACATTCCTGAATCTCTTCTGCAAATTCCTCAAGACAAATCTCAAGAACACCATCCCTATAGTTGAGAAGGAGAAAATTCCAACTTAGAACGAGAACTCCTAGCACCCTTATGAAAAAGGGAAGCTCAAGTGGAGCCACCACCATCAGCAGAACCATCCATCTTGTCCTCGCCATAATCCATCTGTTTCGGTGAAGCATCCAATCCCAAAGAACCAGAAACTCCACCACCAGAGGGAAGGAGGAAAAGTTTCACCTCCCTCTCAGCCAACATGAAACCCAAGAGGCCAACAACCCTTGGTTGAAGTGGTAAGAGGTATAATCTTCCACCTTAGAGGTCAAGGGTTCGAGGCACACGTTAAACAATTCAAAAAAAAACATGAAACCCAAGAGAGACCGTGTCGGGAAAAGGAAACAATGGACACAGAAACAGTAGCAATCAAAAAACCAAATGTCAGCCAACCACCAAGCACCAAAAGAATCGGAGGAGAAAGCGGCGCCGCCTACCCTAGGAAATCGCCCACCCGACTCTTTCTCTCTCTAACAATAGCTAGTTCACCACTATATCATGAAAAGAAACGAGTCTAAAAGCCTCTAAGTTTTTAATCCATAGGAATATCGTTCCTTTCACATCCTCAACATCTACCGTGGTGGTTATTCTTAATTCAACAAACCTAGTGTCCAGAAAATGCAACATTCATTTATCCAGGTGAGATACCACTGTATATAGTTCACCTGGATACTACTAAATCACTAGTTCCGCTCATATATGGGGTCAAGTCCAGAACTTCAGGGCGACAAATTGTATTATTGATCTTCTAAAGTTCAAAAGACTTTAAAAGAAATAACAGAAAGTAAAGATTATGAACTCGAAGAAACTGGAGAAGCACGCATACGAGTCTCGTACTCAGAATTACATGAAAGCGCTTTACGCTACCGTAAGGACCTTAGGAGCCTTCAATACTATCAACTTATTTTTCTCTTTCTCCTAAGATTTGCATCTGAGACATAAAACTCTTAGTAGTGAATATTCAAAAATTAAATGTATGACTTACTGTGTCATAATACAAAAAAACCTGACCATTTTCGAACTATGCGTAGCAAAAGGACTTTGAGTTGCTTGTTGTTTCTTTAAAGTCTAATTATCTAAATAGAATGCATTTGTGTTGAAATTTAATTTACTGTAGTTGTTTCAGGTTAGAGACTGTGGTCTATGAACTGCAAACCATTTCTCAATATTTTGCTTTTACAAACCATTATCATGAAAAATGATTCCTTCAAGCTTAAGTGCTTCATAATATGGCCTCCTAATTATTATATCGTCAACTCCGATGGGAAATACTATTAGACGAAATTTCACTTATATGCGGCAACCTTTTTCCTACTGAATCTCGTTCATTGGAGTTGTGTCATTCGCCCTTTACCTTGGGGGAAACTCCAAACATTTGCTTTACGACAATAAGCATTTTCAGTTAAGGTGTTTTATATCTTGGATTGCTAACTCGGGAAGCCTACCAATTTCAATTAGGCAGAGTCAAAAGTAAACGGGTATTAGGGATCACTTAGAATTAGCCATTTCAGAGACTACTGTCTCTATAACGTCAACTGTCAATTCATTAGGGTTCAATATCTATTATATAGATGGGTTTTATAATATGATAAACCTAACCAAAATAGAACGAAGAGGGCAACAAAAATAGGGTTCAATATCTATCATAGAGATTAAGACAATTGACTTGATTGATTCAACTCAAAATAGAATGAAAAGGGCAACCAAATCTCCTCGAGTTGATAAACAAGGTTTGTGTTGAAAAATATCGAACTAACAACCTGCTGCAATGATACTTGTTCAGTTCATCCAATATTTCAGTAGTTGGAAATTGTCCCAGGGCATCTACTAGAGTTGCAATGTCGCCATCTATGACAATGCTGAGATCCATCATCCTCTCATTTCTCTCAGACTTCTTCTGGGACTTGATGCCCTTCATCTTCTTTCAGCTGAAAAAGTTAATGATAATTCAGATGACGTTTGTAAGAAGATAGAATCTGGAATATACTCTTGATAACCTTAAATCGAAGATAACCCCCATACCAGGCCTATAAGATTTGTTTCTTCGGCAATAAGTTATTGACATTTTAGCAAATCTTTTATAAGAAAAGAGAATTTTCAATATTTACTTGATAACCTTAGAATATAGATATCCCCAAATCAATTCTTGGCTTGGAGGTAAGTGGATGAAGTCAGCAAAGATAATACTGTTGTGGATCTTCCTTTCTCATTCAGAAGAGTAACTTCAGAACGCAACTAACTTATCACTCTGCATGCATAGTGCCTACAAATTTCCACGTGAGTAGTGTAGACTTCTCAAACCATAAAATTTCCCCGAAACAAAAAACGTACCTTCTCAAGAAGATCTGCAAGGAAACTTGTTAACATGCTTTAATAAAACCAATAAGAATTAAGTGGATGTCTTCTACATAGTCAATCAATAAAAGTTGATTTGGTATGCAGCCAATCAATAAAGGTGGATTCAGTCCAATTACATGTTTTTGTGCACAAGTATGTGAATGAATGCAAGTGTGCGGTAAGAACGTGACAGTAAGTGACTCAAGATCCAAAAACCAAGTTCTGGGACACCCAAACACTTGTAATGGTCACGTGAGCGAGATAATCTATTTCTTCAGATTTGTAGAGGATCCGATACAAGAATATGGATAACCAGAATTCTTCACAGACCAGAGATATTTTTTAAGATCATATGGTTGGCTAGGTTTCTCATGATTCTATGATATACCAGTTCACAATCCAGAAGGGATCCTAGACAGTTACTTGGAAAGCATTAAAAACTAAACACTCTGTGATTCCATATATTGTATGGGAAGTTTTAAAGCCTCTCCTTGTAAGTGTTATTATAGGCGCCTCCTTCACTCACAAACTCTCCTTCAAATTTGGCTTGAAGAAGGCGCCTATAACACTTATAGGGGCGCTTTTGAAACTCAACTATTGTAACTTGGGATGTTATACCCTTGGACCAGTAGGAAGACGTGAAAGGGATGTTACACCCGACACATAATGTAACCTGTGTTAAAATTATTCAAAAAAAATATTACTCCTTCCGTCCCATTTTGTTTGGTTGTTATTCCTTTTATGGATGTCCCAAATTTTTTGTTAACTTTCCTTTTATAACATTCATTCAAATCATAAAATGATGGGAGTTCCAAAACTACCCTTTAGTTTCAATACCAATAAAAGGTTCTAATTGGTCTACACTTTTACCAATTATATATTTAAAGAAATACTCTATATTGAATGAGGGCAGTTTAGGAAATTGTATCTTTCTTGACAACAATAAATAAGGTCTTCTTATAAGTTTTTCTTTTTTTTTTAATTGGTAAGCGCGTGCTTCGAACCCTTGACCTCTAAGTTGGAAGACTTACCTCTTACAACTTGAGCCAAGGGTTGTCGGCGTCTTCTTAATAAGTTGAATTCTCCAAAACTACAAGCAAAATGGGACGAAGGGTGTATGACTTTGTTTCATGTTCATTGTGTCATATACAATTTTAAATCATGAACTAAGTATTACTGCATGGTTAATACAATTTTTTTCCTCTTTAATATATTCATTCAAAGTTTCAAAAAAAAAAACTTAAAGAAACTAAAGAATGAAAAATTTCTCAAGGAGCAACAAGAAAATTACCAGATGAGTGATCTACTTGGATATACCAACTAAATGCTAATTCGGAGCATAGTTGTAGCAATCGAAAGAGAGTATACCTAAATCTGAACACAAGTGCTTCAACTTCGAATTAACCTGATAATGCAAGCTTAGGTTCATGCATTTCTGTTCCGAAATTAATATTTGGCCGGAGGTAAGTGGATGAAGTAAGCAAAGATAATATTGTAATATGTGCATCAAGTATTTGATGACAACTGACAATGATCTTGCTTTGTCATTCAGAAGAGTAATACAACACTTCAGCACGTAACCTATCAGTGAGTCTGCAGGCCTAGTGCCTACAAATTGTTACCTAAAAGTTTCAAATTAACGACCCAAAATTGGATGCCATAGTAAAATTTAGCGAAAATCAAGTTAAACACTAACTCATTTCGATGCAAAGATAAGCAGGACCAGAATAAGAACGTACTTCTGAAGCACAAAGCTTCTCTGGAAGCCAATCTAGGTACCCTCTCTCATTTATATCAAAGACAACTTAACTAAACAAAAGGGAAAAAATTGAAATTGTTTTCGAAAGAGCACCATCAGCTGTTTCTTTCATCAAATCAAACCTAATCGTAGAAACTGCACAAGTCTTACTCACTTAACTATAGTTGTAAAACACATTAAATTTATCGCTGAATGTGTGCTGGAGGGTTGCTTGTGTTGCACAAAACAAAAAAAAAAAGCTAAAACTATCAAAATAATATAAAAATAACAGAAATGACAAAAAGAACAACTAAATATATTTAACCAGATCTTAAATTCCTATAAATTTTGAAAGGAAAAACAGGCATTAAATGTTTGAGATTGCTATTTGATATGTGAAGGCATGATTAATGAGAACATGAAAGACCAAATATCATCTCATGCGATTTGAATATTTTCCTCCGCTCAACTCTCTTATGGGCAGTGTTAGCCGTATACATGCAGTATCAATATTGGTAAGAACATGCAGACGAAAATTAAATAGAAGCAAGGACTTCATGTTATGCCATAACTACACAAAGTGAAAGATGACAGATAACAGCAACCAGACAAACTTATAATGGCGCTAGCGTGAGAAGGCCTAGCAAGTATCACAATATTGGTAAGAGCCTGCAGACCAAAATTAAATAAAAGCAAGGACTTCAAGTTATGCCATAACTACATAAAGTGAAAGATGACAGCTAACAACAACCGGACAAACTTATGATGGCGCGTAAGAAGGTCGTACAAGTATTAATGAGATTATTGAAGCCTATATGGTAAACACGCTTCAAACCTTAAACCATCTAAATCCTTATATTTAGATCTAAGAGTCTATATTTCGTTGGCCTTTTTAAGTATTTCAACTTGTATAATCTCTTGTCGGTGAAGCTATTGTTGCAAAAGTTAACATTTTCTTCTCTTGTTTCTTATTGGAAATCTTATCAGAGCACAGAAATAATCCCTGTTGTCGTATATATTTAGCAAGTTAGAGACTAAGAGAGTAACGTTTTGTCTCTTCATACAACGCGCAAAACCTTACCATCGGTTGACATATGAACAACAAAACCTGTCCTTCACGGGATGGTACCGCCTTTCGTACAGGTGCTGCACGACTATCGTCAGCTTGTGTCCTTAGATGTTTGGTCACTCCTATAACGAGTGAAACCCTCGTTTTGTGTTGCTGAGACATACACCTAATTTTCAAGCCACTGATTCGCAATCGAAGTGAGCGGAGGAGCTGAGTGACGTCCCAGCATTACTAATTGAGTGCGAGCACGTAGTTGTGTTGTCAGTAAGAAGGGAGTCGCTGCATTTCTTGTAACGTCATAGGTACAACTAGTCAGTACCCAAATAACTGATGTAAAAAAAATACACAGTGCTGGCAAATTACTTATAGTTGCCACAATACTTGCCTTATATTGGACAAGGTAACTAGAAGAGTGGAACCAACTAACCTTTTCCTTGTACCAGGCTAAACGAGGGGTTCCCCAATTTTGCGTTTCATGAATCCTCAACATACCAGTCCCTCGCAGAAGGAGGAAGTAATGTAAGAACTAAGAAGTATGTTTATTTTTTTTACTTTCATCAGTAATGCGAGAACATGATTATATTGACAGTGTTTAAAGTCTAAACTCTAAAAAGATGAAGGAAAAACATCTTTGATCTGAAGGATGTGTCAACATTTAATTGTTAAAGCAATGAAAGATATTGAGTTTGGTCTTATCCATGATATTTAGAATTCTTCATAGACAAGAAACATGTGTTCATCATGGTTGCACCAGGCTTTTCATGGATTCTTATCTCATATGCATAGAAGTTCAAAATCCAGAAGGGATCTAAGACGGTGACTTGGCAAACATTAAAACTAAGTCTTGGGGACAGTGTCTTGCCAGGGACACTCCGACGGTCAAGTCAACAAACTATAAAAGATAAATATTAATCGATTGAATGCTGAGGATGTCACCTTGTTGAATCGTCAGAGGGTGGCTAGACTCGTAGAGTGGCGGAGCTTCGACTCTACGGGATAGTTGGTCATATTGATCTCCTGGAGCAAGGCGAGAGGTCGTCTCGAGCGGAGATTCTGGATAATGGAGAAGTGGGATGTAATAGGGACTTTAGAAGGACTTCGAGGGTGATGGAGCTTGAAGATATAATATCGCCGTCTAGAGTGATCCCTAGAAGATTACCCTTCAAGTCTTCTGGAATTCGAAGGTCGATTATCGTCGTCTAGAGCACTGATCAGAAGATACTAAATGTCAGAGAGAGTGAGAAGAATGTTCTGTAGTTTTCTAGTCGGTATCTGATGTCTTTGGAGTCTGAATCTCCTTCTATTTATAGGCTGATGGACTCGTGGAGTCTATCAGGTCTGAAATACGTGGGGTTGCGGGTGACTCTGAACCCTAAGGGAGACTCATTCTAGTCGTCGATCTGTCGTCTAGAGTAATTTGACCATACGATTACGCCGCCTCGACTTTAGACTCTTCGTAGTCTGAGATCGCCTAACGGTACTTAAGGCGACGTGGGGTTTTAGAGGGACTTCGTCAAATGAATACGTGGCGAGGTCTCCGGAGTTGAGGTTGACTCGATAACCGGCAGGCTCGGTTGAGGGCGACCAAGGGGGGCTTGGAGTATTGTTACTTTTAATGGGTTATTGTTCGTCTAGATGGACGTTCACAAGGGCTTAGAGCTGTTTGGACCTTTAGTTGGCCGAATTCCACGTTGGAGAGTGTCCAACTAGTAGGCAAGTGGGTCAGGCCCAAGTGATATTTGTTCGAAGTAGGCTCGGTCTAGGCGACCTTTAGACGAAGTGGGCCCAACACGATTTTGGACCACTACACTTATCGGATACAGATATGTACCAGATCGAATATTAGTTATCCGTATCCGATAAGGAATATCCGAATCCGCATCCGATATCCAAAATTTTAGATATTTTTTCTATAAATTCGAATAGGATGCGGATCGGATGTCGAATATTTGGATATCCATTGGCAGGCGTAAATCGAATACAGTGCTTGATTTTTTCATTAGCTGAGGCCAATGAGATGCTTGTATCCGTAAGAACCTCATAACAAAGGTAAGAAACAAGCTCGCTCATGTTTTAGCGTTGACAGTCTTAAGTTAAGCCTTTGTTATTTTGGTAAGTTTATTAATTGTGTTTGTCCCTCCAAGGATCAAACCATGATAAACTCAAGCAAGTTGGGTTTTCAGCTTCTTTACAGTTTTACACCATTTTCGACTGAAGACTTGTCACACTAACTTTCTTCGAATATTAATTAATTTTTTGCTGGTCGTTTTACTCGTCTTATATACTTTATAACAAGGAATCAAACGTCGAAATGATCGAATTTTTTCGGTTTTTCAGAACATGGAAACAAAAACACGCTTACAAACTTTTCGTGTAAGATTTCAACCGAAAT
Source organism: Eschscholzia californica subsp. californica (assembly GCA_002897215.1). Lineage (NCBI taxonomy): Eukaryota > Viridiplantae > Streptophyta > Magnoliopsida > Ranunculales > Papaveraceae > Eschscholzia > Eschscholzia californica. Next base: position 472,829 of record BEHA01002508.1, on the reverse strand, counting down.
CTCACGAAATTTCGCTTTCTTCATTGTTTTCTTCATCAAATTTTCTTGAGATCTTCTTCATAGCTGCGGTTTTCAGATTTAATGGTGAGTTTAGGGTGAAGGAGAAGAAAAGAAAGAGATTAGGGTTTCGTAGAAGAAGAAGAAGAAGGTGAGAGAGGCGCGGCTGAATGAAAAAGGATTAGGGTTTGTAAATGTTATAAGGCTAAAAACACCCCTAAATGGATATATACTCCTTACAATAATCTTTTTACTTAACCCCTAAACAACTTCTTAAGTGACTATATATAGCCCCTCAACCTAACAGAATATACTAAAAACAATTAAATTTACCCCCTAACCTAACTATTTTATTGCAAATTACGCCCTAACATAAGTGTTTTACGGTTATTAGAGGTGAATAATTTAATTTAGCCCCTAAATTAACTACTTTAATGCATATTAGGCCTCTAAGGTACTAACCTTTCATACTAAAGAGACGTTAATGGCAATATTATCATTTCCATAGATTTGTAAAGTTTCCACATAGACCGAAACGTTTCCACTTTTGGACTCACCGAAGTTTCCACCGAAACCGAAGTTTCATTCGTTGGTTAAAACAGGTTTCTAGAATGTATCATCTACTGAGTGGTGACTATGTTATACTATTATATGATCTTTGGCCTATAGCTACAAGGTATGTACGTCATTATGTTTTCGAACGCATAATTAGTAATTTTACATGAAGAATGTTTTCGAAATCTATTTAGCCAATTTCTATATGTAAATTTGATGCACTTCTTATAAATTAGGGCGAAAAATTATTGTTTTTTGTAGTTTATGCATGAAGGCTCCAAATTTTAGTTCGCTTTATGCCCCCAAAGTACTAGGTCTTTGTCTTTATTTGACTTTGTGGTTGTATTTCTTTTTGTGTTTGTATATGTGTTACTGTATCTGTTTCTGTTTTTATTTGTGATTTTGTTTCTGCTTGCGGTATGGTTATTTTATGTTTGGTGTTTGTCATTGTATAAGCGTTTGTGATGTAGAGGAGTTTGTTTTGTGTTTACGTTTTGTCTGTTTGTTGTACTTGTTTGTGCGTTTTCTCTGTGTGTGTGTTATTTCCCTGCTTGTTTGTGACTCACTCACTATTATTTTCTTACTTGAAAGTGAATTCATTCACTCATACTTGCAAACACTACTGGTTCTTTTCCTAATGCTAAAATCCTATGAAGAAATTGTTTGGACTGCGTAGCTTTGAAAATATCACTTTTATTGACTGACTGGATGTCACGAGAATTTGTGGCATTTGGTGAAAAGATGATGAAGGCATTTATTTCTAAATTCGGGGTTGAACTTAATCAAGCCAGAGATGATGATGTGAATTCGGATGAATGTCACGAGAATCGAAGGATGGATTCGCCCCTCCCCCACTAAATATTTCTATTTCTATTGCATATTCTAATTTAATTATATCACTTTCTAATTATATTGAAAACAGCTAGTAAATATTACTTCAAACTTTTCAAAAAAAAAGTGTGAGAGGTCTTAATGACGTTCTCCATACGAAAAGTGTGAGAGATTTGGTGAGATTGAATAGAATTGGTTTGTGTGGACTTCTAGAAACTCATGTCCAGGAGCGTAATAAGATTCGCATTCAGCGAGAGGTCTGGTGAGATTGAATAGAATGATTAATATACATGCTGGAACGTGAGAGGTCTTAATGACGCTCTCCGTACGAAAAGTGTGAGAGATTTGGTGAGATTGAATAGAATTGGTTTGTGTGGACTTCTAGAAACTCATGTCCAGGAGCGTAATAAGATTCGCATTCAGCAAAGTCTTAACTCTAGCTGGACTTTTATTGATAATTATGTGGTTGTTCCGGGTGGAAGGATTTGGATTGGATGGGATCCGAGTAGGGTTGATTTCACCGTGTCCCATGTTGGAGGGCAAGTTATTACAGGTGGTGTTCGGTTTCCAGATGGTTCGGGTTTTCTTATGGCAGTGGTGTATGGAAGTAATAGTATTGTTCATCGCCGGGAGCTTTGGGGGGACCTTGAGTTTCTTATGATGGGTTCAGAGGCTCCGTGGCTGGTGCTAGGTGACTTTAACACCACTATGCTCGCCAATGAGAAGAGAGGCGGTAATAACTCACCATCTCAAGGCTCCAATGAGATGTTTGACTGTGTTACTGATTTGGGACTGTTTGATTGCCCGTTTACAGGTTGTTTCTATACATGGGGTAACAGGCAGATGGGAGTTGCTAATGTCAGTTCCAAGATTGATCGGGCTCTTATTAATAGTGGTTACTTGACCTGCTTTCCTCTACCTGAAGCAGATTTTCCACCGCCTGGGGATTCATATCACTCTCCTATTATTATTCCGCTTGCTGCACCCAACATACACTGGCGTACTCCGTTTCGGTTCTTCAACGCTTGGACGGAGGATCCCACGTTTCGAGCTCTTGTTGCTGATGTATGGAAGGTGTCAGTACGGGGCAATCCGATGTTCGTATGGTGACAAAACTCAAAGCTTTGAAGAAGGCTCGATTAAATGAATGGAAGAAAGATCGGTTCAATGGGGTAACGAACCAGGTAACCGTTAACCGGAATTTTTTACATTCAGTGCAGGTTCGATTGCAGGGAGATCCAGCAAATCCAGTTTTACGGAGGCAAGAGAGAGTAGCTAATGAAAACTATAGTAACGTTGTACGGGCTGAAACAGCAATGCTCCGACAACGTGCTAAAGTTGACTGGCTCACTCTCGATGACAACAATACAGCTTATTTCCACAACTCTATTAAAGAGCGGAAGTCTCTGAACGCTATCACTCGACTCACCAGAGAGGATGTTTCGGTGGCTGAGGATCCAGTGGAAATAGCTAATATGTGTGTGGATTTCTATCGGGACTTATTCGGTCGAGAGGATGAGGATAGTGAAGCATTAGATCACATGTCTAATGTGGAGTTCTCACGCCCGCTGACGGAAGCTGAAGGGGCTCTTCTCATTATGAGGGTGACCAGAGATGAAATATATGCTGCTTTGCAAACTATTGGTTCTGATCGATCGCCGAGGTCGGATGGGTTCTCTTCTCATTTTTTTAAGGCGTGTTGGGACATCGTGGGAGATGATTTTGTGGAAGCTATCCAGAGGTTCTTCAGCTTAGGAAAACTTCTCAAAGAGGTAAACTCTACTTTTGTGACTCTTATTCCTAAAATAGATAATGCTTCTTCAGTGTCAGATTTCAGACCGGTATCTTGCTGTAATATTTTGTATAAATGCATTACCAAGATTCTTACTATACGGCTGAAGGGAGTTATTTATTCGATGATTAGTCCAAACAAGTCAGCTTTTATCTCTGGACGTACTATCCAAGACAATATCATGCTGGCCCATGCGATTATCCGGAATTACCATCGACCTACTGGTCCAGCTCGGTGTACGGTTAAGATTGACCTTAAGAAGGCGTATGACACAGTTCGTTGGTCTTCACTATTCTTGGTCCTTGGTAAGTTCCATTTTCCAAGCATATTTATAGAATGGATACGGGCTTGTGTTACTACGCCCAAGTTCTCTATTCTGGTCAACGGTGAAGCCCATGGTTACTTTGATGGGAAACGGGGTTTACGGCAAGGCTGTCCGATACTCGATATTTGTTTGTTTTAATGATGGAGGTTTTCGCGGTCCTCATTAATCGAGAGGAAATAGCAGGTCGGTTTCTGCTACACCCCCAATGTCTAGTCCCGAAGGTTACTCATCTTTGTTTTGCCGATGACCTCATGGTCTTCTTTCGAGGAGACATGGGTTCGGCTCAATCTCTAAAAGGTGTGCTAACTGGTTTTTATCGAGCGATGGGGTTGCAGGCCAATGTGCTCAAGAGTACCATCTTCTTTGCTTGGTCTTTCGGCTCAAGGTCAGAGTGATATCACCACCATCGTGGAATTCGGTACTGGTTCTCTACCTATTCGATACTTGGGATTACCTCTTATATCGTCTCGTCTTACCTATAGTCATTGCATCCCGCTAATCGATAAAATCAAGAGACGAATCCAATCTTGGAAGAGTCGCTTCTTATCGTTTGCGGGGCGTGTTCTTCTCATTAAGGTGGTTTTGAACAGCATGTTACTATATTTGGCAGCGGTGTTTGTTATCCCCAAAAGGGTTATGAACGACATCAACTCCATCTTTAGTAAGTTCCTCTGGTCAGGTGCTGATATGGGGTGTAAGAGAGCTCCTGTTGGCTAGGAAAGCCTTTGTTACCCAACTGGTGAAGGGGGCCTCGGACTTCGTAATGTCGAGGTGTTGTTTGAGGCGTCTAACCTTCGCCATATATGGGATCTAGTTAGTGGTAAGACGACTTTGTGGGCTGATTGGGTGAGACTTAATCTCATCAAAGATCAACACTTCTGGACTTTATCGGCTTCGAGTAGAAGTTCTTGGTGTTGGCGTCGGATTCTAGCCAGCAGACTGATAGCTCATCGACTCATTTGCACTTCTTTGGGGGATGGTCATGATACCAAATTCTGGACTGATTTATGGCATCCTCGTGGTCTTCTATTTGATGCTTTTGAGGAGACACATAGATATGATTCTCACCTTCATTTAGATGCCCGGGTTTCTCAGTTTATCGGGCAGTCAGACTGGGCTTTCCCTACGCACGTGGCAGCTATGTTAGGGACTATTGAGGTCGAGGTTAGAGAGGTGGTGGTAGATAGTACTCTAAGAGATGAGGTGATCTGGACGCCTAGCCAGAATGGAGAGTTTACTCTCATAGAGACGTATGAAGCTATTCGACCTAGAGGAAATCGATTGAGCTGGACTTCATTAGTATGGTCACCGGGTGGTATACCCAAACATTGCTTCATCACGTGGCTTGCCTTCCGACAACGCCTCAAAACCAGATCGCTTCTGGCTAGTTGGGGTATGGCTATAGACACTACTTGTATATACTGTGGGGGAGATGAAGAAACGGTTTTCCACCTATTCTTTGGGTGTTCAGTCACAAAGAGTATATGGGAATCGTTATTACTCAAGATGGGATTCCAGAGAGATGTTGCAGATTGGGAAGGGGAGCTACAGTGGTGTATCAATCACTTTGGTGGACTTTCTATCGCTGCCCGAGTGGGTCGTTTGCTTCTAAATGCCTATGTTTATCATATTTGGAAGGAACAAAATAATAGGGTATTTAGAAGTAATGTCATGTCACCGGGGTTGATTATTCACACTATTTGTGATGAAGTGAGGATCAAGCTGAATACAGTTACCAAACGGTTTGAAGATACGGAGGAGAATCGGAGAACCATCGATCGCTGGAATCTTACTATCTCTCTCCAAAAGCCGATTTACACTTCATGCAAATGGACTCGGCCGACGACAGGGAGATATATGATTAATACGGATGGTGCATTGAACGAGGTGGATGCGGGGTATGGAGCTATTATTCGAGATTCGGAGGGGACTGTTGTGAGAGCAGCCACAGGTCAGGTTGATGGACAGACTATTTTCATACATGAGCTACAAGGTGTTGAGTTGGGTTTGGAGTTAGCACTTAGTGCCGGATTGCAGGAAGTTGAACTCGGTCTTGACTCGATGAATATCAAGTTACTTCTTGCAAAACCACATCAGAAATTACCATGGAGGGCGAGGCGTTTGTGGAAGAGAGTTCAGAGGCTTCGAAGTCAATTTCGGAGTTTTCGAGTTTTTCATGTCTATAAAGAAGCCAATCAGGCTGCAGATTTCTTGTCGAAGATGAAGCTCGGACCGGGGGTGACTCACTTGAATATTAGTCAACTTCCGGCGGAATTAGTCAATATCGTTAATGCGGACTCTAGAGGGACAGTGAGAATGAGGAAAGGGTGGGGCTAATGAAATGATGTAATTTTGATTTCTTTGCTGTTTTTTTGATTTTCTATTTCATTGTACTCAGTTCGAGCTTCTCCCGCTTATCATTATAAAGAAAAAACTTTTCAAAAAAAATAAACAGCTAGTAATAAGGCACACCAATACACAATTATTGATAAATCAGTAGCCTAATTTTAGAGTACAATTCCTTAAACGAGGCCAAAGAACACGTAGTCGAGTTACTAAACTACAATCACTTCTACAGCTCGTGCAAGTTTCTTCTCTTGTTGGACTTTGAATTACATCTGCCACAAATCATATATTTGATTAGGCAGAGATCTCATCTTTCCTCTGTTTCTTAATTTCTTTTCATCCATGCTCATTGGTTAGTCTTACATCCTCCTCGGGTAAGAAGCAGGAGTGAAATGGAAGAACTTTGGTATGTGTGAACAGGTACCAGTTTCTCATCTTGTTTGAGTCAACATATTAAGTAAAAAATTTGATCACAATTGTTTCGTTACTATTGCACGGGCTCGATTTTTGTCGATCTCCTATGGGTAAGCTTTAACAGAAAATTCTTGAGTTTGAACCCTAAAGGACTTGATTCGACAATGCCGATATTACCCAACTTGTTACAGTATACATGACGAATTTGTCTTTTTTGAGTTTTACGCTAATCATAGGTTTGCGCTTTTATCAAGGTTCATGTTCGCTTATTTTCTCTGAATACGCAATTTGTTTTAATGTACATGATGATTTTGCTCTTCTCCGTTTTTAGGCATTACTAGCAATGGATTTTGGGAATGTGCTGTTAGTTTATTTAACCAAAAAAATGTTTTCTGTTAGCTATCTTCCTTTTTACGTGATTATAACTTATGTGCAGATAAGGTTCTGAAGTTGATAACATTTATTTTCAGACAGACAACTCCATTTGAAGCCAAATGTTTATGATAAAGTTGGTTACTGTTACTTTGGTTCTAAAAGTTGTTGGATCGGTTTTACAAAATGGAAAATCTACTTGTTCAAGTTACTGGAAATTGCCAGGTGCTGTTAGTATATTGCCTAGTGACATCAGGATATAATTTTATATGTTTTTAGTTTTAAAGTGTCGTGTCCAGGTGATCTAAATCGGTAAATTGTTGATGGTCTTATCTTGATGGTAGGATGTGTGGAATTCCAAGTCCAACGAATAAATAAAAGCTTTTCGGTGCTGGCTTAATGAGCCAGAAAGTTTCGAACTGAACTGATTTCCTTCATTATGTTTACGCAAGTATTTGGAGTCTTATTGCAGATTCATTAGTTATAAATCCATGGTGCTTAAGTTCTCTACCTTTTGATTTTTGAAAACTGCTTGGTAGATTTTTCTTTTTAACTTTGATTTGTATTACAGACTTGAGAGTATTAGCTTTGGCAATGGTATCTGATCTCATTTTAGCTGTGTCTGTATGTTGCACCTTACCTGAATAATCTAGTGTTTTTTGTGTAACGTAAGCTCTAACGCTTTAAGTTGTTGGCTTGTTGCTCGTGTACTCTTATTTCACTGGGTCCAACTACATTACGTATTTGAGTTTATTTATGATAGTGGTGGGGTTGTTAATGGAATCTATTCCATCCTTGGGGTCTTCCTCATAAGCTAAGGTATCCTTGTTGCATTTTTTTTTCTTACTTTTGACCAAAAAAGTAAATCTATAAGTGAATAGAGTTTATATTCATCGCATTGTAGATTTTCCTATTGTTTTCTTAAATTTGTAGAGTACTCTGTTTAGGCAGGATTTCATCTCAAGGCAATTATTTAGTTAATGGAGCTTTCTCATATCCTTGTAAGTTTTTATTCGTCTTTGCTAACAATGGAATACACAATAGTAAGATTTTCAAATTTTCATTAGGGATTGTGGTTTGACTGGAACTGCCGTTTCATAGCACATATTGTGTTCTAATGCTGATTTATTTAAAAAATGGTGTTTTCCTTTTGTGCAAATCAATTTACCTCTTCCAGTTTTTTTCCTTCCAGGCGATGTCTTGTATTGTAGATAGGTAATCTGTTTCCTAGGGATATTTGTTATTGAAAAAGAAACTAAAGGAAGACTTTCTCTTACCTTACTGACCATTCGCCTTACAGCACTTTCGGAAGTTACAACCACTGCGATGGCATCAATAAAAGAAGACTTTTTTTAGGACATAGACACATAGACATAGGGACCATTCCTGTATCCTCTAGGGACCTTCAAACATAGGTAAAAAACAAGCTCCTGTTTTGGCTTTTAAAGTCTTAAGTTAAGGCCAAGCATCAAACCATGATAAATCCATACAAGTTTGGGTTTTCAGCTTCTTTGCAGTTTCACTATTATCGACTCACTGTTTCAGACTCACTTGTGATGGAATACTTTGAATTTTAATCCTTATATTTTACATTTTTCAAGGTTTAACTTTCAATATTCACATTAGTGAATTCACTTCCAGATGTTCCTCCTGCAGACTTCCAGATGCTTGTACAAAGCTAAGGGCACACGCACTTCTTCCTCTATTGAACTTCTATTTGAAGGTGAAATAATCCTATCATACTATTTCGCAAACTAACAATTTGTCTCTCAGTCATAACAAAAGTGAGACCTTACTGCAGGGGTCTCTCACCGATCCCGAAGTAATCAAATACTAGTTTCAGGACCGGACTGCAGGGGTCTCTCACCGATTCCGAAGCAATTTGCGACTCAAATGCAGCAGGAGATTGAGTCCATGGCTCAACAGGTAAAAATGCTTAAGTCATAATAGGTCTCCACCCTCAAGTATACGGGCGTCAAGTAATAACCCGGTAAGACCGGGATCGATCCACGAAGATAGGAAGGTAATACGAATATCGAGAAAGTCTAACCCACCGGTTTAAGTGTCAGTCACTAACTCAGACTAAAAACGAAAAGATAATAAGTTGGGTTTTTGGATTGATTTCAAATAAATAAACAAATAAGACTAACTAAACTAAAGGTGAGAGATTCGGGAAGAGTCGAGCAAGAATCGAATGAGAGGGATACTTCGATCCACAAAATCGATAGTGACTAGTACTAATGATCTATAAGCATGAAAAGTTAGTTAACTTCACCCATTTACTTGGATTGGTCAACGAACTCTTTGTTTAACTTAGATTCCAGTCCATGAACGGTCTAAAAACCTGAAAGATTTTATCATTAAAAGCAATAAAACTCTTTTGTCACATCAAAACATGTTTCACGAGTATCCGACTACAAAAGCTAGCTAGACATGGCAATACAAATAATAAACGGGAAGAAAACAAAGAAAGACACGAGTTAAGGTGAGAATCTCCCTATTCCAATGAGGCGCGAGACTAAGATCGACGGGAAATATAAGTGTTCAAGTGTTGTCGATCTCCCTGTAACAGAATGCAGAGGTCCCCTTAACAGTGTATAATAGGTGTCCTGTCAGCAGAACTTGACCTCCCCTTATCAGTCAGTATCATCTTCTTCCTCATAACAAATCCACCATGAAAGCTGAAACCAAGCTTTCTCTCTCTAAGAGTTTCACACCAAATCACAAGCAAAAAGCAAGAGCATCAAGGGAAAATGTTATCTAATAAAACCATTAAGAACTCCGGCACAAATGATGGCCGGAATCACCTAGAGAATCCGGCTAAAACTCAAGAAGATTCGGCCAAAGCAAGAGATGAGGTCTGGTCGGCTTCCTGTTGCGTCCCGAGCTGCTCCTCAGAGATCACGAACCGTCCCTTGCTTGACCGGAGCTGATGAGGTTCGTCCGTTCCCGTCAATCCCGAGTTATCCCATGTAAATCCGGTGACTTCCTGTTATGCTGCTGCTCGAGTTCTTCAAATCCCGAGCTGCCTGTTTTCCTATGGAGAAGATGAAGTCTGACTTCTCTTTTTGTTCAAGCCCCCTCTCTTTTCTAAAGGCAGCCCTAAAGGCTAAAACCCTTTAAACAAAGTGAGTGCCTATAAATTTACTTCACTTGTTGAATTGTTGGGCTTTTGGGCTTTTGGGCTATTGGGCTTTTCTTCTCATTAGGAATCAAGGAGTGCCTTTAACTTGTCTCTACTTCCTCTAATTTCCAGAAAGACGAAAATGACGCGCGACTTCTTTCTTCTATAACTTTCCCATCCGAACTCCGATTCGACTTCCGCTTTCACCGTCCGATTCACCATTGACTCCACTTTCCATTTAACCTCTAATTTTCCCAAAATGACCAAAATACCCCTGGTGCTCTTTCCTTCAGGTCTCTTCCACATGAGATGAAAATGTGATAAATTCTCCGTTTTATTCTGAAGAAAGCATCAAACTCCAAATAAGGCACCTACCAAGAAAAACAAATAAATAATTAGAAATAAAACACGAAAAGAACTAACTCATCGAAGTTAAGTGATCCAAATGTGGCATTTTAACGCCACATCATTTGGGGAACTAAAAGAGGATTTTTTGGTTCTTCGACACTGGATCTCCTTAAGAGGACAAACACACTGTTGAACTGGTAGCTTTTGATCGAGACTGCCCAATTGATGAAACAAGAGCTAGCAAGAACCATGTTGCCTTCCTGTTGAAGTATTGCTAATTCATCCCCTTCCGCCTTTTTTTTTTGAATTGTTTAGCGTGTGCCTCGAACCTTTGACCTCTAAGATGGAAGATTATACCTCTTACGACTCCAACCAAGGGTTGTTGACCCTTCTGCCTTCATCAATGAACTTCTTGAAAGTACGACTCTCAGTTTGTAAGTAGTGCTGATGAGTGAATCGTTTCTTTTTTCAAAAACATAAGATATGCTTTATGTTCAAACTGTAATTTTAGTCATGCAGTAAAAATCCATGATCAATGACATCCATATTTTTTATGTATGGCAGGATAATGCAGGTCTGTAGGCTTAAAGAGAGTGGAAAATGGGAATCCTTGAGTCCTGGACAGTGGACAAAGAGGAGCAAGCGAAAAGGTATGACATATATTGCAATTATATATCTCAACTATAAGGGCCTTTTAAATGTGTGGTTCTTGTTGTGCAATTAGGATGAATACCAAACTTAATGCAGTGGCCACCCTTCTTGCTTGCTAACAAGGATGATTCCCCAACTTTCATTTCGTTTATTCTAATATTCTAGTAAAACCATGATAATTGATTTGTCTTTTAGAAACTCTATAACAAAAGTAGTCATATTAATGGAAGTGTATATTTGTTGTAATTGAATGCTCGGAGTTCTGCAAACATTTCTCGGTGTCTTTCTTGTTGACGAAACTAAGAAGATGACATCTTTTCTTTTCTCTGTTAGTGATCATATATATATTTTGTAAAAGTGCATTGATAGTGAGGTCTTGCAGGCAGAAAGGGCATACCACAAACTTCCAATAACCGTAAAGGGCATGCCACTTTTTTTTCTCACAGTGGTGTTGTTATACTTCATTCTGAATTCACTAGCTGCTTATAATGTTCACATTTTTTCATTCATACCATAAGGTCTCTTTTATGGTTATCAGATATATATTTTGGTTAGGTTTTTTTCATCATAGTTAATCTCTTTCTATCAACCTTATGCATGTTATGAGCTGATACAAGTTTAGACTTTAGAAGGTAAAATGGAAAAAGAAGGAAACCTCAGCTATGGTTTTGGGGTTTTCTTAATTATGACTAGCAAGTGTCCAGTGCTACCAGTGCAAAAGGGGTATGTTTCGAGTTGCAGGATGATTTTTGTATGGATCTGACTTATTTTTGTAATTGATATATGCATATCTTTGCAATCTCACAAATGAAAGTTTTCTCAATCTTATAAACACGATATCTGCATTTATTTTGAAAATTGAGAAAACTAACTTGATAAGGTGAGATATAAAATTCAATTCTAGGTAATAGGCATGGAAACTCATTGATAGATTACGTGTTATACTAGTTTTCTGAATGGGAAAGGAAGAATAGCAACTTGTGTAGTTTATCGATTCATATGTTGTAGTATTATTATTAATGACTTTATCCACTTACCTCCAAATCAGCATTTTTTTGCTTATCAGTTGATTTCGAAGTTGCAGCTCTCAATGGCCTCATACTTCGGCATAACCATTAGGATTTGTATCAAAGGAGTTTGTATATTTATTGTTAGATACGTCATGTTCCATTCTTTAGAACTTTCGAGTTTTAACCATGCAGTTAAGGTTTTGTTCATGACAAAAAACACTTCATTTTTCTCTATGATGTGTCACTAGACCTTCTTTCATAGTATTTACTTAGTTCTTGATGCTATCATTACAACGATAGCAGTATAGTATTGATTTTTATATTTTTTTTTATTTATTATGAGTCTTGATGATGAACTAAGCACTAATTTGGTTTTCAGATGTTTCATTCTATCTATTGACAGATTAATTCCAAGATCCGCTTACGAGTTATGAGAGCTCTGCCAGAGTTTTCAGAGATTTCCGTTTTTAACAATAGATGACATTATTTCGTTGCAGCTTACTGAGATTTGATTTAAGCATGCCGATCGGCTTCTCCGTCATGCTTAATCACTAACACTTGAAAAGCCCCCCATGCGGTTGCTAGAAGTTCATTAAGTTTGAGACAATGCAATTGCATCACTGGTTCTCACGTTTTAAAAATGACCAAACACTTTCTGCTAGACTTGATTGTTTTATGGATATGCTTTTTGTTAGAGTTGTATTTCATTCATTAGTTACTTTGAGCACTAACCATGCAGTAAAAAAACACATCCATTTTTCTGTATATGACAGGATAATGTCGATTTTTAGGATTCAATCTGGTGATGTGCTGGAAATCGAGTGCTTCTGCTAAAGATCTAGACAAAGGAGAGCAAGAGAGTAGGTATTACTTATACCATTGGCTTATAAGGTTTCACTTAGTTTCTGGAAGAAGACTACAATTTAAATGTGTGGGTCTTGTTGCTCAATTATATTTAAATTGACTTTCCAAGTGTATGCAACCTGTTAGATTAAAAGCCACCGTCCGACTCCTGTATTTTGGAACCATTTACCCGTTTAAGTGTTCGTTTCATGTTTGGCATTTGACTTTTTATAAGTGTTTGTGTTTGAGTTCGATGTTTGCAACGTGTTTTCTTGTATTTGTTCTTGTACTCCTTGTTTGTGTATTTTCTCGCAAACACGACCTATTGAAGTATTTGGATGTCTCCTGCACTTGCTTTTCTTATGACGGCATTCATTCACATACTCGTTCATGCAAACGCATTGTAAAGTCTGTTTCAGTTCTTGATGGGAAAATCGTGAAAGGATATATATTGGACTAAATAGCTTTGAGATCCACTTCTTATGGTTGACCCTATATCTTTGAGAATTACCTCTAACGATAGACAACATTGCTTTGACATCCGCATTTTTACACATCTGACTGACCTTGCAGCTCTTGCTGAGAACGCATGCTTCCATTTCATGGGCTTCCGTTTCATGGAAATTTGTTGGTTTGGTTGCACTGCCCATACTATTTGATGTCTTTTACAGAAATAATACGTTTCTTCGTAAAGCATCTAGAAAGGTTCTTCAATACAAGTAAATCGGACTTTGAACGTGCAAGCTCCAAAGACACATTCATTCAAACCATGTTCTTGTGCTTGATTTTTCTTATATGTTTTAGCAATCCGTTTGGCTAGCATGAGTTATTTATTTCATTTCTTTACGTGATAAGATTGCAAATTCTGCTATGATATATGTCAGATTAGTAATCAAGGTTCGCTCTCTTGGTTGCGGTTGGATCCTGACATATACTTGACAACATTTGGATGTTGAACTAAACTATTCCTGGTATATCTAAACTAATATATATTGTTTTTCTATGTTTCCACTTGTAAATGTTGTTTCGGCATCTGGAAACCGTCCAATTTTGGTATTTTGTACTCCCTCAGTCCCAAAAAGAATGACCTATTTTGAAAACATAAGTTTTTAAGGGAACATCATTAATTGGAGTTTGACTTTAAAAAATAACATGGTTTTTCCAATTGTAACCTCATTAACTTTTGTAATTTACAATGAAAAAGTTGAATTTGCTTTTAAATAAAGTTGTCATTAAATTTATAGTAATGGGTATTGTTGGAAAGAGTGAAAAGTTCATTTCTTTATTTTTAGAAACGGGACACTAAAATGGGACAACTCAAAATAGAAATTAGGTCATTGAATATGGGACGGAGGGAGTACAATTTTTCATTGTTAGTTGTTAAATGCATTTCATGTATTGACGAACATATATTTTTCTTCTATAGTTGTATTGTTGAGGTCTAAAAGCATGAAAATCGCAACGCGTGACCTTGTCAAGTCGTACAGTGGAAAACACTGTATCAACTTTTGCAGTCTTTGGTACTAGGCATACGTAGTCGTTGTAGGCTACGTGCTGAAGTACTATACTACTCTTTTGAATGATAGATTGACAAGTTCTATTTTTATTTTTGTCTTCTCGATCGATATACTTTAGTGTTATCATTAATGACTTCGTCACTTTACCTCCAGCAAAGATTTTTTTGGAAGAGAAATGCATAAAAGTCAGCTACCCTTATCGAGTGAGTTCGAAGTTGAAGCTCTTATTGCTCTGATGCTTGATTCTGTTGCATTTAGGACTTGTACGAAGTGAGTTTGTATGGTCCAGATTTATTTATTTTTCAGTACGCTGTTTTCATTTATTAGAACTACAAACTTTACTAGAAAACTTTTGTTCATGATAAAAAACACATACATGATAATGTAATTTTGTAGGTTACTAAAAGTGATGTGCTAGAAATCGAGTGCTTTGTCATAGACTTGAAAAAAGGGTAGCAAAAGGATAGCTATGATTTATGCCGCTGGCATATAGAAGTTAGTAATTTAAATGTGTGGATCTTGTTTCTCAGTGTGGATTAAATTGGTTGTTCAAATGTATGCCTCCTAAAAGATTGTAAAACACCAATCAACCAGTCTTTCTGAACCATTAGTGGTTCTTATCCCTTTTGGAGATTGTGAACTCACATACCCTCGTTGATGAACTTAACAAATATTTCGAAGGGATTTCATGTTAAAAGAGTTTTATAAACTCGATATATATAATTTATTTCGATGTCATTTTATACTTTCAATTGTAAGTTGTGTTTGAGCACCTTGATAACTTTAAATTTGATCATTTTATATGGATAGCACAGGTGGAAGTTGATTGATTGCAAGGACTTCTTGGTGTGGCTTTGCCAAGTAAAGGGCATACCATCCAGTTTGAGAAATAGTAAAAGGTATAATATCTTTATAGACCATTGCATTGTCGTTATACTTGCTTCCAAATCAACTAGCAGCTAAAATTTTTACATTTCAAAGTATAGGGAAACAAAAAGAACAGGTTGATTGAAAATATGACTGACGTATGATAAGGATCCTTTTAATGACATTGGTACTTATATTTTCATCATTTTAGTTCATCTGTTTCTATCAACCTTGTGTTGATATGCATGTCATTAGCTGATATAAGTTTAGACTTTAGTAGGTTAAATGAAAAAAAAAACTTCGATTGTGGTTATGGGATTTGCTGAAATATGACTAGCAAGAACTCATTCCTCCCAATTTAGAGGTGGTATGGATGCCTTTCATTTGTAACTTCGAGCTTCAGAATGATCATGGTATGGATGCCTTATTCTTGGAACTCTAATATAATTTATATATCTTGGGAACATTAGAAATGTAAATCTTCATGTTTCTTGAAGAATTAATTCTCCATATGTATTGAAGTATTATACTACTCTTCCTTTAGAACGGAAGTATTATACCACTGTGTGGGTTTTTCCAACATAATTCACGTGACTCTTTATTGTATTAAAGTATTATGTTATGCCGTTAGAACTGAAGAAACACTTTGTGACAAAGTTATTTCGGAAAAGCTTTCTGTTAGAACTAAAAATCTTTAAAGATGTTGATGAAAAACAAAAAATAGAAAGATTTAGGTTGTTACCTTCAACTAAGATGCAACTTTTGATCGTAAATAAGAGTACGAATTGAAGAAATAGAAATGGAAATGGAGATTGCGGTTGGTGTATCTGATTGGAATGAGATCTAAAGCTTGATCAATACGAGATTTGGATATAGTCGCGGTTTTTAGGAAGAGAAAAAAACGGATTTCCGTTTTTGAAGAAGATTGAAGATAATGGTTTCGGTTATTAAGATCGTGATTGGAGAGAGAAAGTGGGAGATAAAATGGAAGCTGGAAATTGATAGAAAATGAGTGTTTGATTGTATATAAGGTTAGATTAGGTATTATGAAATTATAAGAATTCTAGGGATTTGTGTTTTCTCTCAAGATGGATACAAATAGACTAGATATCCATTGTTTATAATATTTTGGTTTATAAAACTATTTTAAGTTTGGAGTGGATTAAATGTGGGTTAAGGGTAGATTTTTAGGCCATAGCCCAAAAATTATAATTAGAATATGGGTTAATTCCATTTTGGCCCCCTAAAGATGACCAACTGACCAAAATGCCCCCCTAAAGGTGACCAACTTTCAATTTGGCTCCCTTTTCTATTTTTCCGTCTTTTACTCCGTTAGATGTTAGTGAGCTGTCAATTTCTTGTCCGATTTTCCCCTGCCTGTATTTATCCATATATTTAATGACACACATAAAATCTTTAGGATTAATCCCAATTTGACCCCCTAAAGATGACTAGCTTCTAATTAGGTCCCCTTTTTTATTTTTCCGTCCATTCCTCCATGAAATGTCAATAATGCATCATGGTTTTACCGAATTTTTTGAAGTTGGGGGGTGCTTAGGGGAGCATTTAATGCTAGATGTGGCCATTTACTTTTCATTTATTTCTTTTTTCCAAACTCCACAGAACACTCTTTCTTTCTGTTTCTACTCATGTCCAAAGAGTACTACTTTCTATTAGTCCACCATTAGCTCCAACAGAGAGGTTTATATGGAATCAAAATCATGATACGTCAAACAAATTACAAATCTCAAATAGTAGCCCAAGAAAGAGAGAAATTTTTGTTTGAGAAAATGAATATTGTCATGAACGACTAAGAGGGTTATTGTCCATTAATAAGGATCATATGGGCATTGTTAATGGGTTTTGTGAAGAAGGAGATAAGTCTTATTGTTGGACTAGGATTAATTATAACAAAGTTGATATGAAAGAAGAAAGAAACAGTGAACATATGAAGAAGATGGGTGACCTTTATGTTTGAGGTCTTCTCGGATTACAGTTTAAGATGCAGTACCAGGGGCGAACTCTAATGAACTTAGGTCCGTTTGCTACGTGTGGAAATATTTGATGTGAAAACCATATTTTTCCGATGGGAAAGAAACCCCACATTTTCTTACAGAAATTCAATTTTTGTGTTGATACGGCATGGAAAAATATCTCAGCTCTTTTTCCTACGTTTTTTTCCCACGAGAAATGGATTTTCGCATCATTTTAGACTAACCACACAGCGAAAAATTGATTTTTCGGCGAAAACAAGTTTCTCATCCATGTCTTCCCACGTATCAAATAGACCCTTAATGTCCAAACTGACGTCATTTTAGGGATATAATTTAATTTTTCAAAGAAACCTTTCCAAATATAAAGTCCTTCAACGAAAAGTCACTTAAAACTACCTAAAAGTCACTAGAAAGACTTTATAGAACTGTTGGCACTTGGCAAAGGCCCAACTCAACCGTAGCAAAAAACCCAAGTCTACACCTAAAAGCACTGTATAAAAGTGCCACAAATGCAAGACTGCACCTAAAGTGATTTGTAAAATGCATAATAGGTTACCAACACAAGCACATTTAATAGCATCGCTATAGTGTATCTGAAGCCTTCCTACAAGAGCACCATGTCAGTAGTGCACCAAAAGCATATTGTGAGTTCTCCACAAACAACTGCTTAACCAATATGAGCAATTGACAACAATAGATGTTCTTCCAAACAGGCAAAAGGAAAGGAATTTACTAGATATTATACTAATAGAACAGCAGGTTGATTCATAAGCTAATCAATAGGTTTTTAATAACTGCATGGGTTTCACCCTTTTATAGTCATTGAGAACTATTTACTAACTATTAGCTAATCTATCATGTCACAAGACTCCAGCTTGGTATTATGATCCCAAATTTTTCGCTTAGCAACAGAAATGAAATTCAACATACAGTGTCAGTGACTGTTCAGTTCGACATAGACAGTGATTTCAGCTGAAATTTCTCGGTCGAAATGAACATAATGGGTTTCGACCAAGATTTTCGTGATACCCGTGCCATTACACTGTAGACATGCAACCTGTGTGTTAATGTGACGATGTTCATTTCATAGAGATATGTGTGAACTCATAAAGACACGAAAAAAGAAAAAACTGGAGGTAATGAGAAAAAACTGCAAATATTATACTATTGTTGTAGCAAACATGCCAAAACGTTACCTGCACACTTGAACATCATCAAGAATTCAAGATGAAGCCTCTTTTCTAGTCTTACTCTCTTCTTCTCTGTTTTGTTGGTTTTAAAATATGCTATGTTTGCTAACCATAGCCTAAATAACAGAACAGGTTGATAACGAGAGTTCATCAATAAACTAAACAACTAGGCGTCTATGGTTTCCGCCTCTTAAGAGTTCATCAACTTAGCGTTTTTCGTCTATGGTCCTTCATTCAAACATCCAATTACATATATATGTGAAGTAGGATACTATATAATGTGAGATGTAATATAAGCAGGTGACCCACCTAGCCCTGCCATGGTTTTTTCGTCTCTGACTACCATGTGGGGGTTTCAACTTAAGGTCCTCAACAATCATCTTCAATACCCTGCCATGCCAAGACAAGCATCTATGTTTTGATTGTAAAATGTGCGATTTACTCTTGAAACTTACTAAATAGCTCTATTATTTCACGAAGATTCCATATACCAAATTGAAAAACAATTCGATTTCAGTAACTACATCTCCACGGCAAAAATCAAGAAGAGAACCTCAAAATTGCTAGTTCAGTCTGCTAAATCTTTCAAGTGCAAACTGCAAACCCAATTGCCTGTATCTTATTAAGAGGTTAGCTCATGAACTGCTATTTGCCGATCAGGTCTCATGCCGACATTTCTAATGAATAATTGCTGACTCAAACTTTGACTTTCAATGGTCATGCAAAGTAAAATTGTAAAAAGCATGTGATTTATATATCTACAATTCAATCTTATAAATTATGTGGTTTGTTTATTCTTCTTTTATGAGTAGTCGACTTTTCTAGTTTCCGAACTTTTGACACAAACCTCTTTACTACATGAGGTTGAGCAACTACCCCTACCTTTTTACTACATGAGGTTGAGCAGCTACCACTAGCATATATATCGCCTTTATAAGGACTAAAGGAAAACTAAAGAACCACTCATGGTTCACAAAGTACTCCGACAGTTTATGAGTGATGGATAACCAACATCCCAAGCGTACATACCCTTAAGGACCTTAACTTCATGGACCTGCTCTCGTAGAGACAACAAACACTACTAATATTATTTAACAAGTCTTTCGAGCAATACCAAATATGCCGAAAACTCACCTGCTTGTTTGACCATCAATATTAAGCCTTCCCCTTTCTAGCCTTCATCTCTTCTTCCCTCTTAAATCTCAATAACCAATTCTACCATGCAAATATCACAAGCATCTGAGTTTCAATTGTGATATGTTAATATTAGCCTCGATTGACTGCTAATAGCAATGGATCCGCTCAATTGGGTTTATTAGGGGCTACACATCTAACTACAAGTTGGTTGGAAACCATTAAGGCAGACTTGAACATGTTCTTAAAAATAAATAAGAAAAATGGATTTTGCCAAAATTAAGATAACAGTACTTAAGGAAGAAGGAAACCAACTTTCTCAACCAACGTACTCATTCATAGATAGAAGAGTACTTAATTCCTCAGTAAGACCCTCTCCATTGATTTATACCGTAAACCTTCAATTTCAGTAATATGAATTTCACGACTCTAGTTCATGTGCTCCGGAAAGCAATCGTACTATCATTGACTCCGAAGTGCAGGTTTGCACATCCTTCCTCCATGCAACATGCACTGGCTATTGATAATATTTAGTAAGAGATCTCAAGAGATGGAAAAGATCTCCAAAGATTACCTGCCTAAAGAGTTCCTACTGCAGCAATATAGGATCGCGTGAACGACTGAATGAATCCTATTATCCCATCGACAGATAAGATTTTGTAATAGGAAATAATATTTTTCCCTTTAATCTCCCATATTCCCCACACAATTGTAAGTGGGGTAACATTCCATTTCACTCAACTTCGCTTCGTAAGTTTGACGCCCTGTCATTGTTGGAAGCAATTTCTACTGTATCAACTATACACTAATGTGTTACGAAGATTCTAATAAAGGAACACCCGACTTGTTGCTAGGAGTAATTTATCAAGTCATTCACCTTTCCTCCTCGCATTTACATATGAAACATCTCCATTCTGGGCTTCCCCTCCTGAAAAGCATATTTGAGGTTGGGAGTTACCCTGAAAAGGCTGCCCCAATTGTGAAGCCCATTCTTGTCGGAGCCACTTCTGTTGGGACCATTTTTCATGTTTTCTGATTTTATCATAGCCAACTATATTCAAATTTTCGGCTCCTCCCGAAGTGTTTATCAACTCCATTATATCGCCACTTCCCAACCATTAGCGCTTTTCCTTAGATGAACTCTTTGAGTTTCATAACTTATCTATTATGTCATATGAATTTTCAGCTACACAAATCATAAAACAAATTGATTCTTGTAGTTGCACACCTGCAGCCTTAGCAAATCTCCTAAACCTTACCAGTACAAAGTGCAAACTGAATGACTTGTTACCATTTAGCCATTAACTTATTAATAACTGCCAATGACTATCAGACTTATAATTACAATTCTTAATTACAAACAATATAATAGCAGTATCTTATCTTATAGCCCGAGGAGGCGGATCACCTTTTGAATTAGATATACGAACAGTATAGTGAGTGAGTCCTCCCCACTCATTGAACTGGAGAAGCTAGCTGGATTCTATATAATAAAAGTGATATCATGCAGAAAACATTCAAGAACCAAAATATTCAGCTACTGCACTCTCATACGGACTTTCTTTACAATTCTAATTTCCGAACTGGCTTTGAGGCAAAATAATCTCCAGTTTTAGTTTCCGAACTTATGATGCAAACCTTATACAGAAGGATTGGTACTAATTTCGGATGACGAATGACCAAGTACCAACATCCTCAAGCATACATATTTCTATTTCTATAAAATAAATGGACATAAAAAATCTCATGAATAGAAAACAAAGAACCTGAATGAAGACTTCTTTGCTCTTATCGAGATTCTTCCGTACTAATTAAGCATCCTTCGATATACTTCTTTTCTAATGAATTTGTCAACATAGCTTCACCTGAAGAGATATATTGAGGACATCAAGCCTCCAGAAGCCAAGAGGTCCTAGATCAATATCGCCCGAAAATTTGTTCCAAACTACAACTATTTTTTTCCTCTTATATGGACCCCCAAATAAAAAATATATGGCGATGACCATTCTTCATCCTCCAAGATATTACTCTTTTGTCATTTCTACTGCCATTTTGCAAATGGATATGGCACTAACAACATGAGGCAACATAATCTAGCTAAGATGCATCTCAATCTGTTGAGCTAAGAGTCAAGCAACTATAGGTTCTTCGGCAAGCCGAGATGCTTTTGTAAAATAAAGAAATTGTACACAAATTCCCAGTCAAGTCGCCTAACTCTTTTTGAGTGCAAAATGAATTGCATAGTCCTGTTTAAGTGGTAGTCCAATGAATAATTTCTATTAGACTATCAGATCTCTAGTCACAAGTTCTAATTAATAGTTCTGAACATGTTCCTGGAAAGACGACTTAAAGCAGCCGAACTCAACAAGTTCTAATCAATACTACAACTTAGGTAACCTTTAGTAGGCAGCCGAGCTTATGGGGACTACAACTCACTATAGACCCGAAAAAATGGATTAAAGCAGATTTAACATGTTCCTATTAGATAGTCAAAAACTGATATTAAAAGAAAGAAAGCAAATAACAAAATGTAGTTAGTCAAAAACTGATATTAAAAGTATAATTTGGAAAGAAGAAGAAACAAATGTTATCAACGGAAGGTCTATTCAATATTAGATAAAAGATGACTAAAATTCTCCAATTAATTTGTAAAGCAAACCCCTTGAATTTCATCAAAAAAAAAATTTATTCTTAAATTTTTTAAAAAAGTTGATGATTTCCAATCAAAAGTGAAGGTTTGTACATAAAATCCTAAAGAAAATCAAGCAAGCCATAAAATTTCTTCGACATTGAAAGACAGACACAATACCAAAATATAACAGAAGAGACCTTAACCGATGAGCTTGTGCTTGTTTGGAAGGATCAATTGCAGATGATTGAAAATTTATTGTTCACAATGAACTTAATTACGAAGACCCCAATGTAAAGAAGGAGATACAACAATGCAACATAGAGTTACTTTACTCTTCATTCTATGAATCGGACTTACTAGTTGAAGAAATGATTTACACCAAATAGAAAATCAATGCATATACTATTTTGTGACGAAAGGACGTTTTGCAACCCCTTGTTATTAAATGTCTGACGGATCCCGTAAATTTCTTAAAATAGAAAATCCACTGCCAATCTATTTTGTGAGAAGTGATGTATTATCATGGATAAGAACCACCAAGCATATGATTAAACTAGTACTGAGAGAAACGAGCAACAAATATTATATTAATGAGATTATGGAACTAGGAAGAAAACTCAGAGAGATAGAAAACATGCCCAAAGATTACCTGCACACTTGAACATCGATTTGAAGCCTTTCAAACCTTCCTCTCTTCTTCCCTCTCAAGCCAATCAATAACCATAAAAGTAGACAAATATCTTATTGTAATATGAAGTCCTTCAAGAAACATCCAAAACTACCTAAGTATATCACTGCAATTCCCGGGAAGAATCACCTAGAGGTTAACTAGAAATTGCTCCCCAAACGCTAGCTTTACGGAAGTGTTGCCCAGAAAGCAGACTCAAAAGCGTCACCAATCACCATAAGTACACCAAAAAGTCTTGCTGGTGCACCAAAGGCGACAGTGCCCCAAAAGCTCTACATAAAGTGCGAAAAAGTCAGAATGCACCTGAGGCATCTTTGGAAGTTCACAACAGAGACCCAAGTAGGAGAGCTTCTCTCCTCCTTGCTTTCATGATGCGCAGACATACAAGCTGCAAAGTGACCTCGATGTATCTGATCCCCAAGACGGACTAACTGACACTGAGAGAAAAGTGAAACAAAACTAGCTTTATATTATAGGGGACATCCAGGATACTTCTCAACTCATATCGGAGCAAGGTAATTCTTGTCCTACTGAGAATCATACCACACCGAATTGTCACTTCGTCCCACCACATCCGTCTTTGGGAGTAGGGACGATATAGTCACAGATTTTCTATTCTGAGTGAGTGAAATATTAATACTAGTTCGAGAGGGCTCGGTAGTCTTGAGAATGGTCTGGGTAGGGGGTTTTCTTCATGAATAAAGAAGATGGGTAAAAGTATCCCCAGAATAACGTTTCAAAAGTGCACCTAAAAGTATCGCCCTAATATAATCTAAAAGTGTATCCAAAGGCATCAAAGAAATTGCTTCAAAGTGTTGTATTGATAGTGCACCAAAAGCGTGTCGGGAGTTCTCTGCAAGCTCCTGATTAAACAATTTTACGAAATTAACCATTGGTAGCAAAGATGAAGAGAGGAAGTGACAGATATCCTTTATTCCTTTGTAACTAGGAAAGGAACTTATAGAGAGCAAAAATGCCCGAAGCTTTCACACTTGAACATCAACATGAAGCAGCTATCCGGCGTAACTCTTATCTTTTCCTTTTTCATGACTAAAATTCACAATCCCAAAAACAGGTAGTGGCTTCTCGTAGCTTAAACATTATGCTTATTTGCCTAAACGCTAAAACCAGTTGACTGGACATGATCTATAGAGTCGTAAATAATAAAACAGAGTTGATTCATAAGCTAACAAATTAGTCCTTCATAACTAAATGTTTTCACCTCTTTCTTATCATCTTCAAGATACTTCTTCCACGCAACTACCAAAAGAACAAGAGATCTCATTGTATAAATTGAGCATATTACTAACTATTAACTAATCTATTATTTGGTAAGATTTCCAGCATGGTATTATGATCCCAATTTTTTTGCTTTTGGTGGTCAACACAAATAAAATTCGAAATACAATGCCTTTTTTTTTATTATTTCAGTGCCAATGACCGTTCAGTTCGACATGTTTCAGCTGAAATTTAAGTACCTATGCAAAATGTATATATTTCATGGGTAACCACTATTTATACTGATTAACAGATTTTCGTGACCGCAACGTTTATAATAAAGGCACCATAGGAAAATGGTGATACCTATGGCACTACATTGTTGACAGGAAGGCGGGGGAAGTGACAATGTTCATTTTACAGAGATTTATGTTGAGACTCATATTTGTTGATGTAGACAAAGAAAAAGAAACTAGTAGTTATTAGTGATGAGAATAAAGTAGCTGATATTATACTAGTGATACTATTTTAACAAGAGAACTACAGGTATAGCACACTGTTTTATAGCCTTCATCTTTTCTTCATTGTTTTGTTGGCTTAAGACGAAGTTCCCTAACTGTCGCCTAAATAACAGAACAACGACTAGAGTTCTTTCATAAACTAAACCAGTCTATGTTTTTCGCCTTCCTAATTTAACACATTTTCGAATGGTGATACTAAGTTTAGGAATTGGCTAACCTATTTTTGGTGTCGCCTCAAGGCCCTCAACAATCATCCAACATCCTGTCACGCAAAGACAAGCACCTGTCTTTTATTGTCAAGTGCAAACTGAAGTGCATATTCCTCTTTATGCGGTTAAGGGATGAAGCCTTTTATACTCCATCACATTCTCTAACATAAGATAGAATGGCTCTTTTAAAAATCAATGAACTGAATTCCCAGCTTCAGGAATAACTTGAGTTGCTGACTTTCAGAAGGCACGACTCCTGGATGAGCTATGTGTCTTTGGTGTCTTTGTTATAGAAGACACATTTGGCGGTAATATCGTGTTATTATTCTAAAGGGACGACTATAGATAATTAAACTATGTCTTTCATGGTAAGAAATATATAATGCCAAGTTCTTCCAGTATAAGGAGCCAAGTCTTGTAATGCAAAATAGAAACGTACTTTACCAGAAAGAGTTGGCTATAATTGACCTATACAGTTTTAGTATACAGCAATACCCATTTGGGTTTGTTTTTTCTTCTATTTGGATCATACTGGCTTGTCAGTTAAATAGTTTCTTGGTTCTACTTTCCGAACTTATGATGCAAGCCTATGATTATACGAGGGTTGACCAACTACCCCTGGCTTATATAGCCTTAACATTGATACGGAGAGAACGCCTGCAATCTCTTTCCATAAATTTTTTGGCGAACTTAGGTACCATAAGATAGAAATCCAAAGAACAGCCCATGGTTCACTAAATACTGACAATATCTAATGATTGATGGATAACCAACATCTCAGGTGTATGTATCCTAAAACTCAGGAACGTGCTCCCCTTGTGACAACAAACACTATCAATATTATTTAACTAGATACTAGTGTATTATTTGACTAGGACAAAACTCGAGAAATACCAAATATGTCAAAAACTTACCTGTACATTGGAACACCAATATTAAGCCTCAACCTTCTAGCCGTCCTCTATTCCTCCCTCTTTGATCTCAATAATCAATCCTGCCATGTAAATACCACAAAAGCGGGTTTTCGTTGTGATATGTTAATGTTAGATGAACTCTTTAATTTTCTTAAAGAGTAACTAGTAAGTTAGGTCATTAAGAAAATCCAACAATGAGAACTGAAAGTCAAAACAAATCTCAGTAGTTACATCTTTGCAACGAAGATCAAAAAAAAATTGTACAAAACGTGCCCCCTCAATTCTTTCGTTCAAGCAGTTAACCATGAATAACTGCAAGTAGACTATTAGGCCTCTAGTAAAAAAAGATTCAGAAATAGCGCTGGCTACCAAATTAAGTGAACTTTTAACGGCCTAGCTATGGGCGCTACACAGGGAACTACAAGTCAATTTGAAACCATTGAAGCAGACTTATCAGCCACACAGCGAACTACAAGTCAATTTGAAACCATTAAAGCAGACTTATCAGCCAAAGTACTCATCATCTATAAAAGACCATCAAAGACTTATGGTACCAACAGCTTTGTACCATGTGCACTTTCTAAGAGACAAATGGTCAGCAGCCCCAAAAAGACTACGACATAGTTTTGGGACACAACAAAGATAACGACGAGCATTCAAGAATGTTGAAAATTAGAGTTACTCAAGCATCTTCCCAAACAATTCGGGAATCTTCTTCTACAAAAGTAAATGAAATTATGGAAGTTGAAATCCTGCGTTCCAAAATTCAACAAGAAATAAGGTGGTGAATTCAAGAAAGGAACTTCTTACGTATTCAAGAATCTGTTTTTTGGTTATCTCTTGCCATCAAAACAGGATTTAACTTGATCACCACTACGAGTAACCCATTTACATTCGAAGGTTCGATTTAATTTGAAGAACAATAAATGACAAAGCAGTTAGATGTGAAATCTTTTGTAGTCATGTACATTCTCTACTATAGAGAGACTAGCTCTTTGAAAACAATAAACTGCACTGCCAACCTTGGGATAAAATAGTTTAGCAGCTCCTTCCGCTCATGTGAATGCAAATACCTGGATAAGTTTCAACCCCTAATGGTTGTGGTAAATAGATACCTTAAGCGATAAGCTTGTGTTTGTTTAAGGGATCACCCGCAAATTATTGAAGCATATCATTCACAGTAAAAATATTTAGGACTGTCACTATATAAGGAGCCAAGTATTGTGATGCAAACACATGGACACTCTTAAACCATTAGAGATACTATATTTGAGCTGTTCACTAAACCTCCTAAAGGAGGGCCAAGAGTAGACATCTTTAAGGCTTGCAATTAATATCCCTTGAATATTGATGGAACAATGTGGTATACCACATTAAAGTTCCATTTCTTAGGCATCACAATCGACAAATGTAAAATCCTTCCCTTGAATATTGATGGAATAATGTGGTATACCACATTGAAGTTCCATTTCTTAGGCATCACAACCGACAAACGTAAAATCCTTCCCGAAAATATTGATGGAACAATGTGGTTCCATTTCTTAGGCATCACAACCGACAAATGTAAAATCCTTCCCGGAAATATTGATGGAATAATGTGGTATACCACATTGAAGTTCCATTTCTTAGGCATCACAACCGACAAACGTAAAATCCTTCCCGGAAATATTGATGGAATACCGTGGTATACCACATTGAAGTTCCATTTCTTAGGCATCACAACCGACAAAAGTAAAATCCTTCCCGAAAATATTGATGGAACAATGTGGTATACCACATTGAAGTTCCGTTTCTTAGGCATCACAATCGACAAACATAAAATCCTTCCCGAAAATATTGATGGAACAATGTGGTATACACATTAAAGTTCCATTTCTCAGGCATCACAGCCGACAAATGTATAATCCTTACTGAAATATTGATGGAACAATGTGATATACCACATTAAAGTTCCATTATATAGCCACCACAACCGATAAATATGTAATCCTTCCCGAAAATTTTAATGGAACAATGTGGTATACCACATTACAGTTCCATTTCTTAGGGATCATAACAACAAAAGTATAATCCTTCCCGCAATGTTGATGGAACAATGTGGTACACCACATTAAAATTTGAAATCTTATGCATCATAAACGCAAATGTATAATTCTTCATCGAATATTGATGAAACACTATACTATATACCACATTAAAGTTTCTTTCTTAAGCATCACTACCGAAAAATGTTCAATCCTTTTCACTATTATGAAGCAGGTGCAATAGTGAAAAATGAGAAAAATATCAATTACTGGATTCAATAAATGTACTCTCCTAGACATCAGTACCTAGGATTGTAGAATCGTTCCCTCAGTTATTGGTGGACAAATAAAATATATGTACTTGTACAAGGTAATATCGAAAACTTCTATAATAAAGTGATATAACAAGTAGGTGATATGCCAATAACGCAACATGTCTTCAAGTGATGATAGCCACGCTTAATTAGTCGAAAAGAAGGAGGCATCAACAGCTTTGTGTACAAAAGTGATAATCGAGACTATCAAGAAAATCAATTCGAAAATCTTGTTCTTCCAAGTAAAAGAAAGAATGATACTTAATGTTTAGGTTTTTATGCGATTTATTAAAACGCAAAGAAAAAACCTGAGATTCAAGAGTTGAACAGGTTTTTCCAAAAATGAGTAGGCTAAGATTCGTGAAATAACCGAAAGAGAAACAAAGTGATTGATTCAAGAAAAGCCCTTTTCAGTTCTCATGTATTCAAGAATCTTTTTTGACGAAAGAAATGTGTCAGGTTATGATTCGTGAAATAAACAGAAGAGAAACAAAGTGACTGATTCAAGAAAAGAACTTTTCAGACATCTTACTTTGCCCTAATTTGATAAACCAACCATGTCTACGAAGAAGTTAAATATCAGAACATACCATTATTTGATCATAACAGCATCGAAATTTACTTGACGATTGTGGCGATTAAAGAGAAACAAACTCTCGCTCAACTTCTCGTATCGTTCTCCTTCAGTTTTCTATTACTTCCAGCGATAAAAGTCCTCTTTCAAAACATTTAGATTATAATGATCTTGATCTACTTTTGATATAATCAAGCCTATCTTATTACTAGATCAAACCCTAACGGAGCAGTTGATGTTCTATCGAAACAGAAACCTTTTGTAGTCCATCTGACTTTCTTCAAATTATCGGACCGTTGTAACAAATTGAAGCTTGATTAGTTTATTTTGTAAGCGAATTTCTTGGAAGGTTGCACGTAGAAATCGGAACAAAGAGATGTGTGCTTTCTTTTTGTTCTTCTGCGTGTCCGAAAAGTTTTAGAAACGCCTCTTTTAAATGTTGAAGGAAATTTGTAACGCAAAAGTGAGACTTCAATACTAATAGAGCGTGTCTTTATCCGTAACAAAAAAAATAGAGCGTGTCTTTAATGCTAGGGGTGTGGTTCTTTTTTTTGTTTTTTTGTTTTTTGTTGAAAGATTAGGGGTGTGATTGATATCTCCAATTTAGATGGAAATAAAACAATTTACATAGAAATAGGAATTATGTGTCTCGCCTAGGACTGGGAAAACGGCACGGATGCCCGTGGCCCACACGTACCCGCCTGAGTACAAGTGGTTATATGGGCGCCCGCTACCCGACTTGGGTAAATCCGGCCCGAAATATCGGGCATACATAGACGGGAGACAGGAGACGTGTAGGGTCTTTCACCCGGCACCCGGCCCGATAAGCCCGCACATTACCCGTCCATCAGAAATTGCCCGATGGCCATTGGATTACATTAAGGTTTAGAACCTCCTATAAGTACAAACTATCTTTCATTCTACCCTCCACTTCCATCTATTTTCTTCCAAAACTGAGTGAGAGGGATATGGGAGAGGATGGATGAAGAGGAATAGAGATTATATCACAGTGGATGAGAAAGAAAGTAGATCACTAGAAGTAACAACCAAGGAGGATGGATATGCAGCTCTCTCTCTCTCTCTCTCTCATCTTTATTCTTGTTTCTTAACCATTTTTGTTGGATTAATCTCTTATATTTCTACTTCAACAAAAAAAAATCTCATATGTTTCTTCGTTATCATCTCTTCTCGGTTAGATCAACATGAAAAAAGGAGTTGATGCATGACAGCTTCCGTTATTTGTGATTATTCTGTGATGTTGGCCTAGCGTTCCTGCTTCCAGCTCTGCTTCCTGCCCTGCTTCTCTTTATTCTAGCTCCTCGCTCCTGCTCTGGGCTCCTTGCTCATGTTCGTCTATTCCCGAGGGGGAAAAACCTGCAAAGGGTTCGGAAACCGCTCCGACGCTCATGCCTTTGCAGCAAAAGAATTAATATTGATTGATCCTTTTGGGGGGGGGGGGGCGAGTTATGATAACTCTGACTTTCTTGTGATTTTTTTAGGGTAAAGAGACTGTGTCCTGTGAAGGACGATGTGGGGGGGGGCCTTTTATAGGCGATATTAGGCCGACTGTGATTAGTGGCGGTGGTGTGGCGGTTGCCGTCAAACCGAAGGAGAAGTTTCCTCTCTTGAGTATCTAGGGTTTCTCTTAGAGTCTATCTCGGATCTTTGATAACTGGAACTTCCTAAGTTCAAAGATTCTTCGTAGATATCTTGCCGAT
Source organism: Eschscholzia californica subsp. californica (assembly GCA_002897215.1). Taxonomy (NCBI): domain Eukaryota; kingdom Viridiplantae; phylum Streptophyta; class Magnoliopsida; order Ranunculales; family Papaveraceae; genus Eschscholzia; species Eschscholzia californica. Next base: position 442,707 of record BEHA01002508.1, on the reverse strand, counting down.
GTAATAGATGATGGGCCTAGAAAGTTTCCTAAATAGGTCACCACCCGCAAGTATACGGGCGTCAAGTGATAATTCCGGGAAGACCGGTTCGTTCCTCAGAGACTAAGTCAATCTATTCTAAATCCTATGACTAATAAGGTTTTCTTTGAAATTGATTTTTGAGATGAGATGATAAAAATAATAAACTTGCTTAAAACAACGAAAATATAATTTGTGACAAGCTTATGAAGAGAAAACCTAGGGTTACGGAATCCACCTTAGCATGCTTGTAAACTAACCTACTTAACCTCAACTCAATCTTTTTATAACTCAAAGAATGGTAACTTTTCTACCATACCTCGGGAAGTGATATATTTTCAGAACAAACCTATACAAACTTTTAATTTCAAATCAATCGTTCAAATAATACTCAAACTATTAGCTATCAAATCTTAAGCATGAGATATTAAAGACGCTTAGTCTAAATATGAAACATCAAAATATAAGTATAACTAATGAAAGAGATATCACGAAACAAGTGAGAAGAAATTAATTTTACAATGTCAAAGCAAATCAAAGAAGTTTATGTTGAGGTGATGGTCATTTACTTAAGCAAAACTACGGCTTCATCCTAACCCTAGATTAAAAATTTAGCTACACATGTTTGAACTAATATCAAGATTCAAAGTTAAATGAAAGTAATCACGCATGATTTGGAAAATTGAAAATTTCACTGGAAATTACTTCCTTCTCGGCAGCCAAACGCTCCCTGCAGAAAAATAATTTTCCAGTAGCGTGGGAAAATTATTTTCCAGAAAGACTCTCGAGCCAAACACGGTCTTCTTCTCCGAGAGAATTCTTTTCTCTTTCTACTGTTTCTTTATTTTCTTATTTCAATTCAGAGCTTAAACCACCAAATAATTTGAAGAAGATGATTATAGAGATAGTTATAAATTGAAGGACAATCCTCTCTAACTATATAAATCTCTCTACAATTTATGATCTCTCTCACAAAGATTCAAAAGATTGAAGAACAAGAAAAATATGAGTCCTCTGTTTCTCTACTAATCTCTTTTTTTCCACTCTACAATTGTCTCTCACTTTCTCTTTTGTATCCTACTTCCTCTCACTAGAAAAAGATAACAGAAGAAGAAAAATTGAAAAGAAGATTGATTCGCCAAAATGGTGCCCCCATCCGAGATCTGAGTTTGTTGCACAGGAAAATATTTCAAAGCGTCACATGGGATCAAATCTCGTGACAGGAAGATTCGGTAAATAGCGACCACACGAACACGGTACAACTCTCGGCTACCGAAGTGACACGTACTCCTCTGTTCACTTGACAATATTGAACGTGGTCAACAATATTGAACACGAACTTTGACTTGCTCTATCTTTCGCGTCCGGACTCCGATTCCACTTCCGCTTTCGCCGATGGATTCGTATTGGACTCTACTTTCACATGGGTACTAATATTGACCAGAATACCCTTGTCATTAAAATGACCAAAAGGCCCCTCAAGTATGTCCTTATCGTGTTTTCACATCGAACTCCGTAAATGAGACCTGAGAAAGAAAATCAAACAAATCATCAGAGTAACCGCTCGAACTGGACTAACTAGCCCGAGTTAAGAGATTCAAATGAGACATTTTCATGTCTCATCAAACATCCCCAAACTTAGATTTTGCTAGTCCTCGAGCAAAACAGAAAAATAAAACCAGGCCCAGTTCACCCACTTTCGTAGGGAATCACGATTGCACTTAACACGTGCAACAAGCCGTTAAACCACTAGGTTACCGTAGAGGACAAGTTTTGTCTCGTGAGGGTTTGCAGCAAATATACCCACAAAATTCAAAAATTTCGAATATCCAGAAGGGTCTAAATATGACGTGGACTAAAAATGTTTATCCGGTAAGTTTTTGAAAGTTAATAGAAATGAAATCCAAGTCAGTTAGACCATACAAACGCTAAAAATCTTTTCACTAGTAATCAAGACTCGAAGTGCACTTGACCAGCCAATATGAGCATCATTTCAGTTCCGAACAGACAAGACCTCGATTACTTTCTCGATACATTTCGCCTCGACTATTGCCTCACGGTCATACACTCAAAAAATTTAAGTCATTAGAAATGGTTCGCTCAATGTGCGAGTATGAGTATGAAGGAAAACTCAACACATGAAAAAGACGGACTAAAATTTTTGTGAATGACTGATCTCATCGGAAGGAAACAACCACTAATACGGAATGGGGAAGCTTACCAACTCTTCTCACCTGATCTACTTTTTAACAATGCTTCCTAAAGGTCCATAGACACTAGTGATGATGTGACTAGAACCCCTGAGAACTCGACGTCTTCAAATCTTCAAGAACTACTTCAAGGGATAAACACTTAAACTAAACAAACACACTTTTTTTCTTTGATTTTTCTATTTCTTTTCTTCTTCTTTTTTTTCAATACGCTTATAGTAATAAAACTCAAAATACACAACATACTTTCTTAACACTTTCCTTTGGTATAATTTTCTCCACTTTGCTTCATGCCTTATTCTCAGGGTTCTAAATGATGGATGAGATCTATTTTCCTCTAGTTGACATTGCTTTCAAGTTTCTCAGACTACAAGAGAAGGGTTTACTTCCTGATGACATCCCTAGTGGTTGTAAAATTTGAACTCAAGAGATCAACTGAGCTCTAATGAATATTGCGAGGTTGAGTAGCTCTTCATTCTACTCGGAGTTATCACAGAAGAGATCACTCAAAACAAAAGGAAAGGCTCAGAATCTCACATAGGTTAAGTCTCCACTAATAATCGATTAAGTTCTCTCAGAAAAGTCTACTCTTCACCTATCTAACACTCACATGGCTAGTGCACAGACAACTTCAAGACTCGAAATTCATGGAAAAACCTCTAGCAAACGGATAGCTCGATCAACTAGACTTTATAACTATTAACAAGCAAAAACAACTAGACTCACATTTTCAATCCAAATTTTTTAAAATTTTAAACCCTTTTGAATTTTTGAAATAAGGGTTTAGCAAAAAAATTCAATCCCCTATCCCCAAACTTAAACCGAACATTGTCCTCAATGTTCTGAAGACTATGCAAAAAAAATAACAGGGTGAAGGGAAAGATATTACCTGATTCGGAAGTCATAAGCGTGGGTTGCCTCCCAGAAAGCGCTAAGTTTAACGTCTTCAGCCAGACGATACAGATGATTCAACAAATCTTAAGTCAACTCCATAAACCAATAGGCGAAACATCTGAGGATCTACCCAAGACACGAAGTGATTAGTGAATGGTACTCTCACACATGTATAAATGTGTTGCAGTGCATGTGAGACTATCGTGATCAGATAAGAATCCCCAAACTTAGACGACAAAAAGGTCGCTAAGTTTGGCAATGGACTAGAAGAACTATAGTCCTGATAGAAAGGATCTATGTAGTACGGAGAACCTAAGTGGTAGATAAACTTCCAAACATGACCCCGAGAGACAAGATGTAAGGTGATCTAGAGGACTATCAAAGACACCTGGATTTAGACTAGAAGTTTCTAAAACATGTAAGTTGGGTTCTTCTACAGGAATAACACGGCCATCCGACTCTAAGTCCTCAAAAGTCGGTTTAGATAAACCTTCTATACTCTCTTTTATCCCGATGTAAGCAGGGTCCTTAAAGGCATCTAGATCTTCACCTAAGTCAAGTGAGCTAATGGTCTCATTCAACAAGTCAAGTAGCCACGACTCATCATCTTTGGTTGTGGAATGACTCTCAAGTTTATCCACATGAAAATGGGATTCAGGTGTCGACGTCGAAGATAACACAACCTCGACTTTTTGCTCATCCAAAAGGGGGCACAAAAGTCTCTTCAGAATTAACAATGGGCTCATACGATGGTAGTGGTGTCTCTTGGGTTGGCAAAGTACTCGACTCAGACACCAATAATGAGGTAGACTCCAATATGTTATCTAACTCATTAATAATAGCCTCCTCATATAAGCTCAAAAGGGCTAATAAAGTTTCTAAGGGATCTCTCGACTGAGTCGTTGGTAATCCATCTTGAACTAATAACTCTATCAAGTTCCACCCACTAAACTCATCTATGTCATCCGGATGGAGTCCCTCATTAAAAATATTCATCTCCACCGTCATATTTCCAAATGACAATCTTAAAAGACCACTTCTACAGTATATGACAGCATTTGATGTAGCTAAAAATGGTCGACCTAAAATGACAGGGATTTGACTCTGGGTGTCATGAATAGGTTCAGTATCTAAGATGATGAAATCTACAGGAAAGATAAACTCACCAACTTTTATCAGAACATCCTCTACTATGTCACGTGGTCGCCTGACAGACCGATCTGCCAACTGAAGAACTACAGAAGTAGGTTTTATTTCTCCTAAACCTAATTGTAAGTACACAGAGTAAGGAAGAAGGTTGACACTAGCACCTAGATCTAACAAAGCTCGCTCGATCTTATGGTCCCCTTATAGTGCAAGGTAATGTAGGACTTCCTGGATCTTTGTACTTAGGTGGCAAGTTTTGCTGGATAATAGAACTCACCTGTTGAGTCAAGAAGACCTTCTTATGCACATTCATCTTACGCTTTCTAGTACATAGGTCCTTAAGGAACTTAGCGTAAGCTGGGATCTGTTTAATTGCATCTAGTAATGGAATATTAATGTTGACTTGTTTAAATATTTCCATTATCTCCTCGAACTGAGACTTCTTCTTTGGCTCTACGAGACGTTGAGGATACGGGGCTCTAAGAATGTAAGGCTCAGGCACTACAGGTGGTTCCTCAGACTTAGGAGCCTTCTCAGGCTCTTTACTAGGGACAATAGTTGGTAAGGTGGGTTGTCTAGAGTTTAGTTCACTATCTTCGGGAACTCCTACCTTATTGTCTATTACCCTACCACTTCTAAGGGTGGTTACTGCATTGGCCTGGTGCATCGACTGTTTACCCTTCGGGTTTGGTTCTGGTTGACTAGGAAACATACCCTGTTCACTCTGCCTAAGGGCTTCTCTAAGTTGACCTACCTCGATTCTTAAACTAGTTACAGCCTGGTTGGTCTATTGTACAGTCTGGTTGGTATGTTGTATAGCCTGGGTGGTCTGTTGTGCAAACTCTATCTGGGTTTTAGCTAGTTTCTTCATGGTTTCCTCTAAAGACTCATTGTTTTGAGAAGGATATTGGGTACTAGATTGACCCTGATTTTGAGCATAAGGATTCCTAAGAGTATTAAACCCAGGGGGGGTGCATTGAACTACTAACCTTAACTTGATTTTGACCCTTCGACCAAGAAAAATTGGGGTGATTTCTCCAACCCGGATTATAAGTGATCGAATAAGGATCATATTTCTGACGGTTATCTTGCCTAGAGTTTAGATAAAGAGCATTAGCATGCTTTTTTTTCGTCAGAAACAAAGAATAGGGTACACTTATTCCCTGTATGAGATGGGTCTCCACAGACGGAGCACGAATAAGAGATGGATTCATTTCCAACACTCATGACCTGAGTGGGATCCTCCCTGACTGCTTTAGGCTGACCAAGCTCTGAGGCTTCTATCCTTCTCGTCATGGCGGTGAGTTTAAGTTCAGACTCATCAACTCTGTAGATGCCGCCTTTATTCGGAGTAGGGTTTGCCCTAGTAGGAGGTCCTCTAGAAGTTTCCCATTGGTGGGATTTCTCAGCTAGATCTTCTAGAAACGTCATGCAATCATCAACGGATTTATGAGTAAACCCGCCACCACAGAATGACTCTACCATGGATGTTGTGGGATAGTCTAGTCCATCATAAAGAATCTGGACTAGTTTGCTTTTTTCATAACCATGGTGTGGACACTGCAGTTCTAGTTTTTTAAATCTCTCAAGATATTTATAAAGAGACTCTCCTTCTTGTTGCACAAAATTATTAAGACTTTGCCTTAAAGAGGTGGTTTTGTGCTTGGGAAAGAATTTCATAAGGAATAAACTGGTTAATTCTTCCCATGTAGTAATGGAATGAGGTTGTAAGGCATACAACCAAGATTTTGCTTTCTCTCTCAAAGAGAAAGGGAACAGCCTAAGCCTCACTATTTCATCAGACATATTGGGGAATCTTATAGTCCCACAAATTTCTTCAAAATCCCTAACATGGTGGTAGGGATTCTCGTTCTCAACCCCACGAAAGAGTGGGAGCATTTGGATAATGCTCGGTTTTAACTCGAAGTGAGCCATGGAGTGGGGTAACTGTATGCATGATGGTTGACATATTCTAGTAGGGTTCATGTAATCCCTGAGTGTCATAGGTGGATTTCCATTCCTGGCTTGGTTTAGATTTTCACCCATAGTGTCACTCAAAGAGAGATTGACTAGAAGATTACTTAGATGAGTTTCTCTACTAATGAAACGACCTCTCTTATCACGATATCTATCGGGCATAAACTATAGCCCAATGACCAAGGATATTCTCAAAAAAACTTTTTTTTTTTAATCGAAAACCGAGGAATCACTACGAAGACCCTAGAGCAAACACAATCAGTCTGACTCCACCAAGCAACCAAAACAAAATCTAGACGACAAACAAGTTGGTCAGATTCACCCTAAAAATCTAGACAGCTCCTACTTCGTTACAAAGCTTGAACAATAATTGTTATGAGGGTTACTCCGTCAAAGTAATACGGTCAAACAATTCTTGGTGACAGCTAACGATGAACGTTGTGATAGCCGTCCAACCTTCGGTAACGTTTCCTCTTCTCGAGGTGACCTTTTAAAGAATTGCGTGACACTTTCCTTTGAGGAATGCCCAAATAAAAATCAAGTCCCTGAATTGTTTCAAAGATCCTATGAGCTCGAAACCTTAGGGCTAATGTCTAAATCAGATTTTTATTTTTTAGGTGAGGTTTAGGATCGTGAATGTTGTTACCTATTTGGGCAAGAAAACGGTGATGAAATCCGTCTCCTATCTTTTAATTGGGTTATTGCCCTTACTAGAATGCTTATACTAAACAATTCGATCAAAGCAATTAGGCACACAAAACACACAATTACCCACTGACAGGGGCTTCGTGGGTGATTAAAGAAATTACCTCCCGTTCAAGACGGACGATGACCCTTGCAGACGACCCGGGCCACTCTCCAGTGAGTGTTCGAACCCGAGGCTTCATTTTGGTTTTCGGTTACAATTTATAAAGCCCTCCAATTTAGGGTCAAAACTTTAAAACCAAAATAAAACTAGAAAGTCTAAAAGTCTCTCTCTCACCAAAAATAAAAAATACTAAAAATAAAACTGTAAATTCTTCTTCTTGAGCTCCTCTCCTTGTTGCTCATTTTCTTTTGCTCCTTAGTGTTCTACACACCAAAAATGGAAAAGCAAGTCAAAGTGTCCAAAAATAAAAACTTACCAAAAATGAAACTTTCCACATATAGAAATAAGATAAGACAAATTCAAACTTAGTCCCCGGCAGCGGCGCCAAAAACTTGATGGGGCTAGAAAGTTTCCTAAATAGGTCACCACCCGCAAGTATACGGGCGTCAAGTGATAATTCCGGTAAGACCGGTTCGTTCCTCAGAGACTAAGTCAATCTATTCTAAATCCTATGACTAATAAGGTTTTCTCTGAAATTGATTTTTGAGATGAGATGATAAAAATAATAAACTTGCTTAAAACAACGAAAATATAATTTGTGACAAGCTTTTGAAGAGAAAACCTAGGGTTACGGAATCCACCTTAGCATGCTTGTAAACTAACCTACTCAACCACAACTCAATCTTTTTATAACTCAAAGAATGGTAACTTTTCTACCATACCTCGGGAAGTGATATATTTTCAGAACAAACCTATACAAACTTTTAATTTCAAATCAATCGTTCAAATAATACTCAAACTATTAGCTATCAAATCTTAAGCATAAGACATTAAAGACGCTTAGTCTAAATATGAAACATCAAAATATAAGTATAACTAATGAAAGAGATATCACGAAACAAGTGAGAAGAAATTAATTTTACAATGTCAAAGCAAATCAAAGAAGTTTATGGTGAGGTGATGGTCATTTACTTAAGCAAAACTAGGGCTTCATCCTAACCCTAGATTAAAAATTTAGCTACACATGTTTGCACTAATATCAAGATTCAAAGTTAAATGAAAGTAATCACACTTGATTTGGAAAATTGAAAATTTCACTGGAAATTACTTCCTTCTCGGCAGCCAAACGCTCCCTGCAGAAAAATAATTTTCCTGTAGCGTGGGAAAATTATTTTCCAGAAAGACTCTCGAGCCAAACACGGTCTTCTTCTCCGAGAGAATTCTTTTCTCTTTCTACTGTTTCTTTATTTTCTTATTTCAATTCAGAGCTTAAACCACCAAATAATTTGAAGAAAATGATTATAGAGTTAGTTATAAATTGAAGGACAATCCTTTCTAACTATATAAATCTCTCTACAATTTCTGATCTCTCTCACGAAGATTCAAAAGATTGAAGAACAAGAAAAATATGAGTCCTCTATTTCTCTACTAATCTCTTTTTTTTTCCACTCTACAATTGTCTCTCACTTTCTCTTTTGTATCCTACTTCCTCTCACTAGAAAAAGATAACAGAAGAAGAAAAATTGAAAAGAAAACTGATTCGCCAAAATGGTGCCCCCAGTCGAGATCTGAGTTTGTTGCACATGAAAATATTTCAGAGCGTCACATGGGATCAAATCTCGTGACAGGAAGATTCGATAAATAGCGACCACACGAACACGGTACAACTCTCGGCTACCGGAGTGACACGTACTCCTCTGTTCACTTGACAATATTGAACGTGGTCAACAATATTGAACGTGGTCAACAATATTGAACATGAACTTTGACTTGCTCTATCTTTCGCGTTCGGACTCCGATTCCACTTCCGCTTTCGCCGATGGATTCGTATTGGACTCTACTTTCACATGGGGTACTAATATTGACCAGAATACCCTTGTCATTAAAATGACCAAAATGACCCTCAAGTATGTCTTTATCACGATGTTTTCGCATCGAACTCCGTAAATGAGACCTGAGAAAGAAAATCAAACAAATCATCAGCCGCTCGAACTGGACTAACTAGCCCGAGTTAAGAGATTCAAATGAGACATTTTCATGTCTCATCAATAGACTCTAAAGGAGAAGTTTCCTCCTTTAGATGCGTGAACCCCAAATTGGCTTAAACACTTCGAGATGTGTAGCCAACTGAGATCTTTCTGAAAGTTTCGGGATTAAGTCGTTAGGTCGCTTGGCGCTGCTGCCTCCCCAGTTCTGGGCGTAAGACACTGGTCGAACCTGTGCGGACCCCCCTTACTCTTTTGAAGACCCTAGGACTGATCTATCCATGGCAAGGGCGTTTTGCAGAGCTGGTTTCTTCTAGCCGACCTCCCAGTTAGGGGAATATTCGGTGGACCATCTGGGGCTCAGTTGTCCTGCTACCTTAAGTCGGGTTGACCTAGTAGACTTCAGGCCTGATCTTGACTCTTTAGACGTTAGTCAATGTCTGGACATTTTGTGCATCATCATGAGTCCTGCCACTCTTTAGTCGAAAGTAATGAGACTGAGGAGTAGAAGTAACTCGTGTGTTTTAAACATTGAAGACCCTGAAGTCAAGGATTTTACCCTGGACCAGAGCTGTTTCGTGAAGCTTGGTCTTTCTTTTGGTTTTCTAGAGCTGCATATTCCTGAGCTGATTTGTACCGAGCTGGTAGAGGCTGCTGACGGTAAAACCTCTTTTCTTTAAGGTTGTATTAGCCAGAACTGTTGTGTTTGCCTTGGATTGATGGACGCGTGGTCTGTTCTACTGAGACACGTTTCGACTTCTGCTTAAGCAATTAATTTCCTTTCCATGCGTGATTTTGTGAAGTCACGTATTTGATTTTCTGATCACGCGTTTTCGGCGCTGATCTTTTGGGTTGTTGTACACGGCAGTCATTTCAGCATGCTCGGACACGTGGTGCCTTGTTAGTGGGAGAGATGACGCGTCTCCTTGAAACCCGCTGATATCCCTTCGAATCTGATCAATCTCGAGCTATGTGTATCCCTTGGTCATTATTCCTTGAGCGTTCCCGAGATGTGTTTGGTCTTCGCCTTTAATGACCCTTCATCTGTTTTTAAGAAGTCTCTTAGTTGTTCCTTTCCAGCATAAATAGCCTACTTTGGTTCTTTATCTCCTCATTACCAAAAGTTAATCAAAAGTATCCTTCTTTTCATACTATTTTCCAACTTTTTTTTCCTTATCTCCTGTTTCTACCGAAGATCCGAGATGAGGCCTCTGTTTGATTTCATACTAGTTACCTGCTTGAAGGATGTTTTTTCAGCAATGGAGATAGTTAAGGGTAGCTTTTTCGGTGATGGAGATAGTTACCCAGAGTGCCACTCCGAGTCTGGCCCCAAAAAGGGTGGTTTGGTTTGGCGCCGCTCTCGGTTTGGCTTTTGGTCGAAGCCTTCTTCTCTTTGGTCAGGGTTTCTTAGAGACGGAGATCCCAACTCTTTAGAAGATGCTTCTCGCGCACTGCCTTTCCCAGGATCTACAAGATATGGGTGATAGTAGCGTTGGTTGAGGGGAGATTCCAAGAAGCGTTGAGCTCTGCCCAGGCTTTCCGGACAGTTCTCTTGTATTGATTACTGCTGATTCCTCGCAAACCTTTTTTGTAATGAATCTGAACGTCTTCGGCTACCTTAATTGTTCCAATTGTAATATCTTCTGTAATAGACCTTTGTAAATAAGATCTCCTCTCTCTATTCTTGATGGTCGAATTACTTTCGTATGTGTTCTCTTTGTTTCTGCTGATCCTACAAAATTAATTAGTTATCACTGTTAATACAGACACTTCCATCTAGAGGTCAGGGGTTCGAGGCACACGCTGAACAATTCAAAAAAAAATTAATTAGTTATCACTGTTAATACAGAACCTAGCTTACTAATGCACTTTCTCTAAGCTTACTACGCATGCTCCGAATTATTGCTTTTGAAAAAAAAAACGATTTGAGTCTATTCTAGCATGACCTAGTTACTAATTCCTCCAGCAAAATAGAACCCAAATTAGCGTAACTGCATAGCTTAGAGTGTTTTTCCGGTCTGGACTTTGCCCCTGATCATGGCTGCTGCTCCCAGGGATGTTTTTAGCTGGCCTGAGCTCAACCAGTTTAGCTAGGACTTCTCATTTGACCCCTGATCGTTTCTTTCGCTATCAGGGCTAGTTTTGTTGGCTTGGGTGCAACTAGTTTAGCTAGTACATCTCCTCAAACCCCCGGTCATTGCTTTCGCTACCAGGGCTGGTTTCGTTGGCTTGGATGCAACTAGTTTAGCTAGGACTTCTCCTTAGGCCCCTGGTCGTCGCTTTTGCTACCGGGGCTGGTTTCGGTGGCTCGGGCGCAACTAGTTTAGCTATGACTTCTCCTTAGACCCCCGGTCGTTGCTTTCTCTACCAGGGCTGGTTTCGTTGGCTTGGGCGCAACTAGTTTCACCGGGACTCCCCCCGTACCCCCGGTAATTGCTTTCGTTACCAGGGTTGTTTTGTCTGCCTAAGCATGACTAGTTTAGCAAGGACTTCTCCTTATACCCCTGGTCACCTTTGCCAGGGTTGTAGGTTAACTAGGACTTCTCCTTGGGATCCTCAATGGGGACCGCGTTTCACTCGAGTATAGTGAGTTTAACTAGGACTTCTCCTTATAAGGTTTCTGGTCGTTGCCTTAGCTACCAGAGCTGCCTAATTTGCCGGCTTGAGCACGGTCAGTTTAACTAGGACGTCTCCTTGGGACCTTGGTGAAGGGTCAGTTTTACTCGAGTAAAGTTTCAATTTAACTAGGACTGCTCCTTGGGCCCTTGGTCGTCGTCTTAGCTACCAAAGCTACCTGTTTTGCCGAAGCAAAATAAGTTTAACTAGGACTCCTCCTTGGAGCCTCTGGTCGTCGTCGTGGCTACCAGAGTTGCCTATGTTGCCAGAGAAATGTGAGTTTTGCCAGGACTCCTCCTTGAGATCTCTAATCGTTACCTCAACTGTTAGAGCTGCCGCTAAAGGATATATCTGTTCGGTCTGAAGGAGATGTCCTTCTGAAGGAGTGCCCTTCGACGAAGATGACAATGCGATCAATTTGTCAGCTAGGATAACGATGAACTCATCCTGAAGATCATCCAGCCCGATCCAACTAGGGGTCGTAATGTTTTGCTAGAAGCCAACTACGATCGTCAGATCACTTCGGTGATTCGCGACTAACATAGACCGGATCCTACAACGGGTTACACACAGGGTCGTGCCTGACAATTTAGGGGCCCAGTGCCAAACTTAATTGAGACGATTTAGAGAACATAAAAGGTGTGGATTTTTCTCAGAAAGAAAAATTATACAACTCTCTCGCTGTCTCTCAATATACAGCTAGTGGAGAGAGAGGATTGCAGAGAAAAAACTCCCACTCTATCAATCTAGTCAAGTAGAAGAGTTCTTCTCAACCTTCTATTAAGTCCTAGCAGACATTAAGGAAGGGAGATCAAGTTATACACTTGGTATCTCAAGTAGAGGAGCTACACTTGAAGCTCTGGATCTTCACATGCGATTGGAAAGGTTCGAGAGAAAAACGCGATAAAGGTATTTATTCCTCTTCTAGTTCATTGATTAGTTCATGCTTTATGATCCTGGATGTTTAGTGTTAACATATGATGTTTGAGAGTCCGCTTAGAACACTAGATAGTTGTATTACATACACACAAAATCCTACAGTTGCATCACGAGCCGGTTGCATGAAACTATCTCTGACTAGACGAATTAGATTCGAACTTGATTGATTAGATAATTTTATGTTCAGATATAGATTTAGACATGAAATTGTTAAGTTTAAATTAGATTTAGACACAATCAGATAGAAATTGAAAGGGTTTCAATGCATAAAACTTTAAAATTTTGAGTTTTTGAAAAGAAGTTTTAAAATAAATGGTTTTTGAAAAGAGTTTTTCAAAATCTGTTGTTTTTGATGAATTTTCATCAAAAGCAGCAGCTAAAGTTGGTTAGATTAGAAAGCTTGAAAGGGAACAGCTGTTGTCCAAGAGCCGGACTGACCAGGACGCGTCCAAGTCCCTCTCGGACTGGGAATCCGAGACCGTCTCGGACAGAGACGCGTCTGAGACTGTCTCGGACTAGGATGCCGAGAGATCCGCATCCGAGCACGTGAGGTCGCGTCCTAGACTGTTCCTTCCAGACGCGTCTAGGACGTGTCCGTGGAAACCTATACCATGAGTCCGAGATGACCTAGGTTGCGTCCTAGGTCAGACGCGTCTGACATGTCCCGACCATCTCGGACTTCATGTTCGAGATGGACAAGCTTGGACAGACGTGTCCAGGACGCGTCTGTGGCCATGGGACGCATCTGGCCAAGGGCCAGGATGCGTCCACCTGAGGGACTCGACACGTTTTGGAACGTGCCAAGCCGGGTCCGACCAATGCTCGGACCTTGACCGTGATCTGTCTTGGTATTCTCGAGACTAGTCAAAGGGTCCCTTGACCAAGTTTGACTCAAGTCTTTAGCATTTGACTCGGGCCTTTCGGGCTTTGACTTGGATGAGAGGTTTTGACTTTTCTTCTTCCGACTTCAACCATATTTTTTCTGAAAGTGATCCAGGCCTTCTGAAAGCCCAAAACGGAGTTTTTCCAAAACGATTTCAAAATCCTTTGGGATAAAACCAAAACGAGCCGTTAGTCCGAATTTTACGAAAACTAGACGTTAGGCACGTTAGACATAGAGATGTCGGTAGTATCTCCCGAATAGCTATTTAGAACATAGCGAACCTACATTCGACCTGAGGAAGCGAATCTCATACATACTTGGGTGTTTTATGATTGTCATACTATTATGTATGTGCGAATGTGAATGCGGGTTCTAGTATGGCCATAGAATTGTTTTATTCTTGGTTTTAAGCACGGATGGGTGCCCGATGTAATTAATTATTTTAGTTTCAGGTTTATACGATCTGCGAATCGTTAAGTCTTGTAATTAGAGTTTAGGGTCAAATAAAGTCCATTGAAGAACCGAAGGATGAGATCGTGGTTCGAGTGGGAGAATTCAATGGAGGTTCGAGGATGGAGAACCCGGCGAAACAAGCAAGAACCTAAGAAGATTAGATTTTTTAGGTTAGGGGCCATACTAGGAACATGTCTGCTTTATTTATTTTCTCGCGCGCATTTACTTATTTATTTACGTTATTTCTGTTGTGTATGATTATGTTAGAGTTCACAGTAATGCATGCATGATAAATGAAGGAGATGTCCTTCGACCAAGATAGCAATGCGAGCAATTTTTTGGATAGGACAATGTGACGCCCCGTGTCCCAAAATAGACACGACCACGCCCCGATAATTCACAGACGAGACAAAAATCCGGCAGAGTCTCCTCTGTAAATCGAACCGGTCGCACCTGTAAACCTGTCATGCAAACCATACATTCGCACATACAAGAATAAACTATAAAGTGGAAGCTAAACAACTCAACTCAGTTTCGGGTCGAAACCCGAACCACAAAAAAAACTACAAAAGCCTCATAAACATCCATACGAACTATATACCAGTCTGAGTGTTAAATATTTATATATATGTTTGTCCGTGAGTAAAAATATATACAAAATAGTGGAGAAGGACCAAAAAGATGCGTCAACCTCCACGCGACATACACCCGAAGACTTCACGTAAAAGAGTCTTCTACGAACCAAAACTCGCCACGCCGAACAAAAATATAACACCTGCACACTAACAACTGGTAGGGGGTCAGAATACTCACCGACACGAGTTATTCTGGTAGAAGACCAATCCAAAACCCATCACGTTTTCAAAAGTTCATTTAATAAGTTGTAAACGTCGTGACAAAACGAGTTGTCAAACCAGTTACCATATATACTATATACAAAATCATTTTCCTTAATCTAGCAAGCAATAGCAGTGGTTAGCTGCGCACCCATGGTGCGCTCCCAATAAGAGGAGAGTTCCTCAGGAGAACCTAGAGTGCGTTAGATAGTACCAGCCCATTTAGGCACTAGCTAATGCACTACGTCTCCTCGAGAAAGAAACTTACCCCTAGCCGGTAAGCCCCTCTCCCACTAAGGGACTCCGCAATCATTGAAGAGTTTACCTCATGATATATATATATCTTAAGTATCTAAATACGTTTTTGATCACCGAGTTCGAATAAGAGAGTCGTCCCCCAATACCCATGGAAGGACCTGAACCTCATTTTCTTCGGTACCCTGTCATGCATCTAATGCAATCTTTCAAAATCAGTTACGTTCATAACTCAAAACCAATATTCTCATTCAATTCATTATCTTATCAAACACGGAAGTGGAACAACCAAGAGTCACATCGCCACAAAGCAGAGGGATCCCAATCAATGTCACCTCCCAGGCGAGCGGTCAGGGTGTACGGCCCTGAGCCTCGAGCTGGAGGCACGAGCACCAATGGCCAGCAAGTGAAGCACTTTACCCCCACAGGTCTCATGACTAGTGTCGCCCACCTCACCGGTCTCACACGGATCACAACCGTGTCCACATGTCACTTACCCTCAATGGCTACGTGCCCGTAGGTTGACATAATCCGCAGTCGGGTACATACAACAAAATCCCAAGTAGTTCGCAATCATCGCAAAATAGTTCGAAAACATTTCTCATATCGCAGTAAAACAATTCAACCATATTTCAGTTCATCACATAAATCGAGTTTCATGCTACCTAAACTCTAGTTATAATGACGCATATATAACTGTAGAACCTAAAATATTTCATTATCTATAAAACCATGTTGAGAAATGGATTCAGAACCCCTACCTCAGTCCTTGCATCACCAAAGACTCCCGCCTACCAGACGACCTTATTCCTCCTCATTCGCATACTCTGGGATAAGGAAGAATAACCAAAATTGAACAGAAACATTAGGTTCTTATACTAAGAACCTTCGCATGACAAAAACAACAAATAAAAGAAAACGATGAAAACTCAAAATATAAGAGAAAATGCGCCAACTTCAGAAGACTTCAAGTATAACCAAATTTATCGATTCCTAACTTCATACCTCTGTATACTGAATACCCGAAATATATAAACCAACCGACCAACTTCTCATAAACATTATTCTACATGTTAGAGTCTTCATAAGCTGATAAATCATATAATGAACCTCATAATATAAATCTGTAACTGAAGTTGTCCATTCATATGAAATACGATAAAATTCGGGGAATTCTTTATATTCCAATTCATTCTAAAACTGGTCCAAATATGAAATTCGAGCCGTAAAATAATTCGGCAGCACCCCGTCTATATATGGTCACCCCAAAATAGTCCATAACATTCTAAACATGATCCTGAACATAAATCATTAGAAGAAATCGAACAATAATCGTCTAAATAGCTCCAAATTTCGATCCCAAATGAAATTAGTGCAACTATACAGTATACGAAATAGCTATCATAAAACCACCAAATTCGGACGAAATTGAAAATTTCAAACCGCTAACTATGTAGAACAAGTCGAATAGGTTTACCTAGAAGAAGTTTCACTGAATTCCGACAACCGAACAAGAGGAAATCAACCGACGAAGTCGAACCACTAAATTTCCTAAGCAACTCACGCCCAAATTAGATTAAACCTTCTCTGGTTTGGTGGCTTTGAAATGGATTAAACAGAAAGCTTTTTAAGTGGGTTGAGAAGATGGGGTCCACATTTAAATATTAAAATACATAAACCATATCCCCTATGTAACACGTCTCACATGCATGCACGGTGGAAGGAAAGAGTGGGTTGGGTTCATTTTTGAGTCCTACATTTACAACACCTCCTAAACAAGTCCCTTGATTTGGCCAGATTACAAAATGACCCCTGAAATCAGAACAAGTTGCAAATTTAACCCCTCTTTTGACTTGACCCAATTGTTAAATAGTCTTTCAACTAACCTTGAAAACATGGGATGTTACAGACAATTGATGAAGAAGATCATCAATTTTAAGCTAGAAACCAACTACGATCGTCGAATTACGAAGTAATTCGCGGCTAACTTCGATCGGATCCTACAACGGGTTACACATAAGAGTGTCAATTTGATCAAAGGATATGACTAGTGGGAGTGAGATATAACCATGAGAGTGCCCCATAAACATATCTCATAGGCCTAAAGAGAAATTAGGCAAAGATAGTACAAAAAACCCAAAAACGTGGTTTTCGGCCTAAACCGATTCGGGCACTTTTAGGGCTCGGATTGGGCTGATTTTTGGAGGGTCGTTTCCTTATGTTAGGAACATAAAATCTGCCAATATTGGCTAGGTTTGGACGTCGCCTCCTCAAGAAATTGAGAAAATATCAACTAGTTGCTATTTTCGGCAATTTCCTTAAATCTTACTCTAAAGGGTCATTTAGGAAACCTAATTGGAGGTGGATTATTATTAGGGTTATATAAAAGGACTCTTAGGGAAGAGAATAAGGTGTGGAATTTCTCTCTAAGCATTGTTACTCTACCACATCAAGTAGCGAGGAGAAAGTGAGTTAATTCCCAACTATCTATCTAGTCAAAGAAGAAGGAGTTCTTCATCCAACCACCATTGGTGTGCTAGCTAACAAGAATGTGGGAGATCAAGTTGATTGCTCGTGTCCCAATTAGAGGAGCTACGTTTGAAGATCATGGTCTTCTCAAAAGCGATTGGAAAGGTTCGAGGGAAAAACTAGCGATTAAGGTAATCATCGAACTAGTTTTATTTACTTAGCATTATTGGTTTATACATGTGATCTTAGGGTACTAATGTTAGACATATGATGTCTTTATCCTCTATATACATTAGCATAAGGGTGCAAATCCCAACAATAAAAACGTAAAAGTCCCCAAAAAGAATTTTGAGTAAAGCCTACCCAGATTAAGACACATGTTGCGTCCTTGTTCATTGATGGTGGGTCATGCCAAAGCAGGGTGCCATCTTTTACCTCGGGACAATACAAGTTGATCTATGAAGAGGTCTACACGTCTAAATGGTTATTCTCAACGAGTCAACAAAAGGGTTTTGGATTTCGAGGCAAAAGGATGAATTCAACACATAAGTGTTAATTCATCAATCAAGAGTCATAGGAGTATGATCAGTAAAGAGTTTACTCACCCAGGAGGGTAGAGTTAAGGGCAGTGCCAAAGTACGTTTGACTCCATAGGAATAGGATCTTGGAATCGTATTATTCAAACAGGGACGGTTTTCATTGAACAATATGGCAAAATTGTTATTGCTAAACATTGAATGTGGTACTTAGCAATATCCTTTTTTGTTTATGTAGAGTAGAAATGGCATATAGTATTAGTTCACAATTAGATAGGGATCTATACAACTTTCTAGATTGGGAGAAAGATCAGAGAAAAGTTTTCGAGATTTCAAATAAAGAAAGCGGAATAGAGATACCAAAAAGAGAAGTGGAAATAAGTGTCTATGTTATAGAGGTCAATTTGGCATATAGGACTGATTTCCCCTCATGGGTATTTGATACCGGATGCGGAGCACATATCATCTCAGATTTAGATGGGCTTAAGGGAATTAGGTATCTGACAAGAACGAGATGGTT
Source organism: Eschscholzia californica subsp. californica (assembly GCA_002897215.1). Lineage (NCBI taxonomy): Eukaryota > Viridiplantae > Streptophyta > Magnoliopsida > Ranunculales > Papaveraceae > Eschscholzia > Eschscholzia californica. The sequence goes on along the minus strand of BEHA01002508.1, from coordinate 424,162 downwards.
CTACGAGTCGCAAACAAAGCAAGAGTTGCTGCTGTGGCTGTAGGAACTTATAAGCTTAGTTTAGAAACTGGATTAATACTAGCGCCACATAATTGCTATTATGTGCCTACTATTTCAAGAAACATCATCTTTGTGATGGGCACCAAATTGTAAGAGAGGAGAGAGAAAATCCCGTGAGGAGAGAGAAAGTGAGGTGAAAAGTGATTTTTTAGGGTTTCTCTAAGGTTTTGCTGATCGGAAAGGCTGCTGGTTGGATTTTCCAGCCATGAAGGAGCTTTCTCACGGCAAAGATACTAGTCAAAGTCCGGCAATGATTGATTCTTATCTTAGTAATGATAGAGACATGAGAGATGAAGGTGAGATCGGTGAAGGAAGGTTCCTCTTGGCTGGGAACCGAGTGATTAGTGAAGATGAAGAGGAGGACATGGAAGAGGAAACCTCTCTGGTTTCACGTGAAGAACAACATGGAAAAGGTCATGACCGTGTGAGAGAAGATGATTCCCCATCAAAAACAGTTGAGGAAACTAATCCAACCTTGGACAGATTGGTGAACAGAGAAGGGCTTGTGTTCTCGGCAAGTAAACCAAACCCTAATGCACATAAGTCAAGGAACCAGGAACAACGTGAAGACGGCCAACTCAAGTCGCAAACAGGTCAGAATTTGGGTAATAAATCATTAGCAGACGCAATAAAAACCAATATGTTCTCGAGTATCTTGCGAAACACTTCGAGGAATCAGCAACCAGTTACAATGGAAGGTTTAAACCACCACTCACCGGTGATAACAAGAAGAAACAATCACAACAGCAGTTTTCCAGCAAACCCTAGAGTTCCGTTAGCTGCTAGGGTTCCTGTTGCACCGGGACAGATTACTTCACCATTATTGAATAGTGAAGAGTTGAGTGCTGCACCTCACACGGAAGGACAACAATTCAATTGGACTCGACTATTCACAAAGGAGAACTCCTCACAGAAAGCTCCACTGCGTTAAACTCCACCTCTAGAGGTAAATGGCGAACGAGTAGCAGATTTTGACATTGCTGATTTTGGTGATCGTGTAAAATCATTTGATGATGTTTTAATTGGTAATTTTGTTGGTGAGAGATTGAGTTATGGTCTAGTACATAACGTCTTGATAAAAAAATGGAACCCTAAGGGTGGGTTGAAACTAACAATTCATGGAAACTCGACATTTGTGATTAAATTTGCATCAATGGAAGATAGACAGCGAGCAATGGAACATGAACCCATTTTTATTGCAGGAAGACTCTTTGTTGTCCACCCATGGCGTCTACATATTGAGAAAGAATTACAGGAAATGAAAACATTACCAATGTGGATTACCTTCCGTAATATCCCACTTATTTTCTGGACACCCGAAGGTATAAGTCGTATTGCAAGTATTCTTGGTAAGCCAATCATGCTAGATAGTCACACCGAATCGGAAGAGAGAATGGCTTATGCTCGTGTATGTGTTGAAATTAATGCGGAATGGGAGTTACCAAAAGAACTCAGAATTCGTGTTAAAGATGGTTCACAAGACGTGTTTGAGAAAGTGGCAGTTGAGTATTCATGGTTGCCTTCTCGTTGTGCCACGTGTAAAGTGTTCGGACATGACGATGTTGGGTGTCTTACACTACCAAAACAGCATGTGACATCAGACGTACATAAAAACCATCTTCGTACCACCAAAGAGACTACCCGAGGAGCAACCACAACACAACATCCGAGAACTACTCAATTCCAGCAACCTCATGCCAAAAAGGTACCTCATATGAAACAAGATGGTGGGAGGAAAAGATCAGCAACAGGAGAAGGAAGAGATTCACAAGTTGTTCGTAATGGGGATGACAAAGACGAGACAATCGAGTGGACGATTGTTGCAAATAAAACTAAGCAATTCCAGGTGGGTTCGGGGCAGATTGGTAGAGTAGATCAGCAAAGAAGGAAGATACTTAAGAGGTTACCATCTCAAAACCAAGTCATCACGAGTGGGAGCAACCGTAGCCAAACAGGTAACTCATTCTCAGCCTTGTTGTCTATTGATACTATTGGGAATGATGTGCAGAAAACCCATGAAAATAATTTTATTTCATGTGAGCCGGACCCTCATCAAGAGGACTTAACCACCCAATGGAGGGTCAGCAACCATTATTGAGTAACTCCGAGAGTTCGAAAGGAATTACTCAGAATCCCCCATTAGTTTAATGATTAATCTCGCATGTTGGAATGTGAGAGGTCTTAATGACTCTCTCCGTACGAAGACTGTGAGAGATTTTGTGAGATTGAATCGTATTGGTTTGTGTGGCTTTTTGGAAACTCATGTCCAGGAAAGGAATAAGAATCGTATTCAGCGTAGTCTTAAACCTAACTGGACTTTTATTGATAATTATGTGGTTGGTCCGAATGGACGGATTTGGATTGGATGGGACCCGAGTATGGTTGATTTCACTGTGTCCCATGTTGGAGGACAAGTTATTGCAGGTGGTGTTCGATTTCCAGATGGTTCGGGTTTTCTTTTGGCAGTGGTGTACGGTAGCAATAATATTGTTCGTCGTCGGGAGCTTTGGAGGGACCTTGAGTTTCTCATGATGGGTTCTGAGGCTCCGTGGCTAGTGCTAGTGACTTTAACACCACGATGCTGGCCAATGAAAAGAGGGGCGGTAACAGCTTACCGTCTCAAGGCTCTAATGAGATGTTTGACTGTATTACCGATTTGGGACTGTTCGATTGCCCGTATACAGGTTGTTTCTATACATGGTCTAACAGGCAAATGGGAGTTGCTAATGTCAGTTCCAAGATTGATCGGGCTCTTAATAACAGCGGTTGGTTGACCTGCTTTCCTCTATCTAAAGCAGATTTTCCACCGCCTGGGGATTCAGATCATTCTCCTATTATTATATCGCTTGTTGCACCCAACATACACCGGCGTACTCCGTTTAGGTTTTTTAATGCCTGGACAGAGGATCCCACGTTTCGAGCTCTTGTTGCTGATGTATGGAAGGTGTCAGTACGGGGTAATCCGATGTTTCGTATGGTGACTAAACTGAAAGCTTTGAAGGCTCGGTTGAATGAATGGAAGAAAGATCGGTTCAATGGGGTGACGAACCAGGTAACCATTAACCGGAATTTTTTACATTCAGTGCAGGTTCGATTGTAGGGAGATCCAGCAAACCAGGTTTTACGGAGGCAAGAGAGAGTAGCTACTGAAAACTATCCAGGACAATATCATACTAGCCCATGAGATTGTCCGGAATTACCATCGATCCATTGGTCCAGCGCGGTGTACGGTTAAGATTGACCTTAAGAAATCGTATGACACAGTCCGTTGGTCTTCTCTATTCTCAGTCCTTGGTAAGTTCCATTTTCCAAGGATATTTATAGAATGGATACGGGCTTGTGTCACTACGTCTAAGTTCTCTATTTTGGTCAATGGTGAAGCCCACGGTTATTTTGATGGGAAACGGGGTTTACGGCAAGGCTGTCTGATATCTCCATATCTGTTTGTTTTAATGATGGAGGTATTCGCGGTTCTTATTGATCGAGAGGAAAGGGCAGGTCGGTTTCTGCTACACCCTCAGTGTCTAGTCCCGAAGGTTACTCACCTTTGTTTTGCAGACGACCTCATGGTCTTCTTTCGAGGAGACATGGGTTCGGCTCAATCTCTAAAAGGTGTGCTAACTGGCTTTCATCGGGCGACAGGGTTGCAGGCCAACGTGCTTAAGAGTACTATCTTCTTTGCTGGTCTTTCGGCTCAAGGTCAGAGTGGTATCACCACCATCCTAGAATTCGGTACTGGTTCTCTGCCTATTCGATACCTGGGATTACCTCTCATATCATCTCGTCTTACCTATAGTCATTGCATACCGCTGATCGATAAAATCAAGGGACGAATCCAATCTTGAAAGAGTCGCTTTTTATCGTTTGCGGGGCGTGTTCTTCTCATAAAGGAGGTTTTGAATAGTATGTTACTATATTGGGCAGCGGTGTTTGTTATTTCCAAAAGGGTTATGAACGACATCAACTCCATCTTTAGTAAGTTCCTTTGGTCAGGTGTTGATATGGGGTGTAAGAGAGCTCCTATTGGCTGGGAAAGCCTTTGTTACCCAACTGATGAAGGGGGCCTCGGATTTCGTAATATCGAGATGTTGTTTGAGGCGTCTAACCTTCGCCATATATTGGGTGAGACTTAATCTCATCAAAGATCAACACTTCTGGACTTTATCGGCCTCGAGTAGAAGTTCTTGGTGTTGGCATCGGATTCTAGCCAGCAGACCGATGGCCCTTCGACTCATTTGCACTTCTTTGGGGGATGGTCATGATACCAAATTCTGGACTGATTTATGGCATCCTCGTGGTCTTCTATTTCATGCTTTTGAGGAGACACATAGATACGACTCTTACCTTCATTTAGATGCCCGGGTTTCTCAGTTTATCGGGCATTCAGGCTGGGTTTTCCCTACGCATGTGGCAGCTATGTAAGGGACTATTGAGGTCGAGGCTAGAGAGGTGGTGGTAGACAGTACTCTTAGAGATGAGGTGATCTGGACGCCTAGCCAGAATGGAGAGTTTACTCTCAAAGAGACGTATGAAGCTATTCGACCTAGGGGAACTCGATTGAGCTGGATTTCATTAGTATGGTCACCGGGTGGTATATCCAAACATTGCTTCATCACGTGGCTTGCCTTCCGACAACGCCTCAAAACCAGGTCGCTTCTGGCTAGTCGGGGTATGCCTTTAGACACTACTTGTGTATTCTGTGGGGGAGATGAAGAAACGGTTTTCCACTTATTCTTTGGCTGTTCGGTTACAAAGATTATATGGGAATCGATATTACTCAAGATGGGATATCAGAGAGTATGTCCTGCAGATTTGGAAGGGGAGCTACAGTGGTGCATTAATCACTTTGGTGGGCTTTCTATTGCTGCCCGAGTGGGCCGTCTGCTTCTAAATGCCTATGTTTATCATATTTGGAAGGAGCGGAATAATAGGGTATTTAGAAGTGACGTCATGTCACCGGAGCTGATTATACACACTATTTGTGATGAAGTGAGGATCAAGCTGAATATTGTTACCAAACGGTTTGAAGATACGGAGGAGAATCGGAGAACCATCGAGCGCTGGAATCTTACTATCTCTCTCCAAAAGCCGGTTTACACCTTATGCAAATGGACTCGGCCGATGGCAGGGAGATATATGATTAATACGGATGGTGCACTGAACGAGGTGGATGTTGGGTATGGAGCCATTATTCGAGACTCGGAGGGGACTGTTGTGAGAGCAGCCACAGGTCAGGTTGATGGACAGACTATTTTCATACACGAGCTACAGGGTGTTGAGTTGGGATTGGAGTTAGCACTTAGTGCCGGATTGCAGGAAGTTGAACTTGGTCTTGACTCGATGAATATCAAGTTACTTCTTGCAAAACCACATCAGAAATTACCATGGAGGGCGAGGCGTTTGTGGAAGAGGGTTCAGAGGCTTCGGAGTCAATTTCGGAGTTTTCGGATTTTTCATGTCTATAAAGAAGCCAATCAGGCTGCAGATTTCCTGTCGAAGATGAAGCTCGGACCGGGGGTAACTCACTTGAATATTAGTCAACTTCCGGTGGAATTAGTCAATATCGTCAATGCGGACTCTAGAGGTACAGTGAGAATGAGGAAAGGGTGGGGCTAATGAGATGATGTAATTTGACTTCTTTGCTGTTTTTTTCTTTTTTGGTTTTCTTTCATTGTATTTGTTTCGGGCTCCTCCCGCTTATCATAATAAAAAAAAAAAAACATCATCTCTGTGATACATTGAGTACACAGAGACCTCTCACATTCCAACTGCTAACACTAATCATGTAAAATACGTTGAATACACTGACTTTTGATTTTAGAGCCTTGTCCCAAGTAGGCATAATCAATTGTGTGCCTACTATTTCAAGGAACTTATCTGGGAGCCACACCCTCTCTGATATGTCCCAGGAATAGTTAAGAGCCTTGTCCCAAGTAGGCATAATCAATTGTTTCACCTTATCCTTATTCTCCTTACTAACATGAGTTTCTAAAACAGCACACAAACTCAAATTATTGGTCCTAATAAACTTAACAACCTCTCTCTTTCTGAGGGTCTCATTAAGACCTCTCACATTCCAACTGCCAACACTAATCATGTAAAATACGAATAGGACCACTCCCCTGCCACCCCATACTCTGATGAGACCAACTTCTACTATTGCTAAATAATGCAACTTTATTAGCAACCCCCTCAGTCAAGGCTGCATTGTTCTCCTCAACCATAATATCACAAGCAGCCAAATTATTCCCTCTATTTTCTTTCCCACCAAATAGCCTGGCCACATGTGTCAACAACACACTGCCTTTTCGAGGTTGTACCCTTACTAGCATCCTCCAAAGGGACAGGAGCAAATAACCTTCTAGCACTATCAAAATTCTTATTCTTCCTAGATATAACAGCTGTCCAACCAGAATCATCACCCATATCTTCTGGCTTCTCCAGGGAAGATGAGGAAGCCTCCCCAACAATTTTGCAGGGGGAACCATAGGCTCCCTCACCTGAGCACGAGCAATGTCAGGTATAACAGATGAGCTCTTTGCAGGGGGCATCTTAGAAGAGGCCACACCCTGAGCACGAGCAAAATGAAGACCAGGGGCAGAACTAACACTTATAGCACCAACATTGGCATCAGGACCTGCACCATCACCAACATGATCCATTGAAGTAGTCACAGGGGCATTACGTCGAACAGGTAACTTGCACTTCCCAGAAGAGTGTCCAAATGCATCACAATTCGAACATCTCAGGGGCTTCCATGCATAATCCACGGGAATAACGATCAGTCTCTCACGCTTTATCATAAAGGAAATAACATCAGGTATAGGACACGAAGAAGAACTTTCCACACACACACGAGCATAACCAGTTCTCGATCACTTCTCTGTTGTTTCATCCAGCTTTATAGGTCTACCGAAGTGACTGGCAATACGAGCCAATCCCTTTGGGTTCCACAGGAATATGGGAACATTTCTGAGACAAACCCATACAGGAACAGACTCCATAGAAGCAATATCCTCCTCAATAAACAGCTCCCATGGGCGAACAACGAACAATCTCTTATTCCATAAGGCCAACAGAGAAGGATATTGCTTCTATGGAGTTTGTTCCTGTATGGGTTTGTCTCAGAAATGTTCCCATGTTCCTGTGGAACCCAAAGGGATTGGCTCGTATTGGCAGTTACTTAGGTAGACCTATAAAGCTGGATGAAACAACAGAGAAGCGATCGAGAACTGGTTATGCTCGGGTGTGTATGGAAATTTCTTCTTCATGTCCTATACCTGATGTTATTTCCATTATGATAAAGGGTGAGAGATTGATTGTTATTCCCGTGGATTATGCATGGAAGCCCCTGAGATGTTCGAAATGTGATGCATTTGGACACTCTTCTGGGAAATGCAAGTTACCTGTTCGACGTAATGCCCCTGTGACTACTTCAATGGAACCTGTTGGTGATGGTGCAGGTCCTGATGCTGGTGTCTATGCTATAGGTGTTAGTTCTGCCCCTGATCTTCATTTCGCTCGTGCTCAGGGTGTGGCCTCTTCTAAGATGCCCCCTGCAAAGAGCTCATCTGTTATACCGGACATTGCTCGTGCTCAGGTGAGGGAGCCTATGGTTCCCCCTGCAAAGAGAATTGTTGGGGAGGCTTCCTCATCTTCCCTTGAGAAGCCAGAAGATATGGGTGATGATTCTTGTTGGACAGCTGTTATATCTAGGAAGAATAAGAATTTTGATAGAGCTAGAAGGTTATTGGCTCCTGTCCCTTTGGAGGATGCTAGTAAGGGTACAACCTCGAAAAGGCAGTGTGTTGTTGACAATGTGGCCAGGCTATTGGTGGGAAAGAAATTAGAGGGAATAATTTGGCTGCTTGTGATATTATGGTTGAGGGGAACAATGCAACCTTGACTGAGGGGGTTGCTTACAACGTTGCATTGTTTAGCAATAGTAGAAATGGGTCTCATCAGAGTATGGGATGGCAGGGGAGGGGTCCTATTCGTATTTTACATGATTAGTGTTGGCAGTTGGAATGTGAGAGGTCTTAATGAGACCCTCAGAAAGAGAGAGGTTGTTAAGTTTATTAGGACCAATAATTTGAGTTTGGGTGCTGTTTTAGAAACTCATGTTAGTAAGGAGAATAAGGATAAGGTGAAACAATTGATTATGCCTACTTGGGACAAGGCTCTTAACTATTCCTAAGACATATCAGGGAGGGTGTGGCTCCCTGATAAGTTCCTTGAAATGGATCATTAGTCAGTCCTTAATTAGTCCCTTAAGGGTCGATATACTCTGACCATCCCTTACTCCTTAATTAGTCCCATTTATTCATAATTCCGGAATTCGGAATTGTACTTAATGTTTAAAACCATCAATTTTTATTTGTTCGCTAATTATTGCAATCAAGGTTTTGCATGATAAATCGTTGAATTACTAAAGCTTTCCTTACGCAATTCAGAACTGGATGATGACCTAATTTTCAAGTATGTTGATGGAAATTGAAATTGATTAAATACAACCATCGGATCTGTGGGGGTGAGTTCACTTTAACTTGTTTAGGTTTTAAGGTACAAACCTTCTTTAATAAGAGGTTGATGCAGTATGTTGGAAGCTGAAAGAAATAATGACTCCAAGTGACGAGGCTTATTTGCTTAACAGTGGTTATATTAATGATTCCAAAGTTACGAGGCTTATTTCAAGGTCTTCCAATTCAGCTTACTGATTTTCAAAGAGCTAGTCTCTTATATGATAGATCATCACATGGTTACTTTTATAACGATTAATAATTTGCCTCCCATCTGTGATATCAAACCTTGAAGTGGATTCTGTAGCGGCTGACAGGTTTCAAACGAGAGATAATTTTGTTATTATGGGGGTTCATCAGCGGCTTACAGGTTTCAAACGAGAGATAATAATCATCTCGAATGAACCCCCATCTGTGGTATCAATCCTTTAAGTGGGTTATATAGCGGGTGACAGGTTTCAAACGAGAGATAATAATTTTGTTGAAGTGGGTTTTGTAGCGGCTGACAGGTTTCGAACGAGAGATAATAATCATCTTGAATGTAACCCCCCCCATCTGTGGTATCAAACCTTGACGCTTAGAGATAGTCACAAAAAATTCAAAAACATTATAACTTACTACAAAAAGATAATTAAGCATCCTCGAACATCACAGATAACCAAAAAAGGTAAACCAATTGCCCACTATTATTTGCAATAAACCAGTGCCACCCTTATTCTCAAGTAAAACCCACAATTGTTCGTAATGTGTGATGTCAAAAAAACGTGCTAAAATCACAAAAGAGAAGAGAAAAAAGGAGTTCACAAATAGGTAAGTCTCCGCATATAATACAACAAATCAGTGTCACGGCCAATTAAAATATCCTTGAGCAAACTAGAATATATCGTACTGCCATCATTGATCCCACATTACTTGGTACCCCACAGTTTTATCATTACCCACCGATTTTACGATCTCAAAACATCCCTTGTATCGTAACATGTGATGTCAAAGAAACCCACAACTGTTCGTTATGTGTGATGTCAAAGAAACTGTTCGCAAATGTGTAATGTCAAAAAAACTTGCTAAAATAAAAAAAGAGAAGAGAAAAGAAAGAGTTCAACAAATAGGTAAGTCTCCGCATATAATACAACAAATCAGTGTCACGGCTAATTAAAGTATCCTTGAGCAAACTAGAATATATCGTACTGCCATTGATCCCACATTACTTGGTACCCCATAGTTTTATCATTACCCACCAATTTTACGATCTCAAAACATCCTTGTATTGGTTGTATACACTGTACAACGACATATGGGGAGACTTACACGGAACCTTCACAAAATTGAGAAAGAAGAGTAAAATAAAATATAATATGCATCTCCAAACACCATAGCTGTAAAAGTATAACCCTAAATATAAACCAACTGTCAGCCATTACTTGTATTCTGATTTATAGTCTGTTTCAACTCCATCTTTCAGATAAACCCACACTATTTTGTATTATACCTTGATGTATGGAGACACTTACAAAACTTAGAAAACATTATAAAATATTTTGTACAAAATAAAATAAGTATCTTTGAACATCAAATTCATAACCAAAAATATAAGCCAACTGCCCCAACCTTAGTCTCGAGTAAAACCCAAAATTGTTAAAGGAACAATGTGATGTCAAAAGAAAGGAGAAAAATCCCAAGTTTTCAAATAGGCAAGTCTCCTCATATAATACAATAAATTAGTGTCACAACTAATTAAAGTATTTCCTTGGGCAAACTGGAATGGATCTCACTGCCATTATTAAACCCACATAACCTGGTAGCTCAGTGTTATACCATTGACCACCAATATTATGAATAATATTATCTCGAGAAAATCCCACATATCATGGTTGTAACACTGTACAACGACATATAAGGAGACTTACACTAAAAACTTTTGTCTCCTTACACTAAAAACTTTTGAAATATTATCACAAAAATATGATAGAAAAACAAAAATAAGATAAACATCACCATACATCACAGGTATAAGTGTATAGCCCGCACAAAGGTATAAGTACATTAATTAAAATAGTGAGAGGTCGACTGGTCAAGGTTGCGAGAGAAGATAAAAAGAGTAAAAAAGAAAGTCCAGATGGAGAAGGGTTCTTCATCTGAGGGGAGAAAAAAATCTAACTATAACAGGTTTCAAACGAGAGATAATAATTTTGTTGTTACGGGGGCTCATCAGCGGCTGAAAGTTTTCAAATGAGAGATAATAATCATCTCGAATGACCCCCCATCTGCGGTATCAAACCTTGAAGTGGGTTCTGTAGCGGCTGACAAGCAGATGGTTCTTGGTGCATATGATACTTTGTACAGTATATTTCATAAAATGTATAACTTAGTCAACAATATGTACTTACAAGCAGATGTGATGGGAGAAATATAACTTTTTTTTTTGCATTGATGAGAAGGGATTAAATATTACTTCTTTTTTTCTTGCACCAGTAGTTGATTAATTGTCTATTGCATTATATAGTATGTAATATCAATTTTATGTGTTTGGAGTGCATTTGACAGTTTTTACAGAGCATGTTTTTTATTGTATATTGCATTTGTTAGACAGTAACATTAGGTCCTTACCATAATTATAAATTTTATTTGTGCACTATTAAAAGTTTTGAATGCATAATTGACACTGTATCAATCATAGACGAAATGCATATGTAGTTGAGTATTTGTATAATACTATTGGGAGTTTGTATAAAGCATTTTAGGTATGTATAATTCATTTCTTTAATGTGTATTGCATTATCTATGGCACGGTGACGATACAAGAAAAGAAGAAGGAAAGAAAGTGATTTCGGTTGTTGGGGAAGACAAAAAAGTATCAAATAGGTTTAACAACTACAAATACTCGACTGCCAACAACCCTTGGTTGGAGTGGTAAGAGGTATAATCTTCCACCTAGAGGTCCAAGGTTCGAGGCACACGCTGAACAATTCAAAAAAAAAACTACAAATACTCGACTAAAATGTTAATGGACATGGTAAGGGACTTGTATGGCCTTATGTCCGAGGACCAAAAGAAATTCATAATGGAGACTCCTTTTGCATGTTTATTTCAAGCATTTTCTGATGGGAAAATGAGGAAGGACAACTTGAGACAACCCAGTCTAGCAATATAAATATAGACTATTTCAAACTCTATGTGCAACGAACATATTCTTCTCAGCAGGGGACCTGACTGAGGAGATGAAGCAAATAGCTTTGGAGGATAGGCTAGAAGTGATTAGAGTTCGGCTCAAGTGACTATTGGGATTTTGTGGTCTTTCTTTCTCTTTGTTTTTGCTTAATGGCTGTTATCTTTCCTTGGGATCATACGTTTCTTTTGGGTTGCTTTTGTTAGGCTTGGGCCTTTGGGTTTGTTTGTAATTTCCCTTCTTTCTTTGTAAGGGTTCAGGATCCCTAAAACCTGCTGATCAATTAAAAAAAAAAAATTTCTTCTCTGTATAGTAAATTTAAATTATTTTTCAAACTCTTACCAACATTGTATCAAACATAAGTAAAAATAATCATGAGGGTGAAAGAGTTAAAAAACAAGGTGATGAGAGAGAAATAGTCGGGTTGTGCGATTTCTAGGGATTGGCGGCGCAACTCATCTTCTCCGATTTTCTTGGATTCTTGGTAATTGTTGGTTGCTGATTCTTGTTCTGATCTTGGGTTTTGTGTCCATTGCTTCTCTCAAACTGACACGACCTCTGTTTAGGGAACATGTTTGCTGAGAGGGAGGCGAAACTTCTCCTCCCTCCTCCTGGTGGTGGAGATTCAGACCCTCTGGGTTCTGATTCCTCCCCAAAACAGGGTGAACCTGGTGAGGAGAAAATGGATCGATTTGCTGGTGAGGAAAGCTCCTTTCATGGTAGTGATTGGGCTTCCTTATTCATCGTAAGAGTAAGACTGTTCGTTCAACTTTGGAGTTTACTGCTCCAACTGTGGTTGAGGGTATGCAGTCTGTTGCCTTCTCTGTTTCGGATTTTAAGACTGAAAGAAGGGAGTGTGAGCAATGGGTGGTGGGTGCTTTTGTTGGTAATCGGCTGCCATATCCAGCGGTGTATAATGCTCCTGTGAAGGCTTGGCAACCCAAAGGTGATTTTAAGCTTACCCTTCATGACGATACCCTGTTTTTCATGAAGTTTTCTAGTGCAGAGGATAGAGAGAAGGTTTTAGATCATGAACCATTGTTTATTTTCAATCGTCTCTTTATTACTCGTCCATGTTCACCTTTGATTGAATATGAGTTTCAGAATTTAGAGACTGTTCCTATGTGGGTATGTTTTAGGAATGTCCCTTCTCTGTTTTGGAACCCTAGGGGTCTTGCTCGAATTGCAGTGTTATTGGTAGACCTATCATGCTTGATCTTCCTACAGAGACAAAGACTCGAATGTCATATGCTAGAATTTGCATTGAAGTTGGTAAAAAATGTTGTTTCCCTGAGGATATTCCATTGATTGTTGATGGAGTTCAGGTTAACTCAGTTAAGGTGGTTTATCCTTGGAAGCCACAGTTATGCTCTTTGTGTAAGGAGTTTGGGCATACTGTGGGAAGGTGTCCTTGTGCTCCTAAGGCAGATATGCCTAAACAAGCCCCTGTTGGTGGTAGAGAACAAGGTAGGAGAGCTGGTACAATACCTGTTCGACCAAATGTCAGAGAGAACAGGGGGGATCCTCTTCAGCCTAAGGGGCAAGGGGCTTCTGGTAACCTTCAAGAGAGCTTGAAGAAGGAGGAAGGGGGAGGTATATTTAACGGAAAGGATAAGGCTGGGGTGAAGGGAGGCACTAGTCGTTTTCAAGGCTCTAGATACACTATTCTGTCTGGCTCAGAAGATGTGGATAAGACTACATTGGGTATTAAAGGCTCTGGGAGTAAACACAATGATAATATGGATGAGGAGGGTTGGACTCCTGTGGTGAAGAGGAAGAATAAAAATGGTAATGGTAATTTGGGATTGGATGTTGCTGGCTCTAAGAGGGTCTGTCTTGCTGGTGATGGTCCTAGTGCAGGAGGCTCTGATAGTTCAATGGCAGAGGCAGTGGAGAGGGGTGAAGATGTTGCTCATGGTAAGGTTTCAGGCCAGAGGTTGGGGCAGGTTGATAGTGTTGCTGGTGTGATTGCTTTTTTTTGACAAAGACAAGAGCTTGGCCCAGGAAGTGAGTGGAGTTAAAGGAGGATCACTTAGGAAACCATTTAGAATTTTAAATGGTTAATTTGGGTTGTTGGAATGTGAGGGGCCTTACTGGCCCCCAAAGAATAAAAGAGGTCAAGGACCTTATTAGAATAAACAAGCTAAGTTTTTGTGGATTGGTTGAAACTAAAGTTGCTATGAGTAATAAGGTGCAAGTGCAGAGAGCCATTAATCCTTTTTGGGAGTATATGGATAATTATAATTCTAGTAGTGGTGGTAGAGTGTGGTTGGCTTGGGATCCTAATGTTTTTGCAGTTAGGAGGGTGCATGTTTCTGAGCAATTGGTGGCTGTTCAGATGAGCACTAAGGATGCAAAGGTGTTTATGCTAGCTGTGGTATATGGGCATAACACTTATGATCAAAGAAGAAACATCTGGGCAGATATCAGGAGGTTAGTGGGAGATTATAAAGCCTGATGAGAAGTTGGGGGGAGATTGAGTGAGACCTTGTCACTTTCAGGATTTCCTTGAGTGTGTGACTGATACTGCTCTGTTTGATTGCCCTTTCTCAAGATGTTTCTATACTTGGGACAACAAACAAGAGGGAGTCAATAATATTGTATCCCAAATTGGATAGGGTCCTTATCAATATTGATTGGTTTGAGTTATTTCCTGCTTCTAGAGTCCAGTTCTTACTTCCTGGGGTGGTGGATCACTCCCCAGCTATTCTATCACTTGAGGAGGTGGTGAAAATTGGAAGGAGGCCTTTCAAGTTTTTTAATTACTGGTGTGATGAACCTGGTAGGGATGTCAACGGGGCGGGTTTGGGACGGGTTACCTCTTTCCCAAGTCCGCCCCGTTAATAAACTGGTTTTACCATTCCCGTCCCAATAGTCAATCGGGGTGGGTATTTAATTACCATACCCGTTCCGACTAGAAATTACTTAACCATTACCGACCCGCCCCGCCCCGTTTAACATGAAACAGTGTGGGGTGGGTCAGATTTAAACATAAATTTCATATTTTTATTTCAAATAAGTTATATTAATCAAAATAATATAAATATTATAAACAAAACTTTTAACATTTGGTTTTATCAACTGTAAACACTATAACTTATTACATAATATAAAATATAAAATAGTTAAATTGATGATATAAGATAAAAAGTTTTAGAACCCTATTGTATATATAATAACATAACATATTTAATCGGGGCGGGGCGGGTTTTACTCCCTAATCCCAAACCCGCCCCGAACCCGGAAAATGGTTTTATCTTCATACCATTACCGTCCCATTTAATAAACGGGGCAGTAAAACCCGTTCCATTAGCGGCGGGTTCGGGGAAAAACCCACCGGTTCGGACCAAATTGCCACCCCTAGAACCTGGTTTCATGAAGCTGGTTAAGAAGGAATGGAAGGAATCTGTTCAAGGCTCTCCTATGTTCCAACTTGTGTCAAAATTGAAGAGGGTAAAGGCTAGGTTGGTGCGGTGGAAGGTGGCTAACTACCTTAATGTTCCTGAACAGGTTGCCCAAGCTAAGAAGACTATGGAGGAGGCTCAGGTTCTTCTTCAGGCTAGGCTTCAGGATGTGGATGCTAGGAGGCAAGAAAGGCAGGCAGTGGCTAGTTATACCCATTTAGCTGGAGCTGAGGCTTCTATGCTAAGGCAAAAGGCAAGGGTGCAATGGCTTTCTGAGGATGATAGTAACACTAAATTCTTTCACCACACTATAAAGGAGAGAAGAGCGAGGAATAACATTCATAAGCTTACTAACAGTGCTGGAGTGGTCCTTGAAGATCCACAGCAGGTTGTTGATGAGTGTGTGGGGTTTTATAGGTCTTTCTTTGGCTTGGAGGAGGGTGTTGCTGATCCTGGGGAGGCTCTTGGCTCCTTTTCTTTTGCCAATACCCTTTCTCCAGAGTGTGAGCAGTCTCTGGTGGAGCTTGTGACTAGGGATGAAGTGGTGTATGCTCTTTCCACTATTGGCTCTGATAAGGCCCCTGGTCCTGATGGGTTCTCTTCATATATCTTCAAGAGATGTTGGGATGTGGTGGGGGATGATTTTACTAGAGCTATCTTGAGTGTGTTCAAGTCTGGTAAACTGTTAGGAGAAGTGAATGCCACCTTACCTACCTTGGTCCCTAAAGTCGCAAATGTGAATACCATGGGGGATTTTAGGCCTATTGCTTGTTGTAATGTCATTTATAAGACAATTACTAAGATCCTAACTATCAGACTTAAGAGGGTAGTTAAGGACTTAGTTAGTGCTAACCAATCTGCTTTCATTTCAGGTAGATGCATCCAAGATAACATAATGTTGGCTCATGAATTGGTTAGAGCTTCTTGCAGGAAGGACGGTCCTCCTAGGTGTGCTGTGAAGATAGACTTGCAAAAAACATATGATACTGTGAGGTGGTCTTCTCTGATCTTAATCTTGTAGAAATTTAACTTGCCTAAGAAGTTTATTGACTGGATTGAAGTGTGTGTCACCACTTCAAAGTTCTTTGTGGTAGTTAATGGGGCTGCTAATGGCTATTTTGAAGGGAGGAGGGGTTTGAGGCAGGGATGTCCCATCTCTCCCTATCTTTTTGTGATGGTAATGGAGGTGTTTGCAGCTCTCATCCATAAAGAAAGGATTCCAGGGGACTTTCATTTGCACCCAAAGTGTAAGAGGCCTGTTATCACTCATCTTTGTTTTGCAGATGATTTGATGGTGTTTATGAAGGGAGTAAAGACTCTGCTACTGCCAATAACCTTTGGTTGGAGTGGTAAGAGGTATAATCTTCCACCTAGAGGTCAAGGGTTCGAGACACACGCTTAACAATTAAAAAAAAAAAGACTCTACTACTGCCCTTAGCAGAGTTTTGGATGTTATGTTTCAATGTACTGGGTTGTCTGCAAACAACAGGAAGAGCTCCATTTTCTTTGCTTGCATGGAGGATAGAAGCAAATTGGAGGTGAAGGAGATCTTGGGGTTTCAAGAGGGTGCTCTCCCTGTGAGGTACCTTGGCCTTCCCCTCTTGTCCACTAAGCTATCTTATACTGATTGTATTCCATTGATTCATAAGATTCTTGGTAGGATCAAATCATGGAAGGCTAGGTTCTTAACCTATGCTGGTAGACTCTTATTGGTGAATGTGGTGCTGAATACTATGCTGGTTTATTGGGTGTCTGTGTTCATTCTCCCAAAAAGAGTTTACAATGAGATCAATAAGATGTTTAGTAAATTCTTGTGGAATGGGATTGATATGGGCTCCAAGAGGGCATCAGTGAAGTGGTCCATTGTGTGGCTTCCAAAGCAGGAGGGTGGGCTGGGGGTGAGAAGCATTGAGACCCTGAACCTTACAGCTAATATGAGGCATGTTTGGGAGATTGCAGTGGGAAAAGATACTCTGTGGGTGCAGTGGGTGCAGCACAATCTCATCAAGGACCAGGATTTCTGGCTTATGACTGTTCCTAAGGATTGTTCTTGGTGTTGGAGGAAGGTGTTGGGGAGTAGGAAAGAAGCTCAAGGGCTTATGCTCTCTCTGATTGGCAATGGGGTTGATACCTCTTTTTGGGCAGACCCTTGGCACCCTATGGGGCCTCTTCATGACCTGTTTGATGATAGGTTCAGGTATAGCTCATTCCTGAATATTCATACCAAAGTGGCAAAATTCATTAAGGAAGGAAGATGGAATGTTCCTGAGTTTTTGTATTATGAGCTGGAAGAGGTGTTTGCTAGAATCAGTGAGGTTCCTGTTTGTGAAGGGACAGTAGACAGGCTGGTCTGGAAGGTTAATTCTGAGGGGGATTATACCCTGAAGGATACCTATGAAGCTCTTAGACCCAGGGGTGACAAAGTTACCTGGTCTTCTTTGGTGTGGGCTCCCAATGGCATTCTTAAGCATTGTTTTATTGCCTGGCTAGTCTTAAGTGGTTATTTCCATTCCTAAGAGATCATTTCGTTTTAGAACTTGATATCCTCATTTAATTTTTGTTGTGTTGAGTTTACTTTAGTCCATGCTCACACATGAGAGTAAACCATTATGATTAGTTTTTGAGTGATTTCATGTTTAAGAGCGTATGACCGTGAGGCCAAAGTCGAGGCGAAATGTGTTATGATAGGAAATAAGGTTTTGTTACTTTAGACTTGGATGATACTCATGATGATGGGACACTTGCATTTGAGCATAAAACTAATAGTGAGGAGACTCTTAACATGCTTTTGTGTTTATTGGGTTGATTCATATGTTTGACATACTTAAGTCTCTCGCTCGTTGATCATCACCTTATTTGCATCGATAGTTAAACTCTTATGTCTCTTGGAAATCTAGAACTTTGTGGGTGTATTCACTGGAAACCCTCACGAGACAAAACTCGTCCTTTAGGGGTAACCTAAGGGTTTAAAGGCTTGTTGCATACGCTAAATGCAACCGGGAGTCCTCCGAAAGTGAGCTAGGTTTACTTTATTGTCTTGTTGTGTTTGTTTGCTCGAGGACTAGCAAATTCTAAGTTTGGGGATGTTGATGTGACGTGAAAATGCCACATTGAAGTCACTTAACTTTGATGAGTTAGTTCCTTTCGGGTCACATTTCTAGTTATTTATGTGTTTTTATTTCTAGGAAGTTTATTTGGGGGTTGACGTTTGATTCAGAATAAAAATAGCGAATTATCACTTTTCATCTCATGCGGCCGAAATCGATAGCTCAAGGATATTCTGGTCATTATGTACCAGGGATACTTTGGTCATTTTGAACAAAATCAGTATTCGAATGATAAGAGGGGTCAACGATGAAACCGACAGCGAAAACGGAAGTCCGATCGGAGTTTGGACAGAGAAGTTGTGAAACAAAGAAGCCGATGAAGTTTTGTGGAGACTAATGATGAAGGCACCCCCTTGAGTTGTAAAGGAGAACTAAGCCCAAACTCAAATACCAAAGAAGAGAAAACAAGGAAGACTTTTATGAGCACCATCCTTTAGGTAGTGAAATTCAAGAGGAAGACCAAGTCTTGGTCAAGGGTTTTAGTTGTTAAAGAAAGGAAATACAAGGGTTGGGGTCATGATCTATCGATTCTAAGTCTGATTTGAGGAGAAAAAAATTAAGGGAGAGAGAAGTCTCTAGGGTTTCTTGTTCTTGTTGGTTTGGTTAGGGTTTGAGAGAAAGAAGGAGAGTGGAGAAGGAGCAGTGCCGACCATAAGCTTCGCCGGTCAAGCTTGACCGACCAAAGCTTGGTCGGCATCACAAAGAGCTCGGGACGGATCGGCCAGCAACTCCTCCATTGAAACAACAAGGAGCAGGTCAGTTGAGCTTCAGCTCGGGATGCTCCTTAACGCCGGAACGTGGCCGGAAACAACAACTCCAGCTCGGGTTCTCCATCTCTAAGCTCAGGACACTTATACCATGGCCGGATTTCATTTTTGTTGGTCGGAATCTTTCTTGCTTTAACCGGATTTATCTAGATTGGTTCCGGCCATATTTTTGGCCGGAAACTTAAGGGACTTTGCTTGATAATAATGGTCTTGCTTCCCTTTTGCTTCACTTGTGGTTTGGTGTTGATTTTATAGAGAGAAAGAGCTTAATGAAGCTTTCATGGTGGATGGAATTTTGAGAGGAAGAAGATGACCAAGGCTATGGGGCATTCTGATTTTGCTTGGGGACACCCAGTTTGCAATACTAAAGGGAACCCTACATTCTGCTAAGGGGAGTTCGGCTGCATTTAGAGACTTATCTTTTCCGACAATCTTAGCCTCACGCCTCATCGAAAAAGGGGGATTCTCGCTTTAACCCATGTCTTTCTTTATATTCTTTCCATTCATTACTTGATTCACCATTTGTAGCTAATTCTCGTGAGTCGAATATGGGATGAAATGTGATGAATATGTGATTATCTATGTGATGATTTAATGGTTTGATAATAAATTGTTGTTCTCTTATTTCGATTACTTGTTTCATTTGTTTTCATGTGTCTTATCAAGTACTTCGCATAGTTAATCGATTAGGCAATATGATCGATGATTCGGCTTTATTCGTTTAGGAAGTTTGTTTGACTAAGTATTATCACCGGACATACGTAGTGCTTATGAATATCTACCTTAGGAATCGAGACTAGGTTTGTACCATGTCATTCGATTGGACCGTATATAGTTGTAGGTTCATCACAACGAATTCCCGGACCTCGACACTTCTCTCACTTGCTCCGGACTCTTGTTCCTTCGACTCTTCTCTCGAATCTCTCACGCCCGTTTTACTTTTATAATTTAGTTTACTTATTTGTTTCTCTTATTGCTTATTCATTC